>JBBPCZ010000115.1:19823707-19834057 GCA_037974445.1 Brycinus macrolepidotus | reverse complement strand
CTCTCTCTCTCTCTCTCTCTCTCTCTCTCTCTCTCTCTCTCTCTCTCTCTCTCTCTCTCTCTCACACACACACACATCCACTCACTCACACTTACACTCTTTACAAAAGCATTTGTGTTGAAGACTGGTGGTTGTCTTTCTTGCAGGCATTGCGTTCCCCACCTGCGTCTCGGTCAATAACTGTGTATGCCACTTCTCTCCCTTGAAGAGCGACCCTGACTACACACTTAAAGATGGAGACTTGGTCAAAATGTAGGCAACTCCCTCCCTGTCCAGTTCCCAGTCTGTTTCCAGTCTTCTTCCCAACCTTATTCTCCTTATTTCCTTACCCTCTCTTCTCTCTCTTCCACCCTCTGTTGTCCCTTGTGTGCAGTGTTTCCCCACTTTCTGTCTCTGCAATATAAAAATGTTATATTCCATTTATATATATATGTGTGTGTGTGTGTGTTTATATATGTGTTTATATATAATGGAATATAATATATGTTTCTATGTGCCCTCTTTAATTGTCTTGTCCTCCTTCTCGTTTCCCATTTGTGGTTTTTACTACCAATACATTTTAGACATCATCTGTATGTACTGGAAACATTAAAACATGTTACATATTTGTGAATTTTAGATGATAAGAAAAGTTTGATTAATTTGAGTGTGTGTGAGTCTGCTCATCCATGAACTATTAAAATTACAATAATACTTTGGAGACATGTGAGTGCTGTTTTGAATGTCAGTGGTACATGATTTGGGCAACTTATTTTGTTGTGTTTTCTCTCTCACTCATGTCCCTTGTCTTTTTTTCCTCTTCGTGCAGTGATCTCGGAGTACATGTGGATGGCTTTATCTCCAATGTGGCCCATAGCTTTGTTATTGGGGCTAGTAAGGTGTGTAAATTAATAATGCTTATTATTATTCTTATTATCATTAATGCTAATTTATTATTATTTTAATGACATCTTTTGTGGCCATGTTTACACTGTTTTCCAAAACCCACTTTATGAATGAACATATTACTCACACAACTTTAAATCTTCTCAGGAAGCACCTTTGACGGGCAGGAAAGCCGATGTCGTCAAAGCTGCCTATTTGTGTGCAGAAGCAGCGTTGCGTCTTGTAAAACCTGGCAACCAAGTGAGTGCTAGCTATTTGGTCCAACCTGGCAACCAGACATCAAAGAGAACTTTTAAACTCTGTCTTGAAACTTAACACTACTGTACGTAGGTGATTATTTCTAAATAGGGAGCAGTATCTGGCAGCCTGGGTGAACATAATATAGGGTTGGAAATGAGTCATGTCTGTGTACAGAGGGCGTAGTTGTATTTAGGTAAAAATTGTTACTCTTTGCCCCTCAGAACACACAGGTGACAGAGGCATGGAACAAGATTGCTCAGTCATTCAAATGCAATCCAATTGAAGGTGAGTGTCTCCCCCCCCCCCATTTCATTTAATGTTTTAATAGGATGGATCTTACCATGTAATAAAATATTGCAAACAAGTGGGCCCTAAATATGAAAATCAATATATATACCTGTATACCATCTCTGTCAAAGAATACATGGTTTTGACAGAAGTAATCTTAGATTAGTGAGACAAGACACTTGAACGTATTTAGACCTAGTATGCAATGTTACAGGGTGCTTTTGTGTATTTTAGAGGCACAAACTTCAATATATGAAGCTTTCTTACATTTTTAATGAGGATTTGAGACGCTGAAATCCTAGTAGTGGGTGAGGGATAGTTCTGTTGCCTGTTTTTGTCCTTACTGTTGTCCCTCTGTAGGTATGCTGTCCCATCAGTTAAAGCAACATGTCATTGACGGAGAGAAAACCATCATCCAAAACCCCACAGACCAGCAAAGGTAAAACACCACCCCTCAGTTCTGGATATGCGTAGCTGCACATATATGGGCAATTTGATGTTAGTCTTGTATTTTAATAGTTGCCTTGAATGAATTAAAAAAGGTTAATTGTTAATTGCAGTTATTTATGCAGCAATAAATTGTCAGCAAAAATTGATAACGATTGTTACAGGTCTAAGCACACAGATCATATAGAACATCCTATAAAGGGTCATCAGGACTTTGCAAGAACAATATTGTCTCTTTACTTGCTACACTTATAAGGATAATGGACACTTTCGTTGTAGTAATCTTATAAATGTTACAGCGTTTATTTAGGGGGTGTTATCAGTTTATCAGATGACAATTACCTGTCAGTTCGGTGACCTGTGAGACTAAACCTTCAGATGCATTTTTTTGTACAGAAAACATTTTGTGTTTCTGTTCACAGGAAGGACCATGAGAAAGCAGAGTTTGAGGTCCATGAGGTGTATGCCGTGGATGTACTAATCAGTACAGGAGAAGGAAAGGTGATTAATAATCCTAAACAGTTATCCTAACAAATCAACTGCTTTAAGACTTTTTAAAAAACTTTTTATGTAGTAGATAGGAGCTGTCTGCCACTTGATGTATTTTTCTTTGTGTCAGGCAAGAGATGGAGGCCAGAGGACCACCATCTACAAGCGGGACCCCAGTAAACAATATGGCCTGAAGATGAAGACCTCCAGAATGTTCTTCAGTGAGGTTGAAAGACGCTTTGACGCCATGCCTTTCACTCTCAGGTAACAAAAGCTAAAAACTAGGGGTGGGAATTTAACGCGTTAATTGCGATTAATCAATTTGAAAAAAAAATAACGCGTTAAAAAAAATAACGCATTTAATCACTCTGCATTCCAAGCAGAGGGGAACTTTTGTCAATGCACAATTTCCTGGTACACTGATTACATTGTTGCAGACATCAGAGCTACACAAATGGAAGAATCGGAAGAAAGCGCGTTGCAGGGATATTACAGTGGTACCCCGCATAACCAACGCCCTGCTGGAACGGAGTTCGTTGTGCGAAACACAATTTCCCGTAGACTTCTATGGGAAATGGTGTAATCCGTTCTAGGTCCCCGTGAAAAATCGAGAAAATTACTAAAAAAATGAAGACACAGCACTGTTAACGGGGAGGGGAACTAGTAAAACATTCAGCAAAGCAGGGAATGATGTTAGGGTTTTTTTTCTTGGGGGTCATACTTCACAGAAACAAGGAAAACATTTGCAGTTTCACTCGCGAAAAAGTTGTCCTGCAACGAGAAGACCTTCAATTTTAACCACCAGTAAACACACAGACACCAAAAACACATCAAAACAGGAAAAAAATGACACTACTGGGGAGAAATAACCCAACATGATGCTTTGTCTTCATCTGAGACACGTCTGGCCGGATTCAGCCATTTTTTTTTAACGTAAAACTCAATTTTCACGTGCGACGCGCGGTTCCTTTTGTGAGTCACGCGCGCGGTCGCGGCGGCATTCATTATGCGGAGCGTTCGTTAAGCGGGGTACCACTGTGTTTTTGTTTCTATGTTTTGAATTGAAATGCAGTTTATATACTTTTTTTTTTTTTGAGAAATTAAAAGAGCTTGATTTTACAATATTCATGTCCATGTATATTATTTGATTCTGTCGCCCACTAAAACCCTTTTAAATTAAAAAAAACATTTGCGCTTTGGACAAATTTTCTTGTGCGATTAAATGTGATGAATCAAGATTAATTAATTACAAAGCCTCTAATTAATTAGATTAATTTTTTTTTAATCGAGTCCCACCCCTACTAAAAACCCTTCTGTATTGCTTACGTTTGTGCTTTGAAAGATTGATAGCAAATCCCACCTAATAATATGCTTGATGAAACTGGATCAGGGAGATAAAACTATCTGTTTGTCTTTCAGGGCGTTTGAAGATGAAGGCAAGGCTCGTCTAGGAGTGGTTGAGTGTGCCAAACATGAGCTACTGCAGCCCTTCAGCGTACTGAATGAAAAGGAGGGTGAGGATGTGTTTTTTTTTTTTTTTTTTTTTTGTTTGTTTGTTTGTTTGTTTGTTTTTTTTCCTGTTTTCCTTCTCCATCTGTCCGGTTTTTCTTTTTTCCCCTTTCTGAAAAAGCACAAACTAAAGAATGATCGCACCTTTTTTCCTTCTGTCTTCTTGTTTGTCTCTTTCTAGGAGAGTTTGTGGCTCAGTTTAAGTTCACAGTGCTGCTGATGGCCAATGGGCCTTTGAGAATCACCAGTGGGCCATTTGAGCCGGAACTCTACAAATCCGAGTATGATGTTCAGGATCCTGAGCTGAAGGTATAGAAAATCCACAGCCCTTAGTGAAGCTTGTGAAGTAGGGATAGAAATGATCTGTGGCACTGCTAGCTTGGTAATGAGATATTGTGACACCGTGATGGTAATGAAATGTTTGTGTTTTGAAAAGCATATAACATGCTGGTGTGTCTGATGATAATGGTTCCATTGATGACAATGGAAAAGATTTATTTTTGCTGCCTAACAGCACACAGACTTGGAGCTGGTCATGCAGCGTATTTGATATCCGTTCCTGCTTCTTTTTAACTGGCATTTCTCTTACAGTCTCTGATACAGAGCTCCGCAAGTCGTAAAGCACAGAAGAAGAAGAAAAAGAAGGTAAATAAAACGATTAGTTAAGTGTTATTTGTCATTCTGTATGTTTTTATAGTGTATATAATACAAAGTCCTACTTTTCTATTGTCTTCATTCTTTTCTGTATTTGTCTTCTGACCATAGGCATCCAAGACTGCAGAAAATGCTACAGGGCAGCCAGTAGAGAATGAAGTTGCAGCAGAATAGATAACCCATGCCCCAAAAACAATACTGACACACAAACACACTTGCATATACAGACATGTACATGAATTCATAACACCTTAAAAAGTGGAAACTTTAATTTGTCTTGCCCCACTGTTAATCTCTTGCCCATTGAAAACACTGACAGAGTCACTCTCAGAACCTCTGACTACTGGGTAGTGTCCTTTGGAACAATATGAATTTGACATTGAACAACAGTGACTTTGTACTGATTTTCATAAAAATCTATTTGCTCTTACCTTTTCTGAATCGCTTTACATGGAAAACTGGAACACCATACCTTTTCAAAATGTAATTGATTAAAAAAAAGAAACTAGCTGTCATTTTCTAGTTGCGATTTTTCACCATATCGTTTGTTGCTCTAATAAAAAAAAAAGTTTTGACCTAATGTTTGAATTGAAACTGTTAGATTTTGGAGGGAGCACTCCTTTAATAGTTCAGAGTAGTTTTGGGGGGAAATACCAAAACCTATGGTCATTCCTCAGGGTTGGAATGTAATGATTTCTGCGCAAAACCCATTGTTGGGGATGTGTAGATCTTTACTTTTTGGATCTGGAACCCTTCCATGGAGTATTGGAGTGCTTTTCTGGGGCATTAGATTCAGAATTCTCCTCACAGGATTTCTGCACACTCCATACTGACGAGGGTAGATCGTTTTTACAATGGGAACTTATGATAACTTTTGGGAACTGTGTTTCCCTTATTAACTGCCATCCCCTTCTTCTCCCAAGCCTGACTGAGCTTTAAACCAGAGGGCAGCTTTGTCTGATTGAGAAATATAAGCTCATGTTTTCTCCTCTCATCCTCTTTTCATTGATTTTTTTTCAATAAAAAAGGATTCTTTGCTTGTCTTGTGGGAAGCTTGAATGCTTATATTGGGTCAGGAAAATGGTCCCAGTCCAATTTCAAACCGTACTCGCATATTCTTAGTAACCAATGGAAAGTTTATTACTGTGAAAGGTAAAAGACCTAGGGCTGCACTTAGAGCATTTCTCAGAGTAGGATGCAGATTTGGATTTCTCTCTCTTTTTTAACTCTGATTTTACTGACAAAACACAGATCCTTGAACAATACTCCTACCCTGAGAAACGTCATGATAGGCCCTGGTCCAAATCACAGCTAAGACAGTTTTCCAGGCTTTTTTTTTTATTATTATTTTTTTTTTTTAACTTTCCGTGTTTGTATAGATGTTCAGGCAACGAGCAGTAAACGTGAGGGGTGTTTAGATGACAGATGCTAATTTTTTTTACAGTAAAATTACGTTTTACTCCAGTAAAAGAACAGTTTTACTCCAATCTGACAGGCATTTGGGCCTGTACTCGTAAAGTAAGATCACCATGAATAAGAGAGGAACCTGATCCTAGGTCAGCACTCCTTCTCTGAAGCCCAATGACTACAGGCCCTGCTGACCTCATGTACTCTCAGATATTTGGCACTTGAAAATGACATGCAATGTAGAATTTGGCTTCAAACTCCTCGGGTGAAGAAAAAGGCTCAACTCGGACATGATTCTAGTTCAGGGATATTGTTCCAGAAGGGCTTAGGGGAAGTGGCTGGACTCTGATTAAGGATTTAGCCAACATAGATTGGAATGTGATGTGGTGGTTGTGAGCGGAGTCTGGTTTAGCCTGTGTTTTGTTCCATTCCCACACCCTTTTCTCAGGCAGTGCCTAAATGCCTACACAGGTGATGTGGTTTGCCTGAGACTTCTCCAGACTCAACCTTGTTTTTGTAGGAAAAACCAGCATATGGGACTATTTTACAACTAATAAAACAAAACTTTGAATATTTTTTCTTTAACTCTGTGTCATTATTTGACATGTCTTGATAGGTGTTTGATAATTAATGCATGTTCATTCCTAACCTTAACATTGAAAATTGATTCATTTTGGCTCCTGTTAAAGGCTGTGAAGGTGTGATGTTTACTTTGAATAAGTGTACAGGAATTGTTCATTTTCTGGTACAAAACAGTCTCAGAATTATATGCTAGATGTTGCTTTGAAACAGCCCCCTTCATACATGCACTCACATTTTTGTTTGTATTTCAGGAGTACATACAAGATTACAAAGTGTTACAAATGAAACAGAAGGTGCAAAAAACAGACAAATGGAGAATAAAATGTAAAAGTAAAAACAAAAACAAAGCAAATCTGGAACAGTGCTGTAATATTTTGGTAAATAGTTTTTTTTATTAAATATAACATCAAATGTTTCTTTGAAACACAGCCCCCCTCACACATTTTTTGTATTTCAAGTGTTAAAAATGAAACAGAATGTACAAAAAGCGGGCAAATAGAAAGAGATGCATATTTTAAATACAGCCTAAAGTGGAGCAAATCTGAAACAGTGCTGTATTTTTCATTTTGGTAAATTGTTTTTTTTTATTTATTTATTAAATTTAACAGCAAATTAAGTTTATTTTTCCCCTAGAATTTTACCAATGAGGGCAACAAAAAATGTATAATCATCAAAACCACACAAATACTTTACTGTACTATACTGTACTGCATGTACTAATGATGGTGTATAATTTAAGCAGTGGGACACAAGAGGGAGCAGGTTCTTAGAAGAACATCCAAAACAAATAGTGCAAGACTACACAAGTGTGGGTAGGACAGGACTAAAGAGAGAGTGCAAAAAAATTAGTGAATAAATAAAATAACAGACACTTTTCCAAGCCTATTTAATTTCCATATATGTATAGATGTTGTTTAGGCAACTTGCAGTAAATATGAGGGGAATTAACAGTGAAAGTATGTTTTTCTTAATTTGCTGTGACTTAACAGTCAGTGTTGTTGCAAGAAAAGTTTTTCTCCAGTTTCCGGGCATTTGGGCCTATACTCATAAAGTAAAGTCATCATAAATAAGAGAGGAACCTGATCCTAGGTCAGCACTCCTACTCTGAGAAGCTCAACGAATACAGGCCCTGCTGACCTCATGTACTCACAGTTCTTTGGCACTTGAAAATGACAAAAAGGACAACAATCAATAGTTTACAGGGCAAGACAACATATAGTGCAGTTGACAGCAGCAGTAACAGCACTAGTGTGAGTAAATACAGTATTATGACATACTGTATTAACAGCAGAGTAACTGAGTGCAAAAAATGCAAAGATTGAGGTAGACAGCAATAAATAATTGTGCAAAAACACCAAGTAGTAGCAACATAATTGGAAACAATGTACAATACATAAATCATACAGGGTATTTATAGCGGCAGTTGGTGAATAGGTTTTGTTTGTTTTTAAGAGCTAAGAGATATGGAAACACTTTATTAGTAAATTTGCATTGGTACAGGAGTGGACAGTACATAATATATACATATACATTTATATATATATACATACATATATATATATATATATATATATATATATTCCAGGGTTTGGGCTAGGCCCCTTACTTCCAGTGAAGTGCAATCTTAATGTTTCTGCATACCAAGACATTTTGGTTAACGCCATGCTTCCAACTTTGTGGACCCAGTCTGGGGAAGAACATTTCTATTCTTGCTTGAATCTTGTGGAAAGCCTTCCAAGAAGAGTGGAAACTGTTATAGCTGCAAAGGGGGGACCAACTCCATATTAAAGTCTATGTATATGAATACAGTGGCATTATAGTCTCTGTTGGTGTACTGTTCAGGTGCTCTCTATAGTGTAGTGTAGAGCCTGGTTTGGAGCTTCTGCACCAGTCCAAATTTAGTCATTTACACACAGCTGTCAATAAATCATGGCATGTTCAAAGCAAACAAGTCTTGATTCTTTGTTTGAGAAGCGACCATCTAACGATGCAGACTTACACGAAGAGCCGGAGCCAAAAAAAAACATCGCCCATTCACTCGAAATTACTTCTAGAGATAGTTCCCCCCGAAACCAATCTGTGTCATCTGCCAAACTATGCTCAGTAACGAGGCAATGAAACCACATACTGGGGCACAGTTTGGCAGTGCTTTCTGTTCAGAAGTAGTTCTTGGTTCCTATTTATAGGCAGAGGCCCATAATAATAATAATAATAATAATAATAATAATAATAATAATAATAATAATAATACATATCCACAAATCTGTTTATTTACAGATCATTTGACAATAATCTCAAATTCAGCCAAATCACTCCTGTTAGGTCTTGTTTAATATTGTTCTTATACAGGCATAAGCCCTTAGTAATAGTAACAACAATAATAATAATAACAGTAGTGGTAGTGGTATAATAAAACAACACCACCACCAACAACAACAACAACAATAATAATAATAATACTAATAATAGTTGTAATAATAATCTATAATCTAATAATCTATCTATCTATCAGAGAAAAGGCTGGTGTGAGGATCTGGACACAGCCCTCACTGTGAACAGTTTGTAATGACACCGTCATTTCCTTCTCGTCTCTCTCCTCCCTGGTGCAGAAGAGAAGATCAGAGACAGGAGAAGGGTTTAACGGAGTGTGTGAGGAGCAAGCGAGGGAACAGAAACCAGTACACCCTCTGAAGAGTGTGTATGGAACATGGAGTGTGTGAGTATCTTCAAATGTAGTTCAAAAGTAGGAAAAGCTGGTCCAGGCAGGCATGTTTCACTTTATAACGAACCGAGCAGAACAGGTCCGTATGATATCTGGCTTAGCTTAGCTTAGCTTAGCCCAGCTTTGTTTACCCTAACATAGCTTAATAAATAAGTTTAACCTCACCTTGTGAGTGTGTCTCTAACTCCTATACCTGCCAGAGACGTTTTGGCTTTAGCCTCGATAGACAAACTACTAATATTTTGGCATAAATTTCGATTTACTTCTAATTTTAGCCGGATAGCTAATGTTAGCATACAGTGTTATACAGAGGTAAGTATTAGCTCGTTAGCTGACATCTAGATGATCATTTTCAGGAGGTCCAAGTTCCTGAAGAACCTGGTTAACTTATTAAAGCTTCTTCTGGACCGCAGCACAGTGTGTGAAGGACCTTCCTAACTTCTGCCAGCATTTAGTGTTTGAAGATGCAAGCTAGCATGAACCAGCAATAAGTCTGTCTGTAGATTTGTGAGTAGAAATGCTGAGTTCAGAAATATTCAGAAATATTCAATATGACAGTGTTTTCCACATATGTCCAAAGTTTGCATGAATGTAGTGATTGAACCCGTGTTTCATGATTACTGATACCTTATGCTAAAATCTTAGTCGTACAGAACTGATAGCTTGACTGTTCTTTTCAGTCCTGTTCTGTTTTCTTCAATTTGCACCAGAGATAATTTTAATACTGTTCTTTCAAGTTAAAGCCTGACAAACAATAGACATTGCAGGAAATTATTAAGTTGGGTTCCATCAGTAGTTCATTAAGTTCATAAAATAGAATAAATCGTAAAAACAAAATGTTTTGCAACAGAGACACGAGTGTTTTATCACCACTATATCATGAATATAATCACTGACGAAAAGACAGGAAGCAGAGCTGGAGGTGGCAGAGCATTGCATTGGGAGTGACAAGGACGGACAGGATCAGGAATGAGTTTATTAGAGGGACAGCTTGAGTTGGACCTTTTGGAGGAAAAGTCAGAGAGGCAAGATTGCGTTGTTTTGGACCTGTGCTGAGGAGTGACTCTGAGTGTGTTGGGAGAAGGATGCTGAGGAGAGACTCTGAGTGTGTTGGGAGAAGGATGCTG
>JBBPCZ010000115.1:19719422-19737897 GCA_037974445.1 Brycinus macrolepidotus | reverse complement strand
GAGCAGTGTGTGGGGACGGTACCTTGCTCAAGGGTACCTCAGAGGTGCCACTAGCAGTCCTGGGATTCGAACCCACAGCCTTCTGATCGCAGGGGCAACTCCCTAACCACTAGGCCACCAGCTGCCCCAGACACTGCCGGCTGCTCACTGCTTCACTTTGTGAACGGATTAAATGCAGAGGACTATTTTGTGGTGTTCACACTGTGTGCTGTGGTGTGGCGTGTTCACGTGTGACAAATGGACACTTTACACTTTACTGTGTGTGGCTGAGCAGGAGGATGACTCGGCTGATCACTGATCCGGAGAGTCGGTTCAGTGAACTGAATCAGACTCGTCACGTGCTGATGCGGTGGGGACGAGATGTCACCGAGTTGCCTCAGTTATGCTGACGTGGGAGACGACAATTTGCCGTTTGCCTTTTACACTGAAAACTGTGTCGGTCCAGAGTAACACGGTCGGGTTTACTGAGGCGTGAGAATCAGATGGATCATTTAATGCATCTTTATTCGTCACCATTTTTGGTGCTTTGAGAGCCATCTCCTTTTCTTCATCCGAGCTCCTGAGACACAAAAGACCTCCATGCCTGATGACTTTTATTGTCTTGCGTATCTCTGAGATTACGTGCGTGGCTGCACGTCCTGTATGGTAGTTACTCCAGGTCAGGAGCCTTTTCCTTCTCACATTAACAGTGTTTCCCAAAAACCAAAGCTTGTTCCCTCACGCGAAGGTGAACACCGATCAGCATTAACATGATGAATCGAGTAGATCTACTGCACTCGGCTGTGGGAAACTTAGCCCCCGGCGATGCACTGAATAAATAAAAAATCCGTTTAAATTAAGAGACGTCATGGGCAAGAACCTCGCCTACTTCCCACCCCCCACAACAGCCTACATGTCCTCAGTGGGCTCTAAATTACAGGTAACCGCTTGCTTTTTAAATTTGGAAATGAAAATGTTTATAAAAATGTTTGGTTGCTTCTATTTCAATAAAAAACAGTGACCAAGGTGTGACTGTTTTCCATGCAAAATCTGAAAACCTAAGGAAAAAACAGCTTATATGTTCTAATTGGGCTCTGAATTACAGGTAACCGGTCCCTTTTTGCTTTTGGAAATAAAGATGTTTATAAAAATGTTTGGTTCCTTCTATTTCAATAAATAAAAATCAGTGACAAGTGTGACTGAAAACTTGGGAAAAAACAGCTTACATGTCTGCAATGGGCTCTAAATTACAGGTAACCTCTTGCTTTTTTTTTTTTTTAAATAAAGATGTTTATGAAAACGTTTGGTTCCTTTTATTTAAGTAAAAAGCAGTGACTGGAGTGTGGCTGTTTTCCATGCAGAATCTTGAAAAATATGGGACAAAACAGCCCACATGTCCTCATTGGGCCCTAAATTACAGGTAACCAGTCCCTTTTTGTCTTTTGGAAATAAAGATGTTTATGTAAACGTTTGGTTGCTTTTATTCCAATAATAAAAAAACTGACTAGAGTCTGTTTTTCCATGCAGAATCTGAAAACGTATATATCCTCATTGGGCTCTAAATTGTTTTTTTTGTTTTTTTTTAATAAAGATGTTCATGAAAGCGTTTGGTTGCTTTCATTTCAATAAAAAGCAGTGACTGGAGTGTGACTGAAAACTTACTTCCCACACCCCTAAAAAACAGCCTGCATGTCCTCATTGGGCTCTACATTACAAGAAACTGCTTGGTCTTTGTTTTTGTTTTTTTGTTCTTGTTTTTTTTTTTTTTTTTTGCTCTTTTGCTCAATAAAGATGTTTATTGTTTCTATTTTAATAATAAAAAAGCAGTGAGTAGAGTGTGACTGTTTTGAACGCAGAATCTGAGTGTCTTTAATATTTTTTTGCTTCTATTTCAATAAAAAAGCAGTGACTAGAGTGTGACTTTTTCCCACGCTTTTTTGGGGAGGAACAGAACTACTCCCATGTTTCGACCCATTTCCGCAGCAGCTCGGCCGCTTCTTCACAAGCCACTGCAACAAATGACGTTAACCGACTGCCTCAGCCAATCATGGCTGTCCTGCCGTGCCCCGTGACCTGGCACAGAAATACCTAGCCAATCACAGGCTCGCTTCATTGTGTCCATTCACTGAGTGAGCGTGTCTCTGGAAATTAAAAATACACGGTAGTCATGGTCATAACTTACAGCTGTTTTGTTTTAATCTCGTCGTTCACATTTGCAGTGCGAACCAAAAAGAAACCCAAAACACACACGGACACGTAGAGAAAAAGTAAACTCGTTTTAATATCTCCATCAGGATTTTTGAGAATGGTTGTATGAACTCTTTTAAAAAGCCCCTTATAGGCACCACGCCACAGCACACAGTGTGAACAACGTGAACTTCTCTTTCTGCATTTAACCCATTTACAAAGTGAAGCAGTGGGCTGCCACCAACAGGGGAGTGTGCGGGGACGGTACCTTGCTCAAGGGTACCTCGGTGGGGCCACTAGCAGTCCTGGGATTCGAACCCACGACCTTCTGATCGCAGGGGCAACTCCCTAAACAACAAATGCCCCCATGTGAAAAAGAATCGAGAGAGCTGCCATCTGAGCTGCAACGCTGACGTGAACGACCGAGAACCACACACACAAGTCTCCCTGTCCAGAATCCCCCATGCCAGGTCCATCAGACCGACCCTGCGTGTTCCTTCCACTCGTGGCTGCGTTTAGGTGGGGCTGACCCTACCTCTAATGTCGTGGTAGTCCCTGGTCTGGGGCCCCGGAGACCCCGTGTGGCTACGGCTAGCTGCTATGTGGCTAACCCGGGGTAGCTCGGGGGATATTCCCTTTTTTGTCGTTGAATAACATTTTTTGTTGTTGTTTTTTTTGGTTTTTAACAAGAATACAAGAAGAAAGAGTAATCCCTTTTATGAAAGAAAATTCCGCGCCTTGTGTATTTAATAATGTGACAATCCTCAATTTTACTTCTCTCGGAAATATCCGTTAGCTACTTCGCTCTGTTTCTCTCCTGGTCTGTGAAACAAACTCCTCTCACCGAGCTCTGCAGAGTCTGACTACGCTTTTTTTGACACCCCTCCCGAAAAATGAAGTCCTGCCCTCGCTCGGTGGACGGGAACGGTGGGTTTTTTTCCCGTCCAATGAAGCGTTTTGCTCGACTTTCCCCCGTGTAGACGGACAGGTTCGGAGCCTATGGTGTCTGACTGGGCCGAGCCTCCGAGAGCCGGACCCGCCTCGCTGAGGAGCCCCTGCTGCAGCGCCGCGGAGACCCCGCGCCGTGGCCGTGTGTCAGTCTCGCTGGAGCCGATGAGGGCCGGAGAGGAGGGGGATGGGCACCGCTGCTAATGTTCAGGACCCGGACAGAATCACAGCCTCCTAACACACACAGAGCTCTACTTACCCCCACATTAATATCCAGCATAATTTGGTGTATTTAAAAAAAACAACACCACCACCACCACAAATGGATGCAACCCGTAGGGATCCAAAATAACACTCGAAAAGGAAGGTGCCATGGCCCCCAAAACAGGAAAGGGTAATGAAACTTTCACCTTTTGCGTCAGGGCACACTGAGAAGTTTTTGGAAGCTACCCCGGGTAAAGGGAGCCGCCTCTCGGCCCGCAGCGTGCAGGAAACGCCGAGGTCCCGACGGGAGGCCTCGTAGGCTCGGAACTCGCCTTGATGTGGGAATATTTAAACACGGCCACTTATCACAATTGGATATTTCATCTGAACTGACTTGGAATGACGGGCTGGGTAAGCTTACGTATTTTTATTATTTTTTTTTTTCTATTCCTTGATTCTTTTTGCAAGCATTAGCCTGTTATGTACCACTTAATGGCCAAAGTTACAGCAAAACTTGGCAGCTCTCTGGTTAGCCCTTCGTGAGTTGTTGCGAGATTTCTTTGCACTTTTATTTATTTACTCGACATTTTTTGTGCTGGGGTTACACATAATTGTTTTTCATAGTTAGTGCTCGTTTGGCTAACTGTCGAAGTGAGCTAGTTAGCTAGCTGTGTGGCTAGTAAATTATGTTTATCGTTTGATGAGGCCAGTGTACACAATACTGTGTCCTCGTGTTATGAGGGCTGCATTTTTCATAAGAGCCTGCGATGTAAACATTTGCTGTTTGTACTTATGTTGGGGTGTTTACTCACTTTCTTTGCATCAGTATATTTTGTTTACAACCCTGGTTTCACTCAGGACGACGAATTGTGTGTGTATATGTAGTATTTTCGATCATTAGTAGGTTTGATGTTGCTTCTGAAGTAGCTAACAAACTGAGCAGTTTCCTTTTAGTTAGCTGAAGAATGCTTGTCCCCCGAAAGGCTCATTCGTTCATCAGCCTTGTAACCCTGAAAACGGTGATATTTGTGGCCTGTGTGAGGAAAAGCGAACTGTTATCAGCTTGGGCTTTGAGATTCTGGGTCATTTGAGATGTTTAGTTGATTTCTTTGCACTGAACGTGTGATTGCTAACAGCTTGATATGTTTCAGAGAGTGTGTGGATGTGGAAGAGGAGCCAGTTACCTCAGTGTTTGGGTCAGAAGAGAGAAGTTGTGTACCAAACTGTTTTTCTTTTTTTTTAAGCTTATGTTGGTGGTTCTCTCGAAAGACAAGGTTGTATGTGGTTGATGAGGCAATGTATTTCAGAGATCAATGTTTTCAGCAACTTTTGAACGTCATCTCAGTTATATATCTTCACTTATGGCTATTTTGATGTAATTAATTTCGAGATACAACTTGTTTTTATAAGGGAAGGGTAATGATTTTCTTCGTTTTCTGCCTTCATTTCGTTTTTCCTATTTGTTTATGCTCCGTATTGGATCTACAGGAATAAACTACATGTTGTTTTTTCATCTCCTTCAAGTTTAAAGGCACTTAGCCTAGAGAAGCTCATGTATTTGGTGTCTTGGGTTGAACTTTCTCTGTTTCGCAAGCTAACATAATACCAACTCTTTAGGACGGTGACTTGCTTTTCTCATAACCCCCCTTCTCCCCCCTCTCTCTCTCTCTCCCCACCTCCCCCTCATCCACCCATCCACCAACCCCCAACCTCTCGATGAGAAATGGGTGGTATTTCTGAGGGGAGCTCTCGTTTCCTTTTTTAGCCTCCATTTTTATTTCAACAACAAGTGAGTCGAAACGACAGGGGAGAGAGGGCGAGTGAGGGTGGAATGGCTAACGATTTGGTGGCTGATTCTCTCTCTCCCTCTCTTCCTCTCTCCAACTGGGAATTTCCTGTTTAATTATGATATGAACTCGCCCTTTTTTACCCTTTGACTTTATAAAACCTGCTCTACCAGACTCTCATCGCCCTCACACTCTCAGTTGTGGGCTGGGGAAATGATTTTTCGTGTCTTTTATTCGAAAAACAACTGTGCCACCATTACGTCGGGGTTGGCCATGTGGTCCAAAAATAACCTCACAGGATCAGTACAGTTGTGAGATCTGCTGCAGGTCTGGAAGTCTTAGCTCGTGTTTTGTGCTCTTGTACAGTCCAAGTGTCTGTCTACGTGTCATTATAGGTCACGTCAAGCTTGCTAATAGCTAATTTCGATTTTACCAGGACCCCTTCTTTCATTGACCGTGAGCAAAAGGGTGCCCATAATAGTGCCTGAAACACTTGGTGCAGCAGATCCGTTTTCCCAGGCAAGCATGAGCATGAACCCCCCAAAAATGTGGACAAAACGACTGTTCGTCCTACGAAGCTAGCGACAAGACGTGAGAGCCAAGGACGTTTGTATTATCGTTTGTATCTGTGAACCTCCTACGAGATGTTTCAGGGCAGATACATTAGTCCAGTGTGTCTCTATATGCTGGAAAGCCAAGACGAGGGCAGTGACGCCCTGTTAGGCAGCAGTGCTGTGTTTTTTTTGTGGTTTTTTTTAAGAGCTCTGAACATCTTGGATGTTATGAAATGGCTCTGAAAGATCATTTTATCCACAGTTTTGGTACAACCATATTAAGACACATTCAGGTTTCAGTATTCCAGGAAAAAAGAGGCTGGACTCATGGTGTGTGTTACAGACTGGCAGGCCCAGGAGTTTTTACCTGAGGTGGATCTGAAGCATCTATAAAAATCTGTGGTTTACCCCCTCTGTATGGTAACAGCCACCACATTTTTTTTTCTTCTTCTCAGTCTCCGTTTCTTCTTTTCTGAACTGTGTGCACAGTCACATACAATTAATGAGGCCACACGTTTTCTGAATATGTTTCTGTGTGTTATTTTAGTCACTGCTGTTTTGGCCGCGCTCTACAATGTGAAATTTGATCTCTCTCTCCCTCACTCACCCGACTTGTTATCAAAGTAAAACCTCTCTGCTTTTGTGAAGAGACAAAAGGACATATCAACCTCAAGAGAACACACAGAATTTTACGTAAAGCCAAATCTTCGAAAGAATGCTATATTTGGAGTGCGTTTTTTCCCTGCTGAAGTTCAAGGTTTTTGGTCTTTGAAGAGTTGTGAAAAAAAATGTACATTTCATGTTTTCAAAATAAACATATGTCATTGGTAACATTTTTGATTGCCATTGTATGGCCAGATCTCAACCACAATGTTTTAGTAAACCAAAAGTGAAAGAGGACTGTCTCTTAAAGCTGACATTTTTGTACATGCTCTGCTGAGCACTCACTGGCTTGGATTTCCCTGGATTTATTCCTGCATGTTGTTGCCCTAAAAGTGGGCCTCTTGATTTTTTTCCCTTCCCTTCCCCTCCCTCTCTGTGCTGAAACATGACGATCTGAAGGAATGTTCAGTTAGAGGGGCAGGACTAGTCCTCTCTCTCTCTCTTGCTCACTCACTAACTCTTGTTCTCTGGTTCGCTCTGCTGTCTTCCTCGTTTGTCCTTCCTGGGGGAGTGTGAGGCTTTTTTTTGCATTAAGAAAGATTAACACAACATGAAATGAGACCTTGTGTACACACTTGAACAGCAATCTGAATTTGCCTTCTGGTCAATTTGTACAGGAGAAACCATGTAAAAAGGCCACGTATCTGAGAGTAAAAGTGTGAAGCAGCGTTCCTCTAAAGTGGTGGTCTCAGGAGCTGTTTATTAGACACACAGAAAGAGACGGAGATTGAAATATGATGCTGGCCCACTGCCAGTCAAGAGACAGGATTCCAGCACAGAGGAAGGAGGGTGAGGGGTGACAATTTTAGAGAGAGGAAAAGATACGAGGATGAGACAGAGAAGTTGAGAAAAGGATCCAGAAGAATCTATTTACTCATTGTTTACAACAGCGTATTCTTGCCCTAGGCTCTGTATGCTCTAGGGATGCACAATGATATCAGGAAACTACTGACATATAATTTGTGTTATTTTGGTGCTTCCATGTGACCAGTTATTCAAACCGGTTCTTGTCATTCATTGTACTCTGTACAAGCACAGCATTTTGGCAGTGTTGGGCTACTGTGCAAAAAATGTATTTTATACATTTCACTGCGTTTGTAACCTTTTACAAATTTTAGACAAATGCGTGTATCAGCATCAGCACTGGATATCTGCATTGACCTGAAATTACCATATCGATGCATCCCTGGTGGGAACATGACAATGGCATATGTAATTGTCATGGTTCTGTCATTTAAGGTGCAAAGCTGTTTTATTTTCGGCCAATGTTTAAAAGCTTCATGGTCAAATTTTCTGTTCACATGTACTAAGAAGTACATGTTCAGATATTTTTTCCCCAAACTCAGGTGTGTAGATACACACCTGAGTTTGGGGAAAAAATATCTGAACAGGGTTTTATACTGCTCATAGGAACATGTATGTGCAGGATGTGTTGGGAAAGAGAAGAACTCTGCTGGCTGTGATCATCAGGAGCTTCTCTGATCGTGTCTGAGACTGTAGCCTGTAGTACAGCAGGGTTAAGAACATGGCGCTGTGACGCCTGCCTCCTTGCTGCTGTTTGATTGGAGCGGTTTCTGAGTTTCTTAGCCAATCACAGGGGTTGATTCCATAGATTGGACACTGCATGTGCACATATGTTTGTGTTTTAAGGTTGGTGGGGGTGGTGTTTTTATGGCTTTACTGTGCAGTGAAGAGCAAAGGTTCCTGAGAGGAGAAAAAAAAAAAACAGCATGGAAAAAAAAATCACAGAACAATTTGCATGCCTCTTCCCCCTTCCTTTCCTCTCTCCTTCGCCTCAGGTGCAGTCTGATAAACAGTAGGTTGAAATGGAAAGACATTCGTTAGTCCTGTAATACAGCAATCAGTACAGCTTCAGGAATTTTTGTATCAAAAGAGAAAAGAAAAGAAAACTCACCTTGAGCCCCTGCCCCCACGCTCTCCTCTCTCTTTCTTGTGTGTTCACACAGGCACATACATGTCTCCCCTTTCAGTCTCCCTCCTGCCTTCTTTTTTCTTTCTTTTTCTTTTTTTTGTGGTAGCAAAGCAGCCATTTTAGTTCCAGGTCCTCTGTCTGTTGAGATTCTCTCTCTCTCTTCTGTCCATAGTAACTCGAGACTCAAGATAGTCTCTTATCAGTGGGCGAACGGTAACGAGACATGACACAGAAAGCATGTTGACCGAAAGGGTGTTGTCACACGGAGGGCAAACATATTTCCTGAAGATCTGTCAGTGTTGTCGTGGAGAAAATCTGTATCTTTTACAATGAAAGTGGGACTGTTTTGAGGGAAAATGCACAGTTCAAGGTTTTGAGTCGCATGTTTTAGGATGATTGTTTTTTTTGTTTTGTTTTTTTAAATTGTGACGTGCTGTTTTTTTCTTAGTTTTCATTGGTTAATGGAGCGGACTGCCTAAGGCTGAAGTAAAGCAAATCTATAACTTTTCAGTCTATGGTCAAACCACTTAATTACAGACTTATTTGGGCAAAACTAATTTTAAATTTGTTCTTGGTGATTGCATATTCATGAAGTAGTGAGGACCAGATTTGTGAACAGACTAGGCTCTTCAGCTCATTCTTCCAGTTTCAGGGACTGATAAACTCAGTGTGGCTGGTTGCACAGGCCAGTGTCAGAAATGTAATCTTCCTCTTTGTCTTGTCAGAAAATGGAAATATTACACATTATTGCCTGTGGCAATATGGCTGTCCAGACAGCACGAAGCATATTTTTGTTTGAGCAAGTCACTGAAGTGGAAAGACTGATGTCATCGTTTGCTCTTAGGTGACTGTTCTGGGTTATGGCCAAACAAGCTTTGTGTGGGTTTGTAAAGTTGCGGATTGCTTTGAGAGGATTACATATGTTTTATGACCACAGCCGTTGTGAAACATTTAGACTACCGCTGTTCTGTTTATCGTTTTTTGCAAAGCATTTTTATTAAACCCCAGTGAGGAGTGTGTTCTGCTTTGCCACCAGCTTCTGAACCAGCTGAATCCAGTGGCCTAAACTGCTGTTAAATCATATTAGTGTTTATATACTGTCCAGGGCTGTGATCTCATCTGCACCATGAGGCTAATCTTAATCTGCTGTGGTGGTGGCTGGTTTACCAGTTTGTCCTAAGATATGAATTTCGTAATTACCATAATGCCTGTACTGTCTGCAGATACTGGATGGAAGTAAAAAATGCATTTATGTTTGTGAGGAGCTCATGGCCTCTAATGATGAAGAAGCTTATACACGGTCTAGTAGTTTAGCACACTTTGGTATGTCTTTAGTTTTGGTTTGTTTAATAATAGTTTTGCACCTTCATCCTTTTTTGGATTTTAGGTTTGTGGGGTTAAAACTGCACTTTAAGTACTTTTACGTTTTTCTGTTTAAAATATATTGCGGTTGCGTAGATGATTTGGAGTAAAATAAGCCCCTGTTGACCTACAACTATGGGCTTACTGTTTTCTAAACAAATGTCACTTCACTATAGTTTGAAATAAACCAAAACTTTAATTAAACTGTGTTCTACCTGAGCATACATAGAAAAATCCTGGCTGTTGTTGCAAACCTTTGCACCTTTTGAAATGACAGCTATTTATAGATAAAGGGAAAGCATGTCATTACTCTCAATCTGTGTGAATGTATGATTTTTATACCAGGTAAGTTTGTGTTATCCTTTTTTTTTGTTCACTGAATGTAAAGCTGGAGTCATAAGATTTTTTATGCTACAGCAACAAAACGCTTCTCTTTGACCAGTGAAGGCGTGAGGAGGAGTAGCAGAAGAGAAGGACTGAGAGAGAGAGAGAGAGAAAGAGGGAGTGAGAGTAAGTACCGGTTAGGACGACAGTGGAGTGGAAGGGGGGAGTTTTACCCCCCCAACCCAACCCCCACCCCCTTTATTGCTAAGAAAGATGATGTCATCCATGCGTGCACGCATGTCAGTTTAGATATCGGAGCTAGGTTGAGTTCAGTTTTGGAACAGAGGATTTTTTCTCTTAGTGTGGCGTGGTGCTTTAGTTCAGAATGACTAATCAAAATGGAACGCAATGTACTGACCCGTGATTTGTGATTTGTGATACATTATGTAAATGATCCTCATCAGGGAGCCACACAGGCTTTGTGTGTTGTGCTAGAAAGGTGGGCGCTCTATGTTTGTGACAATTCTTGTTTTTTTTTGTTTTTTTTGTGACAGTTGTTGTGATACAGTTTATATTTAGGTCTTTGGAGGTTCTTCAGGAAATCAGTGGAGAGTGATTGTTACTAAGTTTGACTTCTGTGTGGGGAAAAAGGATGGATTATCTGGGTTTTTTTAGTACATAATCTTCGCTAATGTCACAAAATGACTTTCCCTTCCTGGTCTATACAGGCCAGGAAGGGAAATAAGCAGCAAATAAGCAGCAGAAATAACCTGTTCAGTTTATTGTTTTTGTAATATCATAACCAACACATTCGTATTCAGCTGTATACACTTTATTACATATACCTACCTAGTGTCTACATTAACTCAGTCTGTTTGTATCAGCTCTACTTACTATACTGCTTACTATACTTTTGACATTTAGCATCCATACTGCACCGTTGTTGAGACATTTCTGCGAGACCTACTAAATAGCGGTGCGTTTCGTTATTTGAAAATCGACCTGGTAAATGTTTAGTTTTGTATTCTTGGACTATGGGAAGTGATTGCTACCAACAGCTAACTAACCACCTAATAATGACTTTGGCATGTACTTTTTTCATGTATATGTTTCAACAGCTCTGTGCTCCCAGTGTTCATTAAAATGAAAAAATTTGCTTATTAAATTTGTTTTCTCTCAGGCCTCTCCATCTACACTGCTTATGTGAACATGAACCTCATTTTAGTTTGGACTAACCTTCTCTTGACTTCTAAATGTGAAAGTATAAGAGGCTTTTGATCAACTGCGCCGCCTCACTAGGAGTCCTTATTGCTGTAAAATGATGTTTCTCTGTTTACAGATGGTAGTCACACTGTGACTGTGGCTTCAAAAGTCAATTGCGTAATGAATTGTCTTTGTTAAACATTTGCTGAAGGTATGATTATTTGGATATGTTCATCTGGTGGGGATACTCTCAATATGTGGGAAACTGCCATATAGGTGCACTTTGTACTTTACAGTTATAGACTGTAGTCTATCTATATCTCCTCTTCATTTTTGGCCCACTTTCATTTATCGTCTGACCGTTGATGAACGTTCAGGATTACCACTGGGTATTACTGGGTTGTGAATGATTCTCAGCACAACAGTAGCACTGACAAGGCAGTGGTCTGTGTGGGTGGATCAGACACAGCTGGAGTCACTTCCGGACTGAGAACGGTCCACCAACCAAAAATATCCAGAAAACAGGGTCCTGTGGCTGGGAAAAGACCACTGATGCCAGTAAGTGGACACAGTGTTCAGAAAATCCAAACATGGTAGGTGCAATGTGCAAGGTAGGTAGGTGCCCAGTGAAGTGGCTTAACAATGTATATCCACATATTTAGCCTACAGCAGTGCCTGTGATATCTGGATCCTATCAGTACTGGCAGATATTTGCTTTAAAATGTGCAGTGGCCAGATGTTTAGATCTGGCTGATATTTCAGACCAATATTTGACCATGTGTTCTCCAGCAATAACTGTTATATTTCTTCATGATACAAATCCAGGTAGTTTCAGTCTAAATGTCTACATTTGTATTTATTTGTCTGCCCCTGTTGTATATGGTCATCTGCCGACAATTCTGATAGCAGTATTTCCATTAACATGAATCTAGTAAGGGCTTTTTCAATCTGGGCCTGAGGCACAATATATGGCAGCCATGCAGAACAGAGGTCATTCACATATATCAGGCTTAAAAGGACAGTAAAACAAAAGTTTGTTTAATTTTAGGTGATAGAGTAGCTGCAAAATGTAAAAATAAATTAATTATTTAGAACTATACAAACATCATAAGTGGACCTAGGAGACAGTGTAGAATATTGGCCCTTTTAAACAGCTTCTGGAAGCTTAGATTCTAGTTTAGTTCAATCTTAAGTGGCAGAATTAGACAGGATTGAGAACTGAAGAATTCAGAATTGAAGTAAATTTAGCATGATCATGCATGTTGAGAGCAAAAGGGATCTTCACAATTGTTTTACTGTTACCATTAATTTAGCTTTAGGGTTATCATGCCTATTTACTCTTTATTTAGCTTAGTTTATCATTCTCCTCTTTCTGCTTCTCTTTCTTGACACTCTCCGAACTCTCTATTCCTACAGACTGGGCAACACTGAAAGAAAGAAAAGATTTCTAATCTTTTGCTTCTGTTTCTTTACCGTGTGAGGAAGAACATCAGGATAGCTAGGGCGGGGCGCGAGTTGAACTGATTGGGTGAATGTCAGA
Organism: Brycinus macrolepidotus; assembly: GCA_037974445.1. Taxonomy (NCBI): domain Eukaryota; kingdom Metazoa; phylum Chordata; class Actinopteri; order Characiformes; family Alestidae; genus Brycinus; species Brycinus macrolepidotus. The sequence goes on along the minus strand of JBBPCZ010000115.1, from coordinate 19,725,213 downwards.
GTTATGGACTGAAGGACAGAGAAGAGATTTGCACTGCTTGTTTTCTTGTTCATCATCTCCGCTCCAAAATGGCCTTTGTTTTCCTAAACGTGTGTGTGTGTGTGTGTGTGTGTGTGTGTGTGTGTGCGTGTGTGTGTGTGCGTGTGTGCGTGCACGCGCTTGGAGAGACAAAAGGAGCGTAATTTGAGCTCAGTGTTGAGGAGAGATGGACAGTGAATGTGGTAAGAGTATTGAACAGTTGACAGTGAACAAGATGAACTAAGGTTGGATTGAAAAGTTTGTTTCTTACTAAATTTAGATCTCATTTCTCCCATGGTCCAAGGATCTGGAAAATCGAGGCACCTCAGAAAGGAGTTTGCAGGGCTCTGCAGTAGTGTTTTGTTAGTTTCTGTAGTTTTGTATTTATGAAGTGTTGCAGAATCTTAGTCATCACCCACGCAATCACATTGTTTCCTTTTTGAACAGGAAAGTTCAGTGGACTGCCTGTGCTCTGTTTGTGTGGTTTTTTTTATGACCATTTTTGATTGTATCTTTCTCAGGCACTTTCTCTCTCCCGGAGACCTTTGTTCTTTCCCTGATTAGCACATTAGTGTTTCTTGTTTGTAATTGGTGCTAGAATGGTACCATAAACAGTGGTACAGATTTCACAGAATTTCACTTATCTGAATTTTTGTTTCCTGTGGTTGTTAATCTCTTGACATTGGTTATGTGAACATGCTGGTCTTTCAAAAGTTTTCTGTGGAGTTGTATATGGGTTGTTTCATTGAACTGTGGAGAGGGGAAAAAGCGAGTCTTGCCTAACTTTGTTGTTTTTTAGGAAGTTGAATGATAAAGCATGAATGGCCTGCATGTTGTCTGACTTTACATAGCTCAGCTGTTTTGGGGAACTTTGTCTGTTCTTTCTTGGTCTTCTAGGTTAGTTAGTGTCCAGCATGGCAGGTTTGTAGTGGTGGTGCACCAAAATATTTATTTTTATGACTGGAACTGAAAACAAAATTTATGTAAAATGAACTTACTTAAATGACTACAGTCTGTAGGCATGAACAGTATGTACAGTATGTTACGTGAAATCCAGTGTCCTTGATAACAGAGTAGTTGGTCATCTAAGGCAGTGATTTTTTTTTTTCTTTTTTTGTTAAGTTACCTTGTTCTTTGGTCATTTATTATTTAAAAACCGTGAATACAGATGTTATCTGTGTGCTAGCAGTAGGGGTGTGTATTGGCAAGGACCTCATGATACGATACGTATCACGATACATGGGTCATGATACGATTATATCACGATATATTGCGATACTATACATATTGCAATATATTGTGATATTCTACAGTTAACTGAAAATGTAAAAACAGCTGGAATGCAAGTTGCTGTGTACGATCTAGTTGGTCTTAATGAATCACATTGCGTTAATAATTCAGCCAAAACAACTTAACTCAGAATTGAATTTTAACTTTGTCTTTGCATTTTACCACACTGAACTAGTGGACACCAAAAACGTTAGGATAAAGTGCATAAGATTGAAAATATATAGGAGGAAAAACGCTGTGCATATTAACTGTTCTTATAAAGAAAATAAAACATTCAGTATGATGTTAATAAACTGTAAACATACTGTAATCCAACTCAAATGTTATTTGCATGTGTCCACTATACCAGTGATTCTCAAAGTGCGCACAGTCATGAGACCTGGGGAAAAGTCATACAGAATTGATGTTTAACATCCGAGTCGTTTTCACGCCGGAACAAAGATTCACATCGGTTACGTTAGCAACTGACAAATGCTCTTTTGGTGGGATATTCATACTTGGACAAAAGTGGGAAAAAAAGAAGCAATTTTGTGAAAAATTAGGCTAAAATGAGGCTAAAACGGAGCTCAAGGCTAAAATGAGGTTAAAACAGAGCTAAAGACTAAAATGAGGCTAAAACGGAGCTGAAGTACCTAGCTGTACAGCGACATCTACAGGAGTGGAGATTGTAGTTGTAGTAAATCCCAAAACGTCTGATTGTATTTTGCATGATTCTCCCCATCGGAAATATCGATTTTTGCATCTAGAAATTGATATATCATGAAAAGAAATATTGCCATATATTGATGTATCAGTGTTTTTTGCACAACCCTAGCTAGCAGAAACATTTTTATCTGCTCTTGTTAGTGATGTCCTTGATAGTCATGTACACCCTATTGATACTGAACAGAAAAGTGTCTTGTCTAGTGTCCCTCGTAAAAATTGTGAAGGAGTTACTCTTCAGTGTTTATCTGCTCCTGCTCAGACTGTCTGAATATGACCAGCATAGGAGAGCAAATGAAACACACAGCACATATTATTCATATTATTAGTTAGTGGATATTTATACTTTTATGTAGACTCATTTAATCTTATTTTCTTACCCATTTCAGATCTCTAATGTGTGAGATGTTTCAGTTTGACAGAGAATGTCTCTCGCAGTAATGACGCAGTCCAAACAATGCTCATTCAACGAGCTGCATGATCTTCACAACCAAATATAATCAAATATTCATACACAAATGTCGATCAAATGTTTGGTTATATGGTCCTCCAGCACAAAATGATGTTAGTTGAAAGGCTTAAAACTCACAAATCAACACAACATGGGGATTCACCAGTCTTACTTTTTCTCCAAGACCGATTCTGAAGTGAAGCTCACTGAGTGCTGCTCCAACACCAGCGTCCTTACTGTGTCTTACTGTGTGGAATTACCTGATATGTCTCTTCGATTTGTAACATAACATGAGGTTGCAACTGCTCTTCACTTTTTAGCCATGTGAGAGAATATAAAAATGAATTAGAAAGAAAAGAAAAATGAAAAGAAAGAATTGTATGACTAAGTGAGCTGCTGGATAATGCGCTGTTACACCGTATCATATGTGGATCAGTCAAACCTAATAGATACCCACTCCAGTGTCTGTGTATCACTACAAATGAACCTGCTGTATTAGTTATCATTAGCGATTTAAAGCTTAATTAGCACACTGCTTATATCAACAGGGAGAAGAATGCCACATTCATTCTCACCACTGAGACTTGAATTTCAGTCCCAGCAGTAGGTCTCTGTTGTGCTCTGTGCCAGCAATGCCTTAGCTAGGTGAGGTCCTTAGGCATGTAACCGGTTCAGGTCAACATATCATATCAAATTAATTGACAAAGGTTCAATTTGTGGTAGTTTTAAACCATGTTCTGACATATGATGTCCCAGCAAATGCTAAAAACAGCTTGGGAAATGTCTTAGCCGACTAGCCAAGAAGAGATTTCTTGAAATCACATACCTCTAGCTGTAGGAAATTCTTTTTAAGTATTACTGAGTTATTTCTACCAGTTGGAAAGTCAGGCAGGGAAGTGTAACGTGAGATTCTCAGTTGTCTTTATTGCTAATGGCTGGCTCTCAACTCCATGCACTTCAGACATGATTCAAAAATCGTACTTGAAGTGCAGTAACTTGATTATCCTGGCATAAACATGATGCGTCACATTCCCTCAGTTTACTGAACTGGAAACTTGTGCACAAACAAAAGAGGATAGAGACCACAGTTGATGTACTGAAAAAGATAAAAACTTAAGCACATAGTTGTGTTTTGGACCAGCATAGCAAATTAACACCATTGCATTTCAGTGTACCTGTCCTAGCTTTGTAGTTGTTGCATACTGTCAGTTCAGAGTAATTTATATAATGCATAAAAAATAACTCAAAAGAAATGGTTGCCTCTGAATTTTTTTTCAGTGTTTTTCCTCTTTGTTTCTTCCTCCTTTAAAGTCTGTATGTGAAGTTTTTTTGACAAGTGGAAGTAAAAAAAAAAAAAAGAGTCCTAGGAAGAAAAAAAAACATCCACTTAGTGCATTTTTTGCATGCCGAACAAGTGCAGCGTCAGTTTGTTTGTCAGAATGTCAGCTCTGTCCTTTAATTGCATATGAATTTAAGACTAGTCCTGATCCGTGACTGTAATGGTAACTTAGTAAAGTGTCATTTTTTGTTGATGTATTACATTATCTTGAGCATATTGGTAAGATGGTGTTAGGGCTGGCAGCTCACTTCCAGAGTCCTTGTCTGCAGTAACTATGGGCCGTTAGCAACCGTATCTATGGGGACATGTTGTAGAACGCTATGCATGTGGGTGCTAAGATGCTTCCTGATAGGAGGTGAAAAATGTCTGTAGATGTGTCTCTGTAGACTCAGCCTTTAAAGTTATGCTAGTATTCAAATTGCTGTAACTTGCTATGGTTCATTAATTGTTTCTAAGTCAGCTTAAGATAATACAGTGATCATAATAGATATTTCTTTTTTTTTTGTTGTCTCATGTGTGATGTGGCCTGGTCCCTTTTATCAGTCCTTGACAGTTGTGTTGCTGAAGAAGAATATGTGAATATCATTTGCAGAAACCTTTACTTAAGGGTTATTAGTGCTGAGGTTCATAGGATACGAAAGATTGAGAAATGGCATGTAAATGATATTACAGACAAATGTTTTTGCAGATTTGACTAGTGATCAGATTGTTTGATGCAGCCAATTTTTGACAAGCTGATGACCAGAGCTGCAGTGGTAAACAACAGTCAGTTCAACTGCTTTAAAATATTTTAAACCTGACCATTGCACCTCTGAAGTACTGATCTATGGACACTTCTCCGTGGGTCTGACATACAGCTCTGCTCCCCTTCTGTACAGTGTACACTTTGATCAGAATTTTTTGCTTGTTTTGTTTAGTTCAGCAGTGATTGGTTCTCTACACCAGAGCACTTACTCATGTTCCTTCTGCTGCTACTGTTATTAATTAACCTACTGGAAGGGCGTATATCCCTTTCAGGCCTCTTTAGTTGTTGGATGATAAAGGTTGCCTTCTCTCATTTTAAATCATAGTGTTGTTAAATCAAAGTTTTGTAATTTTTTTTTCCTCTAATTTGTTTAATAAGCATTAAGTAGTTGAATGATTAGTTGTTTTGAAGTTGCTTCAATAAAGTGTTGTGAAGATTTGCTAAATTCAGCACAGTTTATTCTAATTGTACCAATTAGCACATTGGCTAGACCCTCCGCATTAACTCTTTCAGTCTGACTGAAAATGTTTTGTGTTGCTTGCGAGTCTGTTAGATTGTAAATAAATGTACCTAGTATTGAAAGCTAACAGTGTACATTAGTGTGAAGAAGCAAAATGTCATTTTAAAGGGAACAAGTGAAGAAGTTCGCAGTTGATTTTCTATTGATTTGTTATGTGACGGCAGGAAGAGACTCAACTGTGAAGTTCCAGGAAGCAGGACTTGGCTAGTGAGTAATAGTTTTGGAGTGAGGTCATCCCTGGGAAGTGTGTGCTGGTGTGTACAAAGACAAAACATGCTTTATGTACAGAAGATACAAAATCCGCAGCATATCTGTAGGAATTCTTTCTGTTTCATTGAATGGCAAGAGTTTTGTTTGTGAGTATCGTCCACTAGTGAACTGTAGTTAAAACGCAGCTTCCCATGAGCAGCTGTGTACCTCTTGGAATTCCCCTTGGCGATGGATGACAGAGATGCTTTATATTTGTGTTAACTATGTTCAACAGAAACTGGAAGTGAAGGACAACATACTAAGTATTATAAATCACCAAAAACTAAAACTGTTGCTCACTGCTTGCTCACATTAAGGCAGTGTTTGCATTGTTATGTTTGTCAAGGGCTTATTTTTATTATTTTTGCTCAGAATTGTAGATCTGACTGAAATGTAATGGAATTCTCTCTCTCTCTCTCTCTCTCTCTCTCTCTCTCTCTCTCTCTCTCTCTCTCTCTCTCTCTCTCTCTCTCTCTC
>JBBPCZ010000115.1:19695923-19716943 GCA_037974445.1 Brycinus macrolepidotus | reverse complement strand
TCTCTCTCTCTCTCTCTCTCTCTCTCTCTCTCTCTCTCTCTCTCTCTCTCTCTCTCTCTCTCTCTCTCTCTCTAGGTCTCCTGATGTGCGTGAGGTGCTGTGAGTGGCATTGCGGCACCCCGCCTCTGGAGTGGTCCGTCGCTGCCATCCGGACCTCGTGATCCCCTCTTCCCTCCTTCCCCCTCCTCTCCCCCTCCATCCCTATCCCCCCTCCCTCCCCCTTTCCCCCCCTCCCTTGCGGCGCTGTGCTTGAAGTCATGAGCATAGCAATCGCACTGGGAGTCACCACACCTGAGACACCGTACACAGACATGGCCGCTGGATCAGAGTGAGTTTTGCGAATGTGTACTTTGTGTGTTGAGGTGTGCGTGAGAGTGCTCACATGCATGTGTACAGGCAGAAAGCCAAGCTTGAGGCATAAAATTTCAGCCAGGCTGCAAGCTGTATGCCAGCTTGTTGAGGACAGGGTTAGGTGATGAGTCTGATGACCTGGTTCTCTATAATTGCTGAAAAAGATGTTCTAAATACTTACTATATATTTAAATGTAGTTTTACCAGATGAGAGTCTCCCTCTTAAAAGTGAGGACAGGTCCAGGGCATGAGAGGGAAAGACTTGATGTTTAGAAAAATGTCATCATAGACATTGTGGCCTGAATTTTAGCCACAGAGTTACAATTTTGTGTTGCTAAGCCAAGCTTAAATGGCTATGAAGGGGGAATCTGTAGGCCTTTGTAAGAGCTCAAAATAGCAGGTTTAGCACATTTAGCACAGGTTCCGTCATTAAACTGTTTGTGCCATGCCCATATATAATTAACTTCGCTAATTGTCAGTAATCAAAAATGGCAGCGCAAACATGGCAGGGAATCAGTTAAAACTGAGTTTAAAGGGCAGATTTCATGGAAAACTGAATTTTCCTCTTGTAAACAGTAAATGTAAACGGTGTAAGTGGCCTTACACCATTGTGCTCTTAAGCAGACATTTAACCTGCATTAAATATTAGCTTTCCAGTAAATGAAATTCCATTAACCAATATGTTTACATTGTCTGAGAGAAAGTCAATAGTAGCTAATGGGGAAAAAGTCATCAATTTATCCTTGTTACTGTGTGATTTTAATTGGACAGTGCACACCACTGTTTTTGTTTGGTCAGTGTTCTGTAAATACTGACATTTGTGATGCACCCACGAAAATGTGTTGTGAATTTCTTCCATGCCTGTAGCTTTTGAGTACAGTGAAGATTAATGATTAATTAATGACTAATAACAAAATACTGCTTTGTACCTGAGGAAACCTGTCTGTACTGGTGAGTTAGGGTTTAATACTTGCATGGTTATTGAATTTCAGCTTGCAGTATGGCACTGAGAAGGAGCAGAGTTCCTGTTTGGTAGGCGTTAGAGGTTGCATAAGAACTATGACCGTTCCTTTATCTAAAGCTGCTCAAGTGTTTGTACATTTTTGGAGTAGTACTGCCATCTAGTGACCGGTTCTGCAAAGGTTGTAGGTTAAGAAGGGGGACACATTGTTGATTCCCCAGTTAAATTGTTAGCTTGTGCATAGCTTTTCTCAGACCAGTGGTTCAGAGTTCTGCGTTTTGTTTTTTTTAACTACATAAGGTCACACTGTCTCTCTTTCTCTCCATCTCAGTCCTGAGTCAGTGGAAGCGAGCCCTGCAGTGAATGAGAAGACATATTCTAACCACAGCTGTGGGAGCGCGCAGAATCATGGCTACCGCGGCCTACCCTATGCTGTGAGTATCGCTTCACTTGCATTACATGCAGATTTAATGAAAATCTAAGCGAATTGCACATACTTGTCATAAAGAACTGCAGTAGTCATTTGGGCTGTACAATATAATCAAAATACTAGTATTGCAATTATGTTACTACACGTTGCAACTATGATGTATTTTAATGTTTATCACTTTTCTGAAATTATAACGGTTTTAAATGTGAATATTGTCAAAATGTGCACACACACCTTGTGTACATACTTTGTTTGTAATGCGTAACGATAAGCCAAAATAAATTGACTTTTGTTGGATTACATAAATACCTCAATTCAACAGAACACGTAGTAACTCACCTGGAACTGTGATCGATCATCCTGTCCATAACACTGATTCGTTAGAAGCTCATGTGCAAGTTGCAGCCTTCTGCGATATTGGTATTGCAGAGGCCGACGTTAACAGACAATATATTATGCAGCCCTATTAGTCACAAGATTGTATAATTTGTCTTTGTAGTCATAATGGCCTATTCTCATCAAGTTCTGTTTTTTCATTAGTTGAAATAGATGTGATTTTTGTCCTTCACATCCAATCCAAAGTGATGTGTTGCTTTAAGACATGTTGGAAATATGGGAAAAAGATGGAAAATTTATTGCGATGCTCATTTGCATAGACTACAACGTAATAGCAGCGAGAAAATCAAGTTTGCTCCAATTAAAAGTTTTAAACATTAGGCCATCAGTTTCAGCTTCTTTGTGAAAGACAAATTGAATATACTTGTGTTCATTTTCAGAACATAATGTACTTTTTTGTTGATAAAACTTGGTGTGGATAGACCTTAAAGCAGAGATGTATTTAACTGTAAACATTATCGACTCAGTGAGAAATCTTATGTTTTCTGTTTGAAATAGAATGTTTGCTGCGAAATTAGTGATGTTATAATTTGCTCTCTGTTTTATTATGAAATTGCTTCTCAGTGTTAGTAGCCTAAGCTAAAATTCTTGTAATACATATTGATAAAAGAAATGGCAATCCCAGCATAGCTCACTCAGATTAAAATTGCCTTACACCAAACATTTTACAATCATATTCAAATATCTCACTGTAACTACTGAAACCTGCATGATTTTTGAATGCCACATTTTGTTTTCATTCCTGCCTCCCCCCACCACCTTTTTTGTGTCTCTATCTTGTCCTCTCTCTTCTTTCTCTCTCTCATGCCTGAACACCATTGTTTGAAGATGCAACAGTCTTCCGTTGTGTGTTGTCAGGATCATAACTATGGAGCGCCGCCCCCTCCCACCCCTCCCGCCTCTCCGCTCTCTCAGACCATCATCCCCCGTCTGGAGCTCAACGGCACCCTGGGCCGCCCCCGGTCCCGTTTCCATGCCAATGACCCTGACAACTCAGCCGACAGTGAGAGCTCATCAGAGGAGGAAGAGGGCGCCGTGCCGGCTGGCTGGTGCCAATGCCGCTTCATGCCGGACAGCTACCTCATTAAGTGCGAGAACTGCAGGTGAGGAGAGAGTGCAGAACTGTTCCATATCACTTTGGATTTGTCTTTCAGCAAACTGCTGGGTGTCCTCTTTTCTTCAAGACCCAGTGTTACTACGACCCGAGTTACTATTGTCATTTTGCTGTAAGGAGTATCATTTTGTGCTTATGCACTGCTTGTGCAGTATCATTTTTGTACCTGCAGTGCTTATGGTCTGTCTCTCACTGGTGTGATGTGTACAGAGGTCTGGACAGGAGGAAAGGGCTGGATGGGCAGCGCAGGAAAGCAGACAATGTGTCGGGTATGAGAGAAAGCACGCGCACACTAAGTCTAAAGTATAGCTTTGTTGGTTTGTGTGTATGTTAGTTCCAATGGTCTGCTCACTGTATATGTTGACAGTAGGAGAGAGCAGCGCTACAGAAAGTGGAGATGAAGTGTCTCCTGCCACAGTGTCGTACACAGCCACTCAGCACACACCCACCAGCATCACCCTCACCGTCAACCGAGTCAAACGCAGCAAAGCCAAGAAAAGGAAGAAGAGCACAGAGAAAACAAGAGCCACCCCTAAAGCAAAGAAGGTCAAGGTACACACTGTCACACACGTGCAAGTTCATACTACCGAGTGATGTGAGGTCAACATTGATAAGTATTCACATCTGTATTTTCAACCGAATTGCAAATGCTACACAATATTTATTATACTGGTCTTTTTTTATTTCTCAGGCCTTTAGAGAAGGATCAAGAAAATCCTTAAGGATGAAGGTAAGAGCTGAGCAGAGTAGGGTAAGGCAATATGGGGAAAATATTACTTCACAATACTTTGACATTTTCACATTACACAAAATTTAGTTTTTCTGAAGTTTGTTTAAGTTGGAGCTGGCACCAAAGAGCCATATTTTAAACAAAACCAAAAACTGTGAATACAATGATGTTAATTTAACATTTCACACAGTGCACTACATTTAACCACTCTCCTTGTAATTAAACATGCAGTTCTTCAATATTGTTTTATTGTGCTGCTTGTCTATTATATGTTCAGAAAAGCATTTTGCGATATAGTGTGATGTAGTTTATGATGTATGTTATGATGTATTGTGATGTAGTCATATTGCCTGCCCCTAGCAGATTCGTAATTGTGTTCATTAGAGACATTATTCTAAATTAGGCATTGTCCTTACTTGGAAGTTCTACCATAAAGGCTGTTACATTTTACAGCATTACGGTTTTCTATCCTTTAGAACTTAACACTTAATAGCATTGCCAGAATCTCCAAACAGTGCCCATCCTCCCTCTTTTACTTAGAACTCCACGACCGAGGCAAGTGTGTTGGATGAAAACACGGCTGAAGGCTGGGAGACACGGATCCGCCAGTGGACGGACCAGTATGAGGAGGCCCTGGCTAACCAGTACAGTGCTGATGTTCAAACGCTTCTCCAACTCCACCACTCTGACAGTAAGAACTCGCCAAGCCCACCTGCACTCACCATGGACACCATCAACCGCACAGAGCTGGCCTGCAACAACACGGTGCTCAGCTCTCAGATGCAGGTACAGTGCTGTTTATATTTGAAGAGTTAGATACACTACATCTCTCGTTAAGGCCTTGACTTTACCTTGGGGAAACATGACCAACAAAATAAAGTCTATGTGTTTAGTTGCAGTTGGGCCGTGTAACGCGTGTACAGAAACACCGAAAAATCCTTCGAGCAGCACGTGACTTGGAGCCTGATACACTCATCATAGAATACAGGGGCAAAGTCATGCTTAAACAGCAGTTTGAGGTCAACGGACACTTCTTTAAAAAGTGAGTGTGTATGCATGTTTTTGTGTATGTGTGTGTGTATACTTGTATACAAAAGCATCCGTTGATTTCGGTGATGTCTTTATGTGGGCACGTAATGTTTAGGAGTATAATGAGTAGTAAAAAAAAAAAAAATAGTTTCAGAAATATTGTTGGCCTTCTGCTCACACTGGGTTTGGCCACTTCAAGCCCTTTAATGATCACGTGTGCTTCTCTTTTTCAGGCCGTACCCATTTGTCCTGTTCTATTCTAAATTTAATCAAGTGGAGATGTGTGTGGATGCTCGGACATTTGGCAACGATGCTCGCTTTATCAGGAGGTCCTGCACGCCCAATGCTGAGGTTAGTAGAGGAATGATCAGTAAGACAAAATAACTAATTCAGATAGAAATACAAAAGCAGTGTTTAAATATGTCACTATAGTGTTATTTTCAGATTAGATTACATCCTACAGTAGGGTTTATGTCAGAAGTGTCTCTACTTCAACTTCTCACTGTTTTGTTTCTCACATGTTTGTCAACACAGGTACGGCATATGATTGCAGAGGGGATGATTCACCTGTGTATCTATGCTGTAACTCAAATCTCTAAAGACTCAGAGGTTACAATAGGCTTTGACTACGAGTTCAACAGCTGGTCAGTTTTAAATCCATACTTGTTTCTGGTATTATGATGCATATCTAAGTAAATGTGTGTTGATTGTTTTGTGTCATTTCTCTATGCAGTAACTATAAGGTGGACTGTGCATGTCATAAAGGCAATCAGAACTGCCCGGTGCAGAAACATAACCAGAGGCCATCAGAGTCTATGCTGCCTCCACCACAGCACCCACTTCCTACCCTGCCAGGGGCAGAAACTCGCAGAAGACGGGCCCGACGAAGAGAGTTAGAAGGGAGTGGAGTGATTGGGGGAGTGTCTGACGATAGCAACCATCTCCTGGATGAGACACAGGGAGCTAGTGACACAGAGGTAGGGGTGTGTGTGTGTGTGTGTGTGTGTGTGTGTGTGTGTGTGTGTGTGTGTGTGTGTTGAGGAGGTGGGGTAAAACCCAAGTGCTTTGTGAAATATCCAGGTTAATGTTGGTCTGGTATCAGTATTGCTTGTGAGTAGGTACCTTACTTAAATCTTTGTGCTAGCACTCAGGAGCTGTGTTAAATGAGGGAACTAAGCTCTGCCGCTCTCCAGTCACAAAGTTTGAGAAATAGGATCTTAATGCATAAGAAGACAGCTTCAGGTTACTAAGAAAAGGCACTTAATAGTCTTCAGAAAGTCGTGATTTACTCTTTTTCTTTCTGTGGTGGTGCTGGTTATCATAATGATGATGTCTTCGTTGTAATGGTTTTGTTCTGTCTCCACAGGAGAGTATGATAGATGGCATAAAGCAGGAGGAGGGACAAGACGAGGTGGATGAAACTGGAGCCCTCATATCTAGTAGACGGGTAAGAAGGGATTAAAGGAATGATTCACACTTAATTTATCCTCTCACTATTTGCTGTTGTCTGTGCATCACTTATGTTTTGATGTTGTCTCTGTTCCTTTTTGCAGTCACGAGAGGACCGGAAAGCTGAGGCCATCATGCATGTGTTTGAGAATTTGGAAAGAAGGAGGAAGCGTGTTTCGCAGGGTGTGGAACGGGGCGGGCCTGATGACTTCAAGAATGAAGGGGTGGAGTCTGAGGAGGGTGGGACTTCCTCTCCTATTGTGGCCAACCCTAGTCCAAACGCCGGAGTTACAGGAGGAGTTAGCACACGCCGGACATCTTTCACTCCTGTGAGTCTTTGCAGTTTCTGTCATTTACTGGCCAAAATACAAATGTGGCCACAGTTAACTTGCTTCACAATAGTGGTTAGTAACTTTCTCTGTTAACTCAGATTAGATACTCAGTCTAGGAGTGCATTTATAATGACAAGCCAATCATGGGAAACATGACAAGGACCTGATTGGTCAGAAGCTCACCCTGATTATTCCAAGAGCTGTTTATTGTCCAAAATCGCTTGACTTGCCTCAGAGCAGGTTAGACATTCAACGAATGTTGTCATGGAGATGTAGCCGGGTAAAAAATAATCCACTGGTGTGAAATTGAAAATTGAAATAAATTGAACCAAATTTAAAATTGGTTAAGGAAGAAATTCTGTTTTGGAAATTGTTAAATGAATTGTGAAACCTCAGACTTCACCATTATTTGATTGGATTGTTTTGATATGATCCACATTTTTTTAATTCACTAAATGAATGAGCTAGAGGAAATTTTTACATGGTAGTAGAATAAAGACATGCATTTCAGGATTGTTCTCGTGTGCTTATATATATTGTATAAATATCTACTTTGATTTTTGTATTATTTTTCTTATTTCAGCTGGACCTAGCATCATCAGCAACAGCGGAATCAGAAAAGGTCCCCCAGGTGCCTCTTGCCACCCCTAAACCTCCCCCTGCTCGGTCCTCTAAACCACGGCCAAAGAGCCGCATCTCACGTTACCGCTCAGGCTCTGCCCAGCGGGCACGGAGGCAGCGGCAGGCTTTGCTTGCTCAGCAAGCAGCTGAGGCCGGAGCAGTTGGAAACGAGGAGAGCAGCGGTCTAGCTGGCCTGGGGGATCAGGGGCTCTGTGAAGGGGCTTTGGGACCCGGACTGCTGCAGGATGGAGATGGTTATGGAACAGTTTCTACAGCAGTGGTTAGCAAGGCCAGTGTGAGATACCCCAAAAACAAAAAGGTGAGGTTCTTATTTCATTAACAAAATGTCTTGCCAAATGTTAAGCATGAGGGTGAATCTATTGTGGAGATAGAAAGAAGAAAGGATTCTACTAGAAAATCAACAGATCCAGAAAGTCCAGATAGTGAAGATATCAAATCAGTGATTGAAAGCACTCATCAAAATTATTCTCATCACAATTACAACTATTTAGAGAAAGAAGGTTTAAGATTTTAGATAGCCTTCACTGTCCTCAGTGTTTATATTGTTCAGTCTGTAACATCAGTCTGTCTGTAAGTCTGTGATTATTATGTTAAATATTTTATTCATGCAAGACAACCTTATGTCTTGCAAAGAAAAGTGGGGAACAATATTCTTATATCAAGAAGAACTAGACTGTGGAAAGAGTGATTTTTTTTTTTTTTCCTTCTATTTTAGAATATGAGCTACTGAGACTATTCCTATTGCTAAAACCCCATTTTAGCTGTTTTGAACAAATTTGAGTCATGTGAAACATGAAAAAAAAATATGATGGAGTGGCATAATGTCTAGGGCTATGTTTTACCATACTATTAACATCTACTTCTACTGCTCTCAGTACCTGGTCTCGGAGTGGCTAAATGATAAGGCCCCGGAGCGTACAGAGGAGCCTGTGGAACGGCCACTGCGTATCACGACTGACCCCACTGTGTTGGCCACAACGCTGAACATGCTGCCAGGCCTCTCACACTCACCCCTCATCTGCACAACCCCCAAACACTACATCCGCTTTGGCTCACCCTTCAACCCTGAGAGACGTCGTCGGCCGCTTACCGTTGACCCTGCCTACGGGTCCTGCAAGAAGGTGGGCAAGATAGGACATGGACCTTTTAGCAACATTGACCTTTTTTAACAATATTGAGCAAACATTTCCTAAATGTCGCCTACCTTAAAGTGATCTGAAACATCTTTTTAACTTATAATACTGGAACTGCATAATTTTGGTCTCAGAAGGTGTAGTAATAATGTTTTTTTAGTCAGATTCAGCATGTTTACTGCCTTTTCTGTCAATCTGAGTAGAGGTGGATAAAGCAGGCACAAGATGAAAGCATGTCATCTGTGTCCATGGAAGATGGAACTGAGTCCAACTCTTCACACCAAAGTAACAGCAGCAGCACGGCCTCCCTTACCTCCAGACCCGGTAAAATATGAATAACTCACACAAATGATGTTTTATACACGAATACACAAGGTATTTTGTTATTCAGTAATGCCTATCCTTTGTCTTACTCCACTTTTCTCAGAACTGACAGCTCCCTTTAAAAAGAGGAAGTCGAAGTATGCGCCAGAGACAGTGGCCCAGCCCCCTGACCTATTGCTGCGACCTTTGTCCCCCATCACACCGCCTCTACCCTCTGAACCTTCCGTGAGCTCGCTGCACCCTCTCCTATCTTCCTGCTCGCTGTATTTAGGAGCCGAGGAGGAGCGGCAAAACGGTGCCACGTTCCCATATTCCCCGCTTCCCTCCCTCCCTGCCAGCCGCTGCAACACGCCTCTGCAGTTTGAGGTGAACACACTGACTTAAGTTCAGTTAAACATGCTGTTAAACACTCTCCCCTTCCATCTCACTGTTAGAAGCATCTCTGTTCCATTATGATCTGAACTTTACCTGCACTAATACTAATGTGTTGCTCTGAAACTTATGAGCTGCTTCAGCCTGCTGGCATTCTAATAGCAAGTGTATTTCTGCTGTGCTTAGAAACTGTTGGATCCTTGTGAACAAATAGTAGTGGAGCTGAATACCTACTCTTTTCCACAGAATATCTCATCTCCGGAGGCATCCCCTGTACACAGACCAGAGTCTCTTTCTCCAGAGGTAAGACATGTATAGTTGTAGTTGTATGCAAAAGTTTAGGCATGCCTTGTCAAATGATACATTTTGTGATTTTTGTCCAAAGGAGTGAGTATAACATCTGGATTGAGCAAACTTTTCTACACTTCTATGCAGCAGTCTTGTTTGTTTGCTGACTTTAATATACTGAAAATCCACTGGTGTTATCGTTTTAATGGTATCAGAAGTTATGACTTATTAAGCCTTAATCCAGATCAGGTGTTGGCAATTCCAGAGCATAATAAATGATGTGGCCCTTCAAACCTCTCAGAGTGTTGTACTTACGATCAACAGCCATGAGTTCATTTAAGCAGCTGCATGAGAGTTTGAAACAAAAGGTGACTCTTACAAAGCAAGAGAATATTAAAAGATATCTTAACCATTCCTGCTTGTAAATGTCATGTTCCAAAATGTTATTAAGAACTGGAAGTTAGGTATAATCATTAAAGTGAAGACAAGATCTAGAAACCTAAAAAGGCTCATAGACTGTCTGATATGCAAAGCAAATAAAAGAAAATACACATCACTGCCAAGGGCCAAGATTTGGCAGGCACAGCAATAATAGTACCCTTGCCCATAGTGCAGTGTTGTTACACAAACTTTATCTACATGGAAGGTTATTAGAAGGTAACCTTAACTGTGATCTCATCACAGAAGTCAGTAACTGAAAGGTGCGTTTTGAAATCAAGTACTGTGGTCTGATGAAACAAAAACTGAACTCTACAATTGGCTACAATCACCAAAGGTAGGTTCGTAGACAATAGGAAAATAATTTCAGTTAACAAATGTCTTGCCAGATGTTAAGCATGAGGGTGGATGTATTGTGGGGATAGAACGAAGAAAGGATTCTGCCAAATATCACAGATCCAGAAATTCCCACGGGCAGTGAAGATAATGAACAGAAGTTGGATATTGAAAGTCAGTGATTGAAAGCGTACATCAAAATCCACCTTTAACTGTTTGAAGAAGCTAAAGTTTAAAGTTTTAAATAGCCTTCACCATCCCCGGACTTCTGTGAATAGGTATTAAATAGAAAAGTGATTAAATATGAGGGGCAAGCTGACCTGTTAATATGTCTTGTGTTCTGCAACAAAAAGTGGGGAGAAAATAAAATAAAAAATAGCACTCCTGTCTGGCTACAAGAAACAACTCTGAGGCCATCATTTCAGCTAAAGGGGGGGGTGCACATGCCACATTTTATTTATACCCCCCCAATAGTGTGTGGGTATGTTCACGGTTTGTTCCTGATCCATATACAAAAAGATCATAATTAAATGCCAGCAATCTAAAGTTTCGAGATGTTCGTAGTGTTTTGAAATAATGAGTAGGAAGATATCAGGTGTGTTCAGAATTATGAACGGGGCTGTGAAATGACTGAGAAAGTTGTATATTACAAGGAATGAAATTAACATAAAATTACCATCCACAATGCTTGGATTTCAAAACTTGTCATCAAATCTTATCAGTTTACAGAATTATTGTGCAAAGCTGCAAAAACTTCAGTTATTGCAGATAATACATATATTTCTCTCTTCTCTACAACTCTATCTAGCCCTGTTTGCGGCAAGACTTTGATGCACCACGGATCGCCACGTTCCCTGATCTTTCCATGACCTCTAGCCTTGGCAGTCCTGCACCTGTGTCTGATGACTTCCCCCTGGCTGTCCCAGATGCTCTGAGTGGGTCTGGAGGTGGGAACAGCATCACGCCAGCACCCGTAACCAACGCCAGTGATGCTTCCTTGGGTTCACGCTCAAATGAGGCTCAGGCTCGAGAGCAAGTCTTTAGGACAGAGTTTAACCTTATCTACACCTGCTCACCCCTCAATGCCAATCTGACCACTGGCCCTGTGACTGACCGCCGCCACTCCCAATCAGAGGGCAGCTTCTCTCCTGCCGAGTCTTACTTCAGCACTGTCAGTGGCCAGGCTCTGCAGGCAGAGACAGGCTCTGGTTCTCTCTCGCCCTTTCCAGAGCCTCACTTCGGTGGCAGCTACCCAGACAGTGGTACACCACCTCATACCAGCAACCCACCACAGAAGAAGAAGGCAAGTACACCTACCTCCAGATGTCACCACTGTATGTAATATTTGATATATGAACTTTGTAAAATTTACAACTTTTCTTTAGTTTTATAGATGAAGAGGAAATCAGTCAGCCAAGGAATGTTTGCACGGGGTGGGTGAAATAACTACAGATAATGACAGCTTATGACCAAAGTAAACTGAAAAAAGAAACTTTTAGTTGATCAACTTCATTTGGATTTAGAGGAAATTTGTGTAAATTTGATGACTTTTTTAAATATGTGAATCTGCAATTTCTGAAGAATTGTTTAGCCAGAAATCTAATTAATGGATTTCATCCTCAGCCTCAAAGCTAACCAAGGCATGATTTGTAGTTTGTTGCTTTTGTTTTGTCACACAGCCAAAAGGATAACATGGCTATCAAGTGATAGAAGCCAGTGCAAAACTTCTGGAAAATTTGTTAGCTTGATATTATGCCAAACTATGCCTTTGAGCTGCAGAATCACAGAATTAGTTAAGAATGACTGATGTTAACACATCTACTTATGTAAACACCATTGCTTATGTGTGGAAAGGTCAAAGCAATGCCTCTCGCTCCAGTAAGCTATAAAGCCTGCAGGCTTAACTGGACTCCCTACGTCTCTACAGAGGGCTTCCCTGTTAAGTGAGGAGAGAGGTTATTTACAATGAAAGCTTATTATTCTCTGCTAATGGAGCATGATTCAAAGTATGAAGAACAGACATTTTAGCATTATTCCATCATTTAAAAAAAAAAACGTTTTTCTGCAGTGCCTGACACTAGTGAAATCTGACACTGTCAGATTTCACAGTGAAAATGTGTCAGGTAGCTCTATGGAACTACTTAATATCTACAATTAAAATTGAATGATCCAACAGCGTTGAACAGCTTTGATTGGGTGTTAAAGAGAGTATAGACATGATTGCAGGCTTTTAATTAAGCTAAATTGTTGAACAGTCTAATACAGAAATGAAAAAGAACAAAATTATGCAGAATGCAGCTGTAAGTAACATAATCCCCAAGCACAGTCAGAGCAGATTTTTTGCTTCAGTGTTGCATTCCTTATGTGTACTTCGTTTAAGTAATGTCCTTTTCTCTTTGTGAATGAAGCCAAAAGAGAGGCAAAAACTCCTACACCATGGTTTGTTCTCTGCCCTCTTTTCTCCTTCTGTTCCCTCATACCTCATGCATTCCAAACAATTTCCCCTGATTTTTTGCCAAGTCTTCTCTTTTCCACTTTTTTTCAAGGCAGAGGGCCATGGGGAGTGGCGTTAGTCAGCTGTCAGGCTTGCCTGGTTACCAGGCACTAACTATAAGGGGCGAATTCAAGCCAGGGCAGAATATGGTGAATATTACACACATGGCCTCCATCTAGAAGTGTGCATGTGGATATTGTTTTGCATTAGCATACAGTGCGCCTCTCTCCCCTGTACTGCCCTAAATCCCCTTAACATGCATAAAACCATTGCGTATTGTTTTTTTTTTTACAGACATACACAACTTGTGCATCATTCATGTGTTGAAAATTGTCGTTTGCTATTAGTACCTTTTGACATGGCATTTATAAGGGTTCCATGTTTATAAAGGTTAATTTAAATGATCTTAATCAAATGTTCTGAAACATGTGACTGTTGATATTGTGTGCGCGTGTGTGAATGTGTGTATGGGCAAGAAAAAAGTTTCATATTGTGACATGCAGCATCTCCTAACCATGGTACAATTTAATAATAAATTAATAATTGAATTATAGCTTGTAAACAGATTGTCATTGTATTTTTTTTGCTTAAACCGAAGCGTTGCTGGTTACCTCTGCATGCTATACCATGTCATTCTCATTGAACCAATGGATGGTGACATGTTACATCCTGGATATTGTGTTTTAATGTATTGTTGGGCATGTGGTTGTGTGTGAGAGTGTGCCATGCAATTGTATGATGCCAGTATTGATGTATGTCTAAATTTTTCTCACGTTTTATTTCCCCTCTCTCTCTCTAGGTCTCTTTACTGGAGTACAGAAAGAGGAAGCAAGGGGCACGGGATCATGACCCTGGAGGAACTATGGGTACCCCCACCCGTCCTGGGTCTCTCTGCCCCAGTTCAGAGTCCCCGGGTGGGCCACGCTCTGTGCTGCAGCCCACTGCCTCACCACATAGCTCCTTCTCCTCTCCAGCCCACCAGGCCTTCCCACAGATTGAGGAGGTCAGTCCTCCAGACCTCAGCTCCAACATGGGGAACAACTCACAAAGCTCCGGGCCCCGTGCACCAGAGTCCAGCCAGTGGTGAGAAGAGAATACACATACATACACACACACACACACACACACACACACACACACACACACACACACACAGACAGTCAAAGAAGAATGTACACATGCACTCTAAACAGATTTTTCTGACATCGTTTCAGGATGGTGCCAACATCTGTAGAGAGGCTAAGAGAGGGGCAGGGAGTTTTAGAGCGGGTTCTGAGAGGCAATCTGAAGATGGAGCGAGTGCTTAAAAGGCCAGAAGGTGGAGCAAGTGAGCAGGGTAACAGTCGAGACAAGGATACAGGTACAGAATTTTTTTTTTCCATAATATGATCATTGAGATCTTAGAGTCTGGAATGTAGTTGTCATTGCTTTAAGTAAAATGGTGTGTGTGTGTTTGTGTGGTGTATGGTGCATTTAAAGATGGAGTGGAAGGTGATCAGTTTGATCTCCAATGTTCTTTGTCTTCGCCCATGAGGAGCCCTCAGAGGTACAGCCCGTCTGTCCACCCGCACCAGGTAAAATGAATGAGTCAGCATGCATTAGACAGAGGCGATGCAATGTTGAAGTGTTTTTAGTTTAAGGCACTGGTTCTCTACCCTCGTCCTGGAATACCCCTGGTCTGTATGTTTTGGTTTTATCTGTTGGTTTTAAACTGATCCATTTATTCAGCTAATTAACAAGCACTTCTTGGAAGTGGAAGAGGGTGTGTTACAGCCTTTGAGAGTTGAAAATTTTCATCTTTCCCTTTGTGCTGCGAGTTAGTTTGGGGTTTACCTAGGGATTTACACTGTTACAGCAGAGGAAAGAGTGTTCCAAGGCCAGGAATAAGAACCACTAGTTTAGGGGGTTTTGTTTAGTAATGACTGTAAAATAGCTTTTCATTTACTCTGTACACTTGTATTTGAGGTTGAGACTTGATCTTCGTATATTTATAGGTGCCACCTCATCTATCGGAATCCCATCAGCACCTGGAAAGCCCTGTCTACCACCAGCAGAGCTCCTCCTCCCCTTTCCATCCCTCCTTTAACGCCTCCTCTTCACCCTCCTCTTCGTCAGTAGTTCAGGGCTACCACCAGTCGCGGCTGGGCACGCTGACTGCTCTACCCCAGGATGCACTCTCCTCATCAGCACCTCCTCCTTCAGTGGACTCCAGACAGACGGGGGGCTCTCTGCACCACCACAGTGGCAGTGGAGGAGGTGCAATAGACATGACACACCTCTATTCTGGCAGCCATCTTAAAGCCAGCCTTTTGAACAGCACTCTGTCAGGGTCTCTTAGCATGTCCTCTAGAGGCCAGGGGCACCCCAAAACAGACAGCAGCGCTGCCCTTTGCAGCCAACCTTCATATGGATCCAGACTAGCCCAGCCAGCTACATTGCGAAGCCTAAAGCCAGGCAGCCCTGGGCAGGCAGTGCTGCAGGCTAGTTCCAGGCTTCTCTCAGCTTCTGGAGCGCAGCACTACCCACAGCGACATTTACAACAGCCCCCGATGCAGGGCTCAGGGGTACGGACACAGTCTGGGACCTAATAGGACCTTAAGTATGTTTGTGTGAGTGTGTGAGACTATTTTGTGTGTGTATGTGTGTGGGTTTGTCACTTTCCTCGCCTCCGAACCTGTGGAAAAACTCTGGGTCGGGGGTGGGGACTTGATGTACAGACGTGAGGAGTATGGACTCTTGTCACGATTATTTCCTGTCTTACTTTCTTCTTTCCTTTTTTCTTTTCTTTTTTTTCTTTTTTTTTTGTTCACCAAAAATGCATTTCTGCATTCTACATGTAGTCTAATGTTGACTTCATTATAATCTTGGAATCAGTGGAAATTAAATAATACCTAGAAGTTTGGGAGGAAAGAATCAAGATTTAATCATATGTAATTTTAAATTTACCCATGTGCTTGAGACATGTACAGACTTAATGTACAAAGTAGATGGTAAATTGAATCAGACATCTGCATAAACAAAAAAAAAGAAATCCATACTGGAACCAGTCTGCGTTTTGTTAGAGCCGTTAGAGCATTCGGTGCTTCTCAGTTTGATCTTTCATCAAGGTCAGATCAGTCACTGACAACAGAATTTTTCTTCAAGCAAAGCATTTGTTAGTTTCATCTGTAATGGCTTTGTAGGTAAAATCCATTTACTTAGCCCCTCTTCATCTTAATCATTCCATTCCGTTTGTCAGTCAAGTTGTCAATCACTAGTTTTCTAGGAGACACAAAGGGGTCAGGATTGACCCTCAGCAGTTCTCTTTTTAAGTCTCATTAAATCAATCTTCTGGTTTTGTTTTGTTTTTGTTGGTGGTTTCTCCACATCTGTAGACTCACTCTGTAATACTTGACAACCACAGATCTTATGGTGCTGCAGTTAGATCAGTTTTTTTTGTATTGATTTTAGGGTTGTTTGAAACCCAGTGTTGTGTTTTTTCTTCTATCCGCCTGTTCTGAGATACAGTTGTCATATGGGACTGGTTTTATTTTCATTTTTTTGAAATGGGGTTCTAGTAATTGTTGCAAAAACTTTGGTGACTAGGAATGCACAGACTGTTTTGAGAAGTAAGCTGCAGAAATATTGTTTTTACTCCGTTCTAGGATTTGTTCCCTTAACAGTTTTTGAATCCTGCAGGATTTTTTAATTTTCATATTGTTGAGAATTTATTTTTCTCTCCCTTTGACCAATCTTTGCATTCCGTATGCCACTCAAGGGAGGAGAGGAGCTGTGGCTGAATGGTTTGATTAGGGAAAAAAAAAAACAGACAAAAATCGAAAAGATAGCTGCTGGGGTCTCATACTAAGTATTTTTAATGCAAAGTGCTGCTTTCAGAAGTGTCTGTTTTCTGACAGAATGCTGTACTTTTGTCTGTCGTCTGATATTCTTCTCACACAATGAGGTCAGTTGTGCCGTGATGACCACTGGAGTGGAACTGAATATCACACGAAATGAAATGGATGTCTCTGTTGCATCTTGGGAACTGTAGTATTTGTTTTGATAGTCTGTTGGGTGGACTGGAGACCGACTAAATCTGCAGTTTCTCATAAAAGGGGTTGTTGTTCCTTGATTATTTTTCCTCCCTTGGCCAAAGGACCTTGCAGAGATCATTTTATCATCTTCTGGGACACATTTTGACCTTTGACCTTCTGTCAGAGTTCCCCTTCCCCATTTATGAAAAGACACAAGGGTACTCACTGATTAACATGAATGTTTGTCTTTCACAGAAGACTTCAGAAGAAAAGAAAAACAAAGACTATATGACCCAAAATTTACCAGCACCTTAATTACAGAGGAAAAATGTTAACAACCAAGAAAACATTTATGTATGATCATGTGTACTTGCATAAAAATGTGTTATATACTGTTCCAAGAAAAATATAGTACACTAAATTTGCCGCATGATATTTCCTTTTTGGGTTGGTGTTAATGGTTGAAAGTGTGCAGTTAGATCCTGGAATAAGGGTTTGCTTAAAAACTCTTCTCTTCCAGGTCTCAGAAAAAAAACTGGACACTTTTAAAGGAAACCTTAAAAATCCTTTTGTTTTATTGTATTTTATTTTCACACAAAGGCATAGTTTGGACCCCTCTCCCTCTTCCAAAAGGCAGAAAGCAGAAGAGATGTAATGCATTTTGATAATAAAATACTCATGACGATGTATTTTGAAAATGGCCTTAGTTTTAATGGAAGATGTAAAGGCTGTGGCAAATACAGTCAGGGACATTTGGTGTTAAACTAAATTGATAAATGAATGGACTGACATTAAAAGAAGCTACACGTAAGTTTAAAGAATTTGCCAGTAAGTAAAAAATATTTCATCTGAATGATCACTCTTTTCACTTGATTAGTACTGAGGTGGTCACATTTGTTGTGTTTTGGAAAATTTTGAATATTTACGATTATGAAAATGTGATTTCTCACACTATATCTCACCTGTAGCAAAAGATGTGACAATGTGACAAAAGAAATGCCAGACATGGTGATGGTCAGCTCTAATGTGACTGAAGAACAGCTGGTTTAAGGAGAATGCAAATTCAGAGTGCATTTTTTTGTATTGTATGAAGACAGGCGTCACCAGATCCAGCTGTAGGCGCGGCAGTCCGCTGCTGGATTGTCTCGATACACCACGCGGTAGCCACACACTGTGGGTACACGCTTGCACTTGTTTGGCCAGGAGGTTGGCTTTGTGGGTCTAGCAAAGGTAAACACAGGATGAGGAAAAGTGAGATGTACAAAGTGACAGTGTAGAATTACTATTTAGTTACATACAGTAATTTGTAGTTCTGAAAACAATCTCCCACAAGACAGAAAATAGAATCACACTCTATTTTCTCTTTACCCCAAATGTAGTTGATAGGCCAGGACATACTTGGAGCCTGCTTTAGTTTTGAATGAAATGCTATGATCAACTAATGGAGGCTCATAGCCACTAACAGAAGTAAAACTGGACACCAACTCCATTTCTTATACATTTTGTTAGTGAGCCATCACAGTAATTCTAAAGTAAATACAATAATTAGTGTTCATTATGTTGTTACTTACAGAAAGCAGACATAGCCGCCTTTGAGGCAGTAACACTTGTCACATCCTCTGTAGAAGGTCTGGCCAGCTTCGAACACCTGGTCCTTATGAGTACACAAGCCTGGGTGGACGTTAAAGATAAAATGGATGTTGTGAGATGTGTTTGTTGAGACGGTCAGCTCGACCACCAGAGGGTGCTGCTGCCTCAGATGAAAATGTGGGCCTTAAGAAGCTCTGCATTAAGATACAACTGAGCTGCTGTGCTTAGTGTCCTGCAATGAGCCACATACTTCACTCGCTCTTCAATAGGAAGCTGTACGCTTATGGTTTATCCTAATATTTCTCAGCTGGTGTAGCAGGTGTGGAATTACCTCCGAAAATCAGGTTGCTGTTTTGAGCAGGATGATGCAAGTGCCCCCGTAAACTGCTGAAGTGAAAATCAGAGTTTATGCCTCACTCTAGATGTTTCTGTGGTCTTCAACTGGTGCCCCACTACTGGAGCTAATGTATGTAAAATGTAATGGAAGCATACACCCTGTCAATTGGCATCATACTAACTGCATGCGTAAATCTCACACACATGCCTCAGGCCAGATCAAGCTGTCGACTGATTTCAAATAGAACTGCTAACTGGTTCCTGGGCCTGGATGACATGACAATGTCTAAAAATAGATGAAGGCATATTGCACAGCTAAAAATAGTAGAAGCTATTTGTCTTGAAGGCTAAACTTTGTCCAGACTTTGGTCCAAGCAGGAGATGATATAAGGCCTGCAGGTAATATAGCATTAACTGCTGTACATGAGCTTTAATGACCTGAAAGCTCCATCAGCCTCGTAACTCTAGTCCAGAATGAATGAAGCAAACTTAAGACACAAGTTGGCTAATTGACTACATTTGCAGTTTGGGGCAGGAGGGTCAATTTACTTCTTCACTGAGCTACATTGTCTGTGCTGTGTGATACCTGTGTGTCGGTACATGGCGGCCTGCGTGCCTCTGGAGTTCCATGTGAGGCTGAGGTCCAAGCACACGATCCACAGCAGCACTTTTATCATGACCAGACTCTTCTCCATGCCGGTCCTGGAGAGGTCAGTGGCACGCTAACACACTGTAGATCAGGCTTAGATCACCACCACTGAATCGGTTAAATAACCGTGTCTTCTCTAAAACGCTTCAAGCTGCTTGAAAGTGCAGGAAGGTCTGCAGCGCATGACAGGTGTCGGGGCAGCAGGCGAGCCGGTTTGCTCTCAGGAGCGATGTGGAAGAGCCAGAAGCTGAAGGGCAGGACAGCTTTCTCCTCTGTTAGCAGCTTCTGAGTGCTGGACTGGTCAGTGTGGGCAAGTCTTTCTTCACATCTCTGCTTCAGACGGTTTTTATAAGCTCAGCAACAGCTGCACAGAGAGAGAAAGCAGCAGAAGATGCCAGGGGAAAATCCATCCCATTTCCTTTGCGCCTTCCGTCTTGTTTGTTTTTCCAGCTTTTTCCTCCCGATCCCTCTTCTGTCTTTCTTTCCGAGCGGCCCTTTGATCTCCTTCGTCCTGGCCTAGGTCTGGCCCCAATAAAACGTTCCATTAAATATTTGGATGTTGTCCTCCTAAAGACATGTGAAAGCACTGCTTTCGGAATGTGGCCCGGGAATCTCAGGTGGCGGAATGGAATGCTGCGGTCATTCTGGAATGGTCTGGAATGTTGTGGGGCGGTGTTCGGGTTGTGTGATGCAAGTTCAGGTGTTTGGTTCAATTTACATTGACTTGCCACATCAAAGCCTGGCCCGTTCACCGAGGGCAGGCCCAGCTTGGAAGTCTGTCACGTCTTGAAGAGAGCGATGAAAGGATGAGAGACTAGTAGGCCTTGCTTCTCAACCAAACCGGCCATTTTTCCTCGCTTTGTGGGAACATTCTGTGGTAACACTGTTGCATTGAGCTTGTGCCTCTATTCCTCATGCACACAACATTCTCAGTCCAAGAGAACAAAGCCTGGAGCAGCAGCCAGTTGCGTAAGCTGAGATTTATACCTGTTAATGTGAGCAGACTCATTTAGAGAGTGCTAGAGGCCCTCAGAGCCAGACCCAGTGATGTTCGCTCACAGCCTGCTCTGTACACAAATTTCATTTCTGATTAACAGTAACAAAGTCCCACAAATCTCTTTTGCCAGTGCATATTCAGGTACCCAGTGGTCAAACTATAAAATAAAGGGTGCATTCAGGACAAAGGGGTGGCTTTTTCAGATATCTCTTGCCTTATACTGTGATTGAATTGCGTCCTTGGCCTTTTTAATATCATTACTATATCAACTACAGCCCACTATGTGAGACAGCTACAACACCACAATGAATCCGTGTGTGCCTTTGGTCTTTGCTGAGTATATTTCAAGCAGCTTAGCTGGTATCATAATGTAATGACATTATTCTAAAGGGAATAATATAGGGAAACAGCAATTTTCCAAGGGGGATGGATTTTATTTAGTAGCGGCACCTTGTATCCCTCTCAAGTATACTCTAGTTATGCAAAAGCATGGACGCTCCTGGTGAAATGACATGATAAATTTTTTTCCACATGAAAATATGTCCACAGAGAACAGACCTCTGCACATTCTAATGCACTTAAATGTTATTGCATTTTATACAATTTAGGCATATAT
>JBBPCZ010000115.1:19657178-19677718 GCA_037974445.1 Brycinus macrolepidotus | reverse complement strand
TGTATATGTATATATATATATATATATATATATATGTATATGTATATATATATATATATATATATGGAGTCTTAATGGATACATGGTAAAGGTATAATAACAATACTAGATTACACTACATTTGTTTTTGAAATTAAACCAAATAATATCAGCACTGATACTGAGTCAATACTGAGCCTATATAGTTGCATGAGAAGAATTCATGGAGAGGAAATCCTTGAATGTTTTTGGCATTAAGGTATGTCCAGTATGGTCAGCACAGTGTACTTTTGGAGGACCCCGCAAAAAAGGAAGAAAAAAAGATCTTCTACACTTCTGCCTAAACTGTCCATTTCCCATTTCCTTTTGCCCTCTAAAAGTGAATGGATGGATAGATGCATGGAGATATTATGGATGTATGCAGTCTTCATGCGAGACTGGCTAATGGATGGCCACTAATGACTTCAGCCCCACAGCCCGACATCTACAGCCTGCACCAATGAGCGTGTGGTCCCTTCATTCTCCTTCACACACTCATGTTTATACTATTATGCTATTGTGTTTATTTTTTCTTACTCTCATTTCAGTGATGGGTGTCATCCACAGCGCGCTACACTCTTAAAACAAAAAAAAAGTTTCCTAAATGTTCTTGGCTTGGACGTACAGTTCTAGGAAAAACATTTAATAAGTGCAGAACCTTTACTTTATTAGGTTCTTTTAACTTTAAAAAAGGTTCTTCAAACTTACCCACCTCAATTATAAAACCTGCTCTAAAAAACACGTCACTGAAAATGTCCTTCATACTGATCTGCATCTTACCAGCCACGAAGCTGCAGATCAGTACGGGTGCGAGTGACTCATTTTATACTAGGCCGCAACAATGTGGCAGTGAGCAGATGTTAGTAACCTGAAATCCATTGTATTATAATTTTTTAAAAAATATATCTGCATATATCATGTTTCTAACTGCCTCATGGGTGCATGTTGGTCACTATGTGTTGCTGAAAAAAAAGAGCATGGAAGATCTTTGGTAGATCTGTCCAAAGGAGCTACATATTCAGAAGTGAATCAACAGGAAAGTGCAGTCAGTGCAGCACACTCAAAGTTTAGCTTCACTTTCTTCTTGCCACCTGACCACAAAGAAAGTATGTATATGGAATTGGGGTAGTGATGATTGATGATTGGTGAGCCATGACGTGGGCCTTCGTAGACTAATCATGTACCTACAACTATACTTTTCCATGAAAAACCTTATGGGCTACATTTCAGTCTGGACTGTTAAAAGGGTTAGGAACCTCTGCTTTGAGGAACCAAAAGCAGTATTTCAATGGCATCCCTCCAAAAACCCTTCTGTGCTCATTTTTAAGAGTGCATACTACTGCACTTCATATCATGAGCAGAAAGATGACCTGTAACCTGATAAACTCAGAAAACCCAGTTCTTCTGTGTTTAAACATTTCCTTCAAAAACTCTATGACATTCTCTACCACTGAAGTATACTTTGTCTTCATTTCCTTTTTTAAGCTGAGTAAAAACTCCTGAGGACAGTATACTGATGTTTAGTGGTTCTCAGGTAAAGAAGGTCCTACACTGCAGTTCAGTGTTTTTGCTGCCCTAACATACCTAAACCAACTCTTCAGTTCATCATAACAGCCTTCATGAGCTGTATCAGGTATGATGGAATATAGAAAACACTGAAGTGTGCAGTGCAGGGGTCCAAGTTTTAGGCTGAGTGCCACTCATGCCACTGCATAAACCCTCCAAAAAAAAACGAAAAACAACAGCAAAAAAGTACACAAAAGATTCTGAACTTAAAAGGCATGAAATCAAACATAATCCAAAAACACTATTATGTTCGTTCATATATTAGCAAGGAAACATAGAGTTGCATTTGTAAGTCCATGTGGGTGACAGAGTGAGTGAGAGAGAGAGAGAGCGAGAGAGAGAGAGTGTGGGGCAAAAGGTAAAAGGTGTACAGTGTAGGGATTTCTGAGGCTTTTTGCCATGTCCACAAATGAACCATTGCTTCTGCTCCCAAGGCTTGGTGTACACCTCTCTTCTTTCTTTGCTCTTTCCATTTATCCATATAAATTATATTCCTCTACCTTTCACGCATTTCCCCAACATCCATCTTCCCCTCCTCTCCAGTGTGGGACTTTCAGCTGTGTGGGGCTGGAGGGGTGGGGTTTCTGATGGATGATGGGGGCTGAGGGTAAAGCACCATATGGAGGAACTTCACATTTCGCTCTTCAGCTTGGTGTCCTTGTTCAAATATATCTCGAGAAGCTGTACGACCTTAAAGCTGCACAGTGCTGGCCAGACCCGCCCACAGGTTTTTAGTGCAGTATTTGTGTGTGGTGTCTTTTTCGACTGACTCCAGATGCAATTCCCAGCATCGATGATGGAACATTTCCTTGTGGAGTTAATGGAAAGTTTCTGTACAAGCAAAACTCTACTTAAGGAGCGCGAAAAAGGTATAACACATATGGGTTTTTTTTTTTTGGGGGGGGGGGGGGGGGGGGGTTGATTTGAGGAGAACTTAGAAAACCAGTGCTGACCAGAAAATGAAAATGCAACCTTTTTAATGGCAATATAAACACATGTTGAATATAAACATCTATATAGAGTGGGTGTTGTGTAAGTGCACAGTTAGCCTCGATGATCTCCATTCTGCTTGAAGACCCAACTAGGGATTGCTGTGACTGGTACTGAGACATCAAAGGCCTTCAAATCACAACGCAGCTGCTGAAACGTACTATGCGTGCGTTTGTCATGCTCTCAGTGAGGAAACTCAGAGCTAAGGGCTGTTTTGGCAATTCTGGACCTCCCTTTAACCACCAAGCTGGCATCAGCCAGACCCTTTTAGGAAAACTGACAGTAAATCTGTCATTTCGTTCTAATCAATCACATGACTGCACAGATGTGACCCAAAAAGCACTGGTGCTTCGGCGCTTTCCAACATTTTTCCCCTCATGTAGAACATGATGTTTCCAAAGTATGTCTGAGGTCCTTCCAGATGTAGCTGTGGAATTCATGATGGCCTAAGTGCAGAGTTTACAACTTTTCTGTAACTAAAAATCCTCGTTTTCTCGGGGTCGGTTGTAGCACAGCACGTGGAAACATGTTTCAAGTTAACACTGCGATGAATCTTCACTCATCTTCACTCGTTTTCCCTCGAAGCCCAACAGGTGCTTCTAGAGATCCTATCACGGCCCATCATGCTCAGCCTTGCTGCGCTGTGTACAGTCTCATTGATGCTCAGCTCGTAGGGCCTGGGTGATGGTGAATTACAACCTATCATTGCTCCACACGTCGGGCCTGAGTAAAATGCAGCATGCAGGGCTTTTCCTCGAGACAAAATGGATAAAACAAAGAACAAAAACAAACGAATGAACAAAACAAATGCATCAGGATCGGAACGAGCAAGAATAAATAATGTGTCATGGAATTATTGTGACTAGACAGCTAGAAATGTCTTGTTCCTAGCCATTGTTTGTGGTCAAACATTTCCCCCACTCTTTATCAAAAAAGGCAAAATGAAAAAAAGGATAAGGAAAAAGGAAAGAAATAGAATGAAATGAAGCTCTGGGGAAAGGTCCATGCCAAAAGAAAGGTTCCTAAGGTGTTTAATCTTCACGTTTAACGCAGGCTTTCCTCAAGGTGTGGAGCTATAATCTCTGAGAACTGGTAGTTCAGGTTCGATCAAAGAGTCAAAGATGATAGATTTAATAAATCCACTCCAGGGCGTAGAAGGAATATAGTTTGGGTCGATAAATGTGTCATGTCTCTACCCTGTCTCCATAGAAATCTATTATTTACAAATGAACTACTTCTTTTCTCTTGTACTAGTCTCTTGTTGCCGACCACATGTACAAAGGAGGGAGTTCAAAATCTTCCAGAAAAAAAGATGATCTTCAAAATTACATCTGTGCTGTACAAAATTTTTCTTTGTTTTTTTTTTTGTTCATTTTATTTGATTTTTGGCTTTGAGTTTTTCTTCATCTGTGTCTCCAGTAGCACCCAAGCACTTGTACATATGCATGAATTCATTATAACATATTTTCTTAAAGCTAGAAATGATTTTCCCCCCATTTTAGATAAAATATGTAAATTTGAACATAATACTGCCATTGCAAGCATAATCATCACCGTAACGTTGTTGTCATAGTAATAATATATAATAATAATGATAATAATAATAATAATAATCATAATAATAATCATAATAATAGTAATAATACTGTGTAAGTTTCATCACTTTCCCAGAGTTGTTGGTTTTTGTAAAGCTGATTTTTTTTTTAGTTTTGATTCTGAATTCTTTTGAACCGTGTGTGTGTTTGTGTGTGTGTGTGTGTGTTTAGAATAGTTTCTCTTCTTGAAGTGTGCTCCAGGCCAGTCCTATATTACAAAGAGCTGAGCTAGCAGCTTCCTAACTGAGGTCAGAGACGCAGACCTGAGAGGAGAAGGAGAGAAGGATTGGGGTAGGTGAGATAAAGAAGGGATAGAAGAGAGTTGGATGAGGAGAAGGAGGAGGAGGTGGCGTCTCTTCAGTGGAACCGCTGCACTCCAAAGCGAGGATCCTTTGTGTCTCGGATCTCAATCTGTAAAGAGACACAAACAAGAGGGAGAGAGGCAATCAGCAGGTAGGATGTATAACCGTGAACTAATACACCCCGACTGCATCTCAGCAGCCTGATGAATCCACATTCTCCTCTACTTTAAAGGAATAGTCTGTCAAAATGTCAAATTTACACTATATTCACAATTAACTTTACCCCGAATTTCAGTCAGCCAAGACGTGTTTGGTGGCTGAAGTTTTGTACCGGAGCTTTGAGGCTAATGTAGCTAACATTCTACCTCACCAACCAGCATCACAGAAACAACATCACTCACTTAAGTAATCTCAAAAACATTTATTTATGTGGTTTCTGACACTGTATGACGCAGTTAATAAAAGTATTACTGTAATACTAGTAGAGTTTACAGCAAGCATCAAATAAAAAAGAACTACAAAAAATATATAAACATATTTTAGTTCCCAGAAATCATTAGACCTTCATTTTACAGTGTCAAACAGTGTCAGAAGCACATGAACAAGTGAGGAGAAAAATGGGTAAATGAGATTTTTTGCCAATCCATTCCTCTATAGAGAGCAGAAACTGAGTGAATGTGGATGTTGGTAACTGAAGTCTCCCCTTGGTGCTGATCTGGCGTCTTCACTGAAACAGAGCGTCTTCACTGACTGCCAATCAGCATCAAAGGGACACTTCTACAACATACAGTAATTACGCAACACTTCTGACATGGACAGTAGTGGGTTGACCACTGAAGTGGATTCTCCAGTCCAGGCACTCCAGAGAAGAGAGATGCAACAAGGGAGGTAAAGACAAAAGAATGCTGTTTTGGTTTGGGTTTTTGGGACATGACTAGGGTTAGTTCAGAGTTGCAGGGGAGGAGAAGGGCTAGATTTTGATCTAAAAGGACAGCACACATCCTCTTTCCATCTATTTTGCTGACCTGCTTTACTGGTTTGACTTGCCCTCAGAATGTATGAATTCTTTCTGTTTGAAAAAAGGAGTTTTTCAGTCTTTCACTGCACAGCACATTTCTTACCTTAAGTATCTAAGAGACACAAGTGTAATACTGTCCATCATATTCACTTCTTTACCCAGTTAATTAGTGTGTGTGTGTGTGTGTGTGTGTTCCTGTGTGTGTATGTGTGTTCCTGTGTGTGTGTGTGTGTGTGTATGTATGCCCTGGGTTATAGTCATTCTCTCCTAAGGGATATTTATCTGTGCAGAATTTCCCTGTTAGCCAGAAAACTGAGTGTTTATATTATATATAGATTCAGTGGTTACAACTCATCCTCTTTCCTGTAGCCCCCTTTCATATCACTACATTTTGTTTTGAGAATATAAGAGTTTTCCAGTTTGCTGTTTCATTTGTTTGTTTGCTGCTTGCTAATTCTTCCATAGATCTCCCACAACGATCTTCTGAAGAATTGCTTCAGTGCTATTTATTTTACTGATATTAACAGTATTGCAGGCATCAGCAGTGTGTTTTCCATCAGCAGTGTGTTTAAAAGCTATTGTGTGAGTAAGAGTGATAAAATTGAAGGAACATACAGCTTGCAAACGGATTATTTGAAGACTCAAACTAGGAAAATGCACTGACAGTGTTGAAACACTTAGTGGCGTTGGCACCACTAATTCTAAGTAATTCTAAGTATAGGGAAATGCAACAATCATATGGTCAAGATGTGCCAGGTAGAGATTAAGTTGAAAAATGCAGGAGCTCCTTAAGTTTGAACAACTAGAGAAAAGTTAAGGCACATTCTATTGTACAGTAGTCTCATTTGACATAAGTAATTTTACTTAATCAAACCTATACCCACATTAAACTTCATAACCATCTGTCTTCGGCAGGGTAGTAGTAGTATTCAGGTTACCACATGAAGCTCGTCTGTTTGTGTTTTTTGTGTCCATGTCCTTTTTTACGCCTTGGCAACTTGCCGTGCTGCTCAAATCTACACTCCTTTGAGCATCGCAGAGCTGCTCTCACATATACAAGCTCAGTTCAGCAACCTATAGACTCACACTTGCACTTGCTCTTTGCCTTGCTTGCTCACTCACATTATGGCTCATTCATCCTTCCCGCTCTCTCTCTGCACCTTGTATTACACACACACACACACAGATGCATGGGCCTTGCTCTTCCATCCTGATGGATATGCAATCTCTCTCTTCCTCCCCCTTAAGTGAGTTAGATAAAGTGATATTGAGAGAGAACAATGATCCATCTGAGAAGTGTCATTACTGAATTGCTGTCTACTGCCTTTCCAGGTAAACGCTTTTAAACTCTAACAGACGCCACATTTCTCATCACACCCCTCTCTCCTTACAGTCCAGAGCATCTTACACACACCCTGAGCTACTCACTCTGGCAACACAATCCGCCCCCATCTCAAAGCAACAGCATGACAAAAAATCTAATTTTCTTGATACAACAGATATAGTCGATCAACAAAGACGTGTTTGAAAGTTTGCTTTTTTTAGTTTCGCACTGGAACTCAGAGAAGCTTGTACCCGTCATCACATACTTGCATCAAATGCTATATGAACCACCCCTCACTTACAGCTTACTACTGTGTTTGTCTGTCCCATGTATTTTTGCAGATAGCAGCATGTTACACAGTAATCAGTGCTTACTTAACAACACCAGTGCTTCCTTAAAAGCAAGTGGTGCAATTTAGTCGTGAAGCTTATTGCTGGTGTTAGGGTTTCCAGTACTCATTAAAAACTAAGGAGAAACGTGTAAGCTAAAAACTGCAAGCTAAATGACTGTTTTGCCAAAACAATAAAACTATAACAGGCTGTTTTGCCCACCCATGGCTAGAAACAGTTGCTACATTACCTGTTAGCCTGGTTACATTAACCTAGATTAGCTCCAAAACTAAAGCAGCAGACTTCAAACATCAAATGTCCTGGCAGAACTAACCATTTTTCTTCTTCTGTAACGGGGAAACTTTCTGAATTTCAAACTATTGCCTGCAGAGGAGAGTGTACAGTATTAAAAGCTGTGTACCTCTTTCCTGCCCTATGACAGTGAACACAATGTGATTAAATGCTCCATTGGTTGGTGAGGTGAAACACCTCACTGTTTTCCATCCACCACATGAGAAACAAAAAAACTGGGATATGATTTAAAGGATGCACTTTGATGCACATTCATCATTTAAACTATGTCCTGTCACAGAGGAGTACTCAGCTATTTGACTCTCTTCTTTATGGTGCAGGGCTATGGCTCATCACCTTTTATAGTAATTTCACATTCATTTGATTTTATTACAGATCACAGCTTCCTTGGGATTGTACAGAAGAAGAGCCTTGCCTTTGGGTTTCTACAGTCCAGTCCTGGATGACCGCAGCATGACAGTTCAATGTTTTTGCTGTCTAACACCCATAATATCAACTGAATTCAATGAGCTAAAGCAAACAAAACTGTAGCAATGATGTGCTGGGCATCCCTGCATAGAACCCAACAATCTGAAGGCAGTTTGGTGCCTTTCCAAGTTCTGTGGTCACTGGCTTTTGAAGCGGCCACCTTTTATGATTTTTCACAGGATGAATGGACACTATATATGAAACAGACCACCACCTGGAAATGGTGCTTAAAATACTGCAGCTGCTGGAAATAGATGTTTTATTAAACGCCAACCATTCTTGTTATTTCAAGGCATCTCAAAAGACATGCATACGCCTCGGTTACTGGACTGAGGTCTGACGGACATTTACTGTTTGTCTGCCCTGCTAGTTTAATAATAGCAGTAGCACTTTCAGATGACTCATCGAGAAGCGCTGGCCAGTTTAATGAAAACCGGATTACGTTCACACAAATCAATCCAAGAGGACCATGGGAGTGCAAGCGGACTGCAGTAACACAGAGAGAGATTATACCAGCAATAATCTGCCGTAACACTATTAATGACCTGTTTATGACACCTGTACCTCCACACGATTAGATGTCCCACTTGGCCCAGCCAATCCACCGAGCCACCAGACGGGGACCAGCTCCAGCTTTCTCTCATTTAAAGATGGAAAAAAGAGCGAAAGGAAAAGAGAAACATACGGCAGAGCGCTGTGATACCACCTGGCCACCCCTCCCTCTCTGCTCCCCTGCTCCGTGTGTTTATGGAGGCTTTGGGCCTGGTGCCCAGACGCAGTTTCACTGCTTTGCAGGAGATCGTTATGAGTTGGCTTGAGAGGGACAGTCTAAAGATATTAATTACTAGACTCTAGCTAAATGTGGTGGACAGTTCGACTGTCCTTACCTGGGTTTCATTACTGGAGCACCCCAGCCAACAGTAGAGCACTATGATCTTTACTGAGGAGTGTTTTGAGAAATGTTCCCCATATTCGGAAAACTCTCTGTAGCTGAAGAAAGAGCTAGCAATAAATCAGCAGTGGTTCAAGATGTGAAAGCCGGTACACCTGACCATGTTCCAGAGAGGATATTTTTTTCAGGATTTTAGGACATTTTATGTCCTGGAATGGACATTTTTTCCAACCAAAATCTTTCATAGGTGGCAACCCTTACTACAACAGCAATTTAAAGTACTTGTGCTATAAGCTTAAAAAGTGCCTTGGAAAAGTTCTCTCTACTAACACATAAATAGCAACAACTGCATGAGTCTATCAGTGGGCCTTTATAATTACTTACTGCTCTTCACTTCCTTATCATATACCACAATGTCACATAAATACTTCATTCCAAGGTCATTTTATTGCTATATACATTTATAAAACATATTTTGATGTTCCATAGCAGTAACAAGTCTAGCTAGCATCGAATCTGCTAGCATCAGAAGCTGGTACCAGAAATAGGAAGAGCTCTCTGAAATGGTCAGTGGTCACTAGAGGCTGTAGTTACCTTACCAACACCTTTCCATTCCACGAATTTTGCAGTACTGTAATCATTTTACTGAAACATTTAACTTACTAGCCCTCACTTCCTTATCCCAAACTGCTAAGTGACATGACTCACATTTTATTGCAAGCTCATTTTGCAATAAACATAGAGCCTTGAAAATGCTGGCTAAATAACTCTACTGTCCGGAGAGCAATGGAGACATATTGAGGTATGAATTTGAGTGGAATGCTCATCCTTGATGAGGTTTCTGAACAACTAGCTACTGAATGCTATTACCCTACACTACCAAGTCTACACCTTCTTCTTACTGCCACTCCAATAACAGCCGGCCAATATTGTGTAATCCCAGCTCCAATATACTTAAGCTAATTACAAATCCTTAATTATATTGAGTTTGGTTGTTGATGGCATATCACGCTAAGTTCATAACAGTAAATCGCTCCCTCTTAGACACAAGGTGAGGGGAAAATTAGGGAGAGGCATATTTGAAGGGAAATCACACATTAGGAGAAACGGCTGAGGGAAAATGAAAGCACCACTGTTTCAGCAGCAACAGACCAGACGAGAACATTCAAATCTTCGGCTAAAGCAGATTCAAGCTGCATGCTAGGACCGCATGCATATATCTAGAGGAGGCAAATCGATTAATAAATCGATCGATTAGTTTGGTTGTTTGATCTTACACCGTCCAATCGGAGCGTAGAGGCCAGATGCAGCGGCTGCTGGAAAGGAAAAATAACTATTATTACACACCAGTAAGAGCAGTACACGCTAGATGTGACACATGGCATGCATAGGCATGGACCCTACGACAAACCAGGGTCTTCCTTCAATACTTTATCATGCCCTTACCAAATTCAACCCACAACTCTGTCACTGTGGCAGTAAGATTCATCAGCAGGTAATTTCAACGAGCAAAAATGCTTCAGAAATGTTAAATGTGGCATGATTCGATCTAACTGCCTAGTGTGAACATATCAAATTGAATTGTATGCTTGAAATATTAAGCATTGTTGGCTGATCTGTCCTCCATTTTTGGGGTTTGAAAGGGGTAAATGTCTCAGAGTGCAGTGATTTCTGGGTAAATTTTGTTGCAGTTCATCCTTCGCGGACTCATCTAGTAAACTCAATCTGTGCTAATACAGTAATGGCATCAGGGATTCCCTCAGACAAAATGGCAAGGCCAGGCTGATGAGGGTGTGTTTGAAACGGTATGAAATGGGCGCCTGTTCTGAACTGCCTGTTTTGTTTTCGTTTTTAAAAAGTGGGGAAACGAGCAACGTTCTCGCATGCTGCAATCGCTGGACATGTTTTGTTCTGTCTCCACACGCACCAGTGAAGCTTTTAAGCATGCATTTTTCATGCAGTCTGTTGCCTGCTGTTCGTGTCACATTTCTTTTGTTTGTGCATTTACGTGTTTGTCATCTAGTAATTAAGCTGGAGGCCCCCCACCTCCCCACTCATTTCTGTCCTCTCTGCTTTTACAGACGTGAACGAAAGTGCGTGTGCGCCCGCCCGCAGGGCTGCTGGGAACGTGTCGCGAATCAACCGAACGTGTTCTCTGACCTGACGTGTGCGCCCTGGCCGAGACATTTGCATTTTCTAAAAGGGAGGGGGAGGGGGGCGCTCGAGGGTCTTCAGCACAGCGCACACTTCTGACTGCGCTGCGTAAAAGCCTCCAGCATTCACTCCAACCACTCCCCAGCGTGTGTGCCAGCAGCATTTCTGAAAGCCGTTTTCTGGATTGGCTAATAGGTACATATTCGCTTTGACACCAGGTTTCAGGTTCAGTCTCAGGTTTAGGAGAGCTAATACAGCAGGGGGAGTGTGTAGCGAGGGTGCTAACCCACCTGGACAAAATGAGTGTGCACACTGTCAGGATATTACAGCACCACAACACTGACGTTTTGGAGCACAAAACCACCGCACACAGCAACACACAAGCACGGAAGCCACATCAGCAGGGGAGGGAGAGAGAAAGACTTACCCTGGATACTGCAAAGTCTGTAAAGACAGAATAGAAGGTGTTGTTTAGTTTGGGCTGCGTTTGGCACGAAAGCTGTGCATTAAATTGTAGGGGTATGAAGCTCTGACCTCTAAACGATCCAGTCTGATTACAATGCTACAGAAGATGACTCAGTGCATCTCAGATTTTACCACAATTCAACTGTTTAAAAATACCTAAATGTGACTGAAGAAACTATTCACACAGTACGAACAACAAAACCTAGCATTTGGGGATTTTCACAGTTGAAACAACCCTCAATTTGTAGGCCAAAATAAAACGCTTATCAATTACTGAATATAGTATATATATGGAATATATAAATTTTTCCCTTCATGTCATCGCCATTACAACAAATAAATGCGTTTTTATACGCCTGTTAAACTTGTGTGCAGTCATGATGTTGCAGTCCTTGTTAATGCTGTTGGAGTGGTAGAGGATTGGCTGAACATATTGTAAGTCTTGTAAACCATTTCATTGAGATTTTGGGGATGTTAGTTTGTCTTTTGCTCTGGTAGTAAAGAACACAGATGATATCCTTGGAAAGGCACTTCATGCAGTGTAGCCCATTTCTTCCATTCATAAATCAGATGGCTTAGGTCCCAGTGGTGGGAGTCTATTCCATCCTTGTTTCCCAATTCCAGTCGGATTTACAGAGCCAGCGGAGTGCTGTCCAAACCCAGAGTGAAACTGGGAATCAGCAGGAGGCTTGGAGTGTGGGAGGCAGAAGAAAGAGTGGGCCAAAAGACATTTGGAATCTCCTCAAAATGCAGAAATGTGCCTATCCTTTAACTCAAAATCTAAGAAGTCGTCTGGTAGACCTGTATCTCCTTCAGAAAGTAATTCTTCTTTTTGATTTTTTTTTTATTCAAAACACTGACTGTACATGAATTATTGACATTGCTGAACGCCAGGAAAATTGAACTAGTTGGTCTGCAGGTATGTGAAAAAAAGTATAGAATCATTTCTCATCTGCCCTTTCTGTCCAAGTGTTATGGTGGGATCGCTGATAGATGCGAGTCACGTCCAGCAGCCCCAGGATTCCCTTCAGGCTCCGTAAACTGTAACGAGGACAGGAAAGCGGCTCCTCATTAGCATGATGCTAATGGCCCCAGCTCACTCTTCCTAATACTAACAGGACGTGACTTGCTTTAGCATTTAGCATTGTGATGGAGCAGGGTGTGTGTGTGTGTGTGTGTATGTGTGTTTGGAATGGAGATGGGGGGTGAGGTGGGAAGTATGAAGGAGTCACCTGAAACAGCAGTGATGCTGTGCTCAGGAAGGGAGATTTTATGAAATTCGAAGGGCTTTTTGGAGGGAGAGAAAATGGTGAGGTTACAGCAGAGTGGATTAAAGTGAGAGAGAACAAATAGAAGCTGGGGTGGCTTGGCAACCCGCCACCAGGTTCTTATTGATGCTGCAACACCGATTCCCTGGCTATTACAGATGCTGTGCACATACACACGGCGCACACAGAAAGCGCCCTGCTTGCCTTCCCCCTCCTGCTTTCCCTCTCTCCACCTTATCCACTGTTCCCCTCCCCCTTAAAACCCCTCTGATGAAATAGAATTAGCAACTAGCGAGGGGAGTGATGGTGTGTGCATGCGTGTGTGTGTGTGTATGTGTGTGTGTGTGCGTGTGTGTGAGAGTGTGTGTGTGTGTGTGTGTGTATGCGCGTGTGCATGTGTGTGTTTGTGTGTGTGTGTGTGTGTGCGCGCGCGCATGTGTGTGTCTGTGGGTGTGTGTGTGAGAAAAAGAAGGCACAGCTGCAGAGTGCCGAGTCGCTGGGGAGAGAGCAGCAGCCCTTCTTATCCTGCCGGAATCTGACACGTAACCATGGCAACTTCCTCAATAGAATCAGAAGGCTATGAAGGAATTGGGTGGTGATTTTTTTTTCTCCTCTTTTTCCATCTTTCTTTTCTTTTTTCAGCTTGGCACATTCTTAGTTGTTCTCTATACTCCCCTCACTCACTCTCTCCCTTCTGCTTCTTTATCCCCCCACCCCCTTTTCACATTGTAATGCGTTTTATCAAGATGGTAACGAAGCCTATCATGAATGATTTACTGGCATTCGAGCAAACACATCCCTCTCTTAAAGCCTCCTAGTGTGGCACAAACCTCATGATCTTGCCTCTCATGCTCAAAAGGCATCTGAATTAGTGCGGCGTGGTGATCGAAAAGCTAGTGGCATGATGAAATCTGCTTGTCACTACAATAGAAGTGAGGAACAGTCTACAACAGAAGATCTTGCTCAAGAGAGAAGATGAAATATTTATGAACATGTGCCCTCTTACGCTTTCATGAGAGAGTCAACCCCCCCACCCCCAGCCCACATCCTCTACACCAGCCTCAAACATGAACATCAGTCGGCTGAGAGCAGTAAACAAGACAAGATGGAGGCACTACGGAACAAGCCCCATCATTTCACTGAGGCCAACATTTGTGTGGTAGCCATTTTGTTTGCAATAGAGGGGGTTTCCCTTCTCCTTGAGAGACGGTCTCTGAAAGATGAATTCCTGGATGGGGAAGACCCTCCGTGAAATATTAGTGTCGTTGGTTAATGTAGTTATAAATGTAGTTATGCCTTAACTATTAGGTGAATCTGTGTTTTTAGGGTCCTATGTGCCCTGTATTCCCAGGGTCCTATGTATTCTATATTCCCAGGTTCCTACGTGCCCTGTATTCAGAGGGTTCTATATGCCCTGTATTCCTGGGATCCTATGTATTCTATGTTCCCAGGGTCACTGGGAACACTGGGAATATAGTGATAAGCAGTCCATCCTTCACGGACTCATC
Organism: Brycinus macrolepidotus; assembly: GCA_037974445.1. Classification (NCBI taxonomy): domain Eukaryota; kingdom Metazoa; phylum Chordata; class Actinopteri; order Characiformes; family Alestidae; genus Brycinus; species Brycinus macrolepidotus. The sequence goes on along the minus strand of JBBPCZ010000115.1, from coordinate 19,663,509 downwards.
TAGTAAACTAAATCTGTGCTAATATAGTAAAGGCATCAGGGATTCCCTCAGACAAAATGGCAAGGTCAGGCTGAGGAGGGTGTGTTTAACAATGGGCACGGTATGAACTTAGCACAACAGCACTGCCTGTTTTGTTTTCATTTTTGAAAAGTGTGGTCCTGTGTATTTCCAGGGCTCTATGTGTTTTATATTCTTGGGGACCCTATGTGCCCTGTGTTCCCAGGATCCTATTTGTTGTAGTGTTCCTGTCTTTTGATAATGTGCTTTAAGCCCCAGGCTTCTCTATAGACACACCAGCATGATAATCTTTGTGGATTTGTGTACAAGGTTTTTTCTTTTAAAATTTTCTCTTGTTTTTCACTATTATTCAAGTTACTCTTTTCTCTTAGCCTTAAGTAGCCTATGCTGTGCTGCTCGTAGACCAAGTGAACAGACACTCCTACTTTTCCAATGGTATCTGCACAGCAGCACAAATCTCCCTGCTGTGTTCTGAGACACTTTCTTTGTTGTCAGTCCAACTTGTCAGTCATGGGGTTTGTTGGCGTGCACATTAAGAACCAGGGGAAATTACGCACATACACAAATTTGTTGATCTTGTTCAAGTGAAGTGCTTTCAGTGTTCATTTTCCTTTGCAAATGTAGATCCCTGGATATGAAAACATGGCCTATTGTGTTTAATGACATTATCTATGCTTTAGCCCTGTTTATAGAGCTGGATTACAGTTGCCTTAAAGATGTCAAACATAATTGCTTCACGTATAGCCTAGAGTAAATGCACTCCTATATTTCTGTCGCAGTTGCTATTGTTCTTCTGAGCCTGCCATCCCTTATCACCATCTTCACAGTGCTGCATATAGGATATAGCATGAGGTCATTTCTGCTGGCCACCTCTCACCTTTATTGTCAGCCTTGACTTCATCTTGCAGGAAGTCACTCTGGCGATTTCCAAGGACGAAGGCGAGGAAGGAGAGGATGAGCGCATCCAGGATGCCGATGATGGCCAAGATATAGGCCCAGCGCACCGAGCAGTTCCCCAGCGTGTACTTCCCTGTCTCCTCTCCACACATGTCCCGAATCACCTCAGCGTCCCAACCATCCGGAAAAATCATGCAACCCAACACCAGACACACAGCTATAAAGAGGGAGAGAGACAGAGAGAAACTCAGACGGAGGAGATATGAAAAATGTCTATCACTCGAGTTTTCAACAATAAAGAACTAATCTGATTGCAGGTAATGTAACCCGAATTAGTATCAGAGGGATGCAAGTTCAAAATTGCAGGTATGATTTTAATTTGCTTCACTAGTTAAAAATAATTAGTTGAAAGGTAGAAAACTGTGAAAAAAATTGAGAAATTTTGTTGTGTCCGGAGTGAGTGGTAGATAGAAAAATAAAATATACAATTTGAGTGATCTAGTCATAGAGAATTATGAACAGAACTGTTTTTGCCATCAGAATTTCCTTTGGTGGACACAAAAACAGTTACTTAGTACCGGAGGGCCTAATACTGTAGCTTTTCTTCTGAGCACTGCCACTGTGCCCAAGAGCAATTTGACACTTAATATTAAGTTGATCCAGTGGTGGGACATGGTCCTCTTCTCAGGACTTCCATTCAGATTTGAAGCTTTTAGGGTTAAAGGGCCCACATCCTTCATATTTTCATAAGCTTGTATGCATAAGTTTGTTTGCAGTTGTTGTTTTTACAGGATCATTTTGAAACCTCTGTATATCTCCTAGAAATAAAAAAACAGCTTTGAAAAATTTACTTCAGACTCTTTTTTGGGTGTCTGGATGTCTTGAATGGCTATAATGATCCATTTGCATCCCAGCAACCAGGAACAGCACAAACATTTTCTCCCATATCTTCACTATGTAAATTATGTAAATGTGTTAATGACTGTGACATCACAACCATAATGAGTTTTTTCAGCTTTGTTTCTATATATAGGCTGTGAAGTCAATAGTATGCTTTAAAACTTAGTTGAGAAATTTCATAATGTTTTTTCAAGGCTTTAAAGAGAGAAAAAAACATTTAAATAATGTGATAACAAACCATTCTTTCTGCATCACTGTATGCTTCATTGGCTGTATAAAGAGAAAGGACACAAAACAGCATCTCTGTAAAGAAAACACATTATTGCTGACAGTGGTGCTCAGTGCCGTACAGAAGAGTAAAGGACTGACACAGCAGCAGCTCCGCCCCTAAAGCACAACCCCACAGTCTGCATCGATGAGCGCAAATGCTTCCCTAACACACACACATATACCAAATATCCCCAATCAGCCAAAACTGCTCCCTCCATCAGTGCTGCACCTGCATCCTTCTCAAATGTGCGGCATTGTTTTCCACTGGATCTGCAAAAACAGATCTCAAAGCGTGGTGTATGATGTTTGAGAAAGCTGTATTTGCTTATTCATTAATGAAACAATGAAATGTCACTTTAAGGGACATTCTACCTGGATGCTATATATCCAGTTTTGCAAAAACTACTTTTAATGAGCTGTGGTTTATAGTGACTAAGAGAGCTTAATGTATGTGTCTTGAGCACCTATTAGGTGATTTCAAGCTACAGATTATGGTATACTTTTGTGTGTATACCTATAAGCCACAACATTTAAAGCACTGACATATGAAGTGAAAAACATTGATTATCTCTTTACAATGGCACCTGTCAAGGGTTGGGATATATTAAACAACAAGTGAACAGTCAGTTCTTGAGGTTGATGTTGGAAACTGGAAAAATGGGTGAGCATCAAGATTTGAGTGACTTTGACAAGGGTCACACTGTGATGGCTAGATGACTGGGTCTGAGCATCTCCAAAACAGCAGGATTTGTGGGGTGTTCAGAGCTGCTTTGGTAGCATGAAGGGGAACTACACAATATTAGGCAGGTGGTTTAATGTTATAGGCAAAGCACTGATAATGTTTTTTCATCACACTAAATGAACTTGAAATTACCTACTTCTTTAAAGAGAGATCAAGAAATGCTTAATCACACCTACACTCAGCTTTAGCTTCATCAGATTAGATTGACAATAATATGTGTAGCATGTATTCATATGTTTTGTGTATTCCTTGTCTTTCTGCCAGGGGTGTCATTAGGCCTGGGCATCCCAGGCTACAGCCCCGAATGTTTTATGAATAGACACAGATCTCAAAAATAATACTAATAATAATAACAACAAAAAAAATAGCCAATAGCCCAGGATGTAATCATCTGTCAATCAGAGATTTTCCACCAGACAGGACCCTGTATAGCCAGAGTGAAGTTCTCTGTGAGAGGCAGAGACATTAAAAGGACTTGTGAGAGGTGAGATTCTGAGAGCTGTGGTTATTTTAGCACACAGTTTACGCTGAACAGTATGTGTACGTCTGTGGGCAGAGTGCTTGAGCGTGGCATAGGCATAGTATGTCTGGGATCAATAAAGTTTTCTGATTCTGATTCTAAGTATGTAGAATGCAATATTGTGAAGTATGTAGTGTGTATAGTATGTGGTATGCAATGCTAGATTGTAATGCAGTGTTAGATAAGCAAAAACTTTATTATAAAGAGATGTGGTTTTAAAGGTCTAAGAGAACACAACACCCAACAACCTCAATTTCATCTGACAAAGAGATTAAAGAAAAGGAAAAGGAAGACATTGTTATTTCTGCCCTTTTGCAGAGATAATCAAGAGGGACAGACTTTGTCTTTTGCTGCCCTGTCAAATGAGGAGTTCTGAGGAGGATACTTGAATTTGTGATGCTGCAACATGGAGCCTAGAGAGAGCATGCCACTACTGATTAGTTATAGACATAGAATGGAGAGAGAGAGAGAGAGAGATAGATAGAGATTTGATCTTAAACAAACTTCCATCATGAAACTCTCAAGGCGGAGACAACAGCTCAAGGGCTTTAAAGCAAAACACACGCCCTTTTCCCCACTTCACTAAAACCAACACAGCGCAATTTAGTGCAATTTTTTAACTCCTCTGAATCTTTAATTGATGAGTATACAATGAGTAAGCATTTACAAGCCTCAGCTTCTGTGCTCTGATCATTTATCTACTTAATGAGGTTCAAGAGGATTTAAAATGGATTGGAATAACAGGTGAGCAGGAATTGCGTAAATTCAGTGCATTGTGTTTTCATTATAAAATAGAATATAACAGAACAGCACAGAATAGAATAGAATAGAGTATTGTCCAACAAAGCCTGAAAATTTTACTTTTGTCTCACCTCAGACACAATAAAAAACACTTGCAGAAGAAGCAGAACAAACAGTATGTTGCATGGAAGGTAGTGAGTCAAAATTCTATCTACCTTTTCACTATTTACTGCCTATCTGTCCTATTGGGAATATAAAAAAGACAGTTGTCCATGTATGCGTGCACACACACACACACACAGGTTCAATTAGAGCCTTGATCAGAGGCGTAAATTTCCACACGTTTATGAACACAATACGAAGATACATGTAGTAGTTAACTTTTGTAAGCACGTGAAATCAGACTCATGATGTCAAAGTGAATTCTTTATTTCTCATTATGACACAAACACACATCCTAGTAGCACCTTACCAAATCACTCAGTGCAGCCTAATCATTTGGCACTTAACACAAAAGACTAAATAGCGTACCACTGTGAGACTGAAGCCGAGTGTATTTTTTCGTCTAATTACCATTTCAATCATTTCGCTCAAGTGAGAGTGGATTTTTTTTAAAAGCTCGGCATATCTCACAGTGGTTGTTATGACGCAAAGCTGAAGCTGGTGCCACCACACACTACTCCTACCCATAATGCCCCCGGGCTGGCGCATTCTCTCTCTGGTGTATTCCACTAGGATGCCCATAAATAGCTTAGAAAGAATGGTTCTTATATAGGGAGAAAATATATGAAAATGCATGATTATGATCATTGATGTGAAGTATGTCAAAATACACTCTGCCGAAGATGTAACTTTTGGAGACTTTAGAACATTAGTGAGGTTGAACAGCACCTTCTAAGGGTGCCTGGGGGGATGCAGTTACACAAAAGAAATGGCCAAAGCTTTTGGAAATAAGAAAAATTCTCACCACATGAATTCCAACCTAAATTTGTAATGGTTTCAATGGTCATCCACAGTTAAAGAACCAGCCCTAATCCTGGCTATAGAGTAGGGCAGAGGTTCTCAAACTGGTCCTCTGGGATCCTGACCCTTCGAAATTTTCACTCTGTCCCTATGTGTTGCTCTGTCCTTCAATTAAGAGCTACAATCTGGACCATCTGGGGGTCCCTGAGCAGCTTTTGAGAACCACTGCAATAGGGTACATGAAAACTCATTAGAGACGTCAAGCCGTGGTTTATTATTTATTACAGGTTTGATGGTGTCATATTTTCATGCATAAAACACAGAATAAAACATTCGGGGAAAAAAGGTTCTTCAGTTTTTTTTTGCCTTACCCCAAATGTACTTGATCAGCCTTGTTTGTTGTCCACAGCTTGCACCTTTAGTTTTGCACTGGAGCTATTAGGCTAATGTAGCTAACAGTCTTTTGAGTGACACAGATGTATATTACATTAGCCCCATTGCTGTTTAGTACAAAACTGATAAAGCAAACTTTGTACACCAAACATTAGTACGATCAATTACGTTTGGAGAAAGGAGAAAACTGTATATGGTTGATTTTTTAAGGGGGACATGGATGTTCTGTATAAAAAGTATTAAGTACCTCCTAAATGGATCTAATATAAATCCCTTCAAATTAAATATGACATTTTGCACTACAGCCTTATAGTCATTGTGTAATGTGCTATGCAAAACAACAAAAAATACTATCACTGTCCAGTTATTTACTGACTGCATTAAATGCTTGCTTTATCCTCTTACACTGCTGCTGCTGGCTTAACATTAAGTTATTAAACAGCTCATCTGTGTTAAAACAGCTTATAAGAAATAGAAGTTATGAGCTGTTACCAATTAGCTGAATATCATCAGCATCGTGTGTAATGTTATTGTGGTGGTATTTCTGTTTTTGTTTCTTGTAAGCAACATTAGCTAACATTTTCAGGCCAATTACTGAGCAATTACTATGAACTATTTAGTAATTACTACGAAAGTAAGGGAAGGGAAGCAGGGGCAGATCTAGAAAAATATTTATGTGGTGGCAAGGGGGGGGGGCAGGAATTTTTGAGGGGTGGCAACATATATACTGAATTTAATCAGTTATCACCAGGGCTCCCAACTTTTCCAAGAACCTTGGAGTGAGATTTAGGGGTGTGGGTGGCCGATGCGGGTAGCGGTGAGCGGGGGGTGGGGGGGGGTGGGGGTGTATATGCAGGGGATGATGGGGGGTGTTTGGAGCGTGGAGC
>JBBPCZ010000115.1:19621766-19650310 GCA_037974445.1 Brycinus macrolepidotus | reverse complement strand
CCGTTCCAGTTCATCCCAAAGGTGTTGGATGGGGTTGAGGTCAGGGCTCTGTGCGGGCCAGTCAAGTTCTTCCCCACCAAACTCATCTAGCCGTGTCTTTATGGAGCTCGCTTCGTGCACTGGGGCACAGTCATGCTGGAATAGAAAAGGTTCTTCCATAAAACTGTGTACACAAAGTTGGAAGCATGACATTATCCAAAATATCTTGGTATGCTGGCGCATTAAGATTGCCCTTCACTGGAAGTAAGGGGCCACCTGAAATCAACAATTAAGAGGTGTGTCCCAGTACTTTTGTCCATATAGTGTGAGTACCACTTGATGTTGTTCAAGCTGCAAACCCCCACTTTAAAAAAAAAAAAACTCCATGAACACACAGCAGTCTCTCAAAGCCTATAGACATCAGAGACATGACCAAAAGACTCATGGAAAATTGCATTTTGAATGTTTAAACAGCAGAAGCTCTAACACTTTCAGTCAGTTTAGCTTGCCATGATAATTGTTAATGTGTTTTGCATACTTATGTATGCGGCTCATGTTTTTTCTGCACTTTATAAGAATGTTGATTCAATATTTAGATCAAGGTGTTATGACCAGGTCATACTGTATTTGAAATGTACAGTTAAGCCAGAATGCTGTGTTAGTTACAAACAAATACTTTAAGCACATCTTGCTGTATTTGTTTTTTTTTTTACTTCTTTTCTGCTAAGGCATTCAGCTTGTTTTATGAGACACTTATGAGAGAGTATCTGGAACCTTAATTGCTAAAATTATAGTTAAACCACCAGGATAGAATGAAAGTACTTTAATGTTATTTTTTAAGAAGTATTCTTTTAGAGAGTACCAAACTACCTAGCACAGTGGAGATAAGTCAACAGAATGACTCAGGAGGCTCAGGGTTTCTGCAGAAAAAAAATCAGCCTTTTTTAGAGTGTGTGCCCTGTTCTGAGCACTATGTTTAATAGTCAGTGCCAAGCGAAAAGTCCGCTATGTGGTCCTGCTGCTGTATCTCTGTGTCTTACATGAAGCCTTTATTTAATAACATACCAAACTAGGTGCAGATTCATTCTGATTCTTGTTGCAGTAACTTTTCTGTATTTCCATACATGCAAGCTAAGAGTACTTTAACAGTGTAATCTCACTGCTTGCAGTTGCAGCCAAAAGTAGAGAAAACTGCACCTTCAACACGAGAGAGAGCAATTTTTTTTATGATGGTGATTAATTCAAAGGCACTATTAATTATGAATTTTCTTCAAGACATCAGTGTCTATTTATTAAACACGTCCATGAATGTTCAAAGTTTTCGGATAAGCTGTGCTACCTTGCTAAGATTGCTGCTGGACATTTTGCAGGCTGTCTCTTCAACCTTTCCTGCACTTTCTTTGGATAAATTGCAAGACAATGTAGTTTCCAGTGAAGTATTAGTACAGAAAATTGCTTTGTTCTTAAATCTCTTTATTTTTCAATTTTTTCGAACGCAGCCAATAGCAAAAAGATGACAACTGACAGTTACCTATAATAATTGCTTACTTTCAAGTTAATTTGCAGAAATATCTGGTGAAGTAACAGTTAATATCATAAAAATAACAGTTTCCAACATCTAGTCCACTGTCACGTCTGGTCCGTCTCGGTCACGCCCCCAAAGGAGTCCGTCATTGACAGCTTAGCCCTGGACGCGAAGTAATGACATCATGTGTTGTTGTGTGTGTGGTCTTCACGTGCCTAACTGGCCAGCTGTTAGCCCTTAGCTCATTAGCTGGTTGCTACGCACCTGAGGACATGTCCACCTGTGTTAGATTGAAGTTAAGGATGCCTCATTTGTTCGCTCATTGTTCTTGTCGTGTGATTGGTTGTCTACGTGTCTGTACTAGGTTAAAGCCACGGTGGTCCAACTCATGTTGCCAACTCATGTACCGGGTTTGTACAGCTCATGTTTATGTGTTGCTCTGATGCCTGTGTGTTTGTTCCAGTCTGCGGATTCTCATTGAGACCTCTGGTGCTTTCTGCTGTGGACTGTTCTCCTAGTGGCAGTAGTAGAGCCTGTCTCCACAAGCCACCTTATGAAGGACTGGTAACACGCTCAGTGTTTCCTGTGGCTCTCGTACATCTCCCCACAAGCGTGAGGACTGAAGCCGATCCACTAGGGCTATTTAGTGGGCACCCAAGCCATGCCTTGGATTATAAGGCTCTAACCTGTAGCTCGGTCTGGAGATCGAGACTTCTCCCCTTCGCATCGGATCTCTGAGTGGCGTAAAGCCTCTCCAAGGACCTCATAGTTCCAAGTCTAGTTTATAGTATGGTGTAGCGGAGGTCCATGAGCTTCATGCTAGTTTTGGTTTCATAGTCTGGTTTATGGTATTCTGTTTGAGAGCTCTATGAGCTCATTTCTCGCTTTGGTTTCATTAAATACTTCTTGAGAAACTTCTATTGGATTCCTGCAGTGTGTACCTCCCGTACACCCGAGATGACATCCACACATACGGGTATTTTTTTAAACAGCGTTTTCCTCATTTGCTCTCAAAAGATCCCATCCACACAAGCACTGTTAAAAAAATTCTCTGTCCAATGAAAACACAAAATTTGCCAAGAGCATGCCAAACCAACAGGCAGCAATATAACTCTATTTGTAAAGCCATGTTGGCTAATTAGAACCCTGAAAAAAGTTTTTTCTGTCCACTTTCCTTGTGATCTGGTAGTCAGTCTGACCCACATGCTGGTCAGCTCTACCAATATATTTAGGGAGGCCTTGGTGTTACAGATTAGGAGAAATCAGGGCACAGATTGGAAAGGAAGTTTTATTCAACTACTGGGATGCAGGCCGAGCCTTGGCAGTATTGGATGTATCAGTGACCTCTGTGGCGCATTCTGCGCAGTTTTTGTTCCTCATTACAGTGGGAGAGCAACTCTATATTTGTGTAAGCATGTACTGTAACTGTTAGCAAAGTTAAACCCAGCTCTGTATCGACTCAATCTGCCAGACCTTTCGCCTTTTTTTTGTTTTACAGAATACTGATCAGGCAGAACTCCCCATGATGCAGATGTAGTGTATCTTTAAAACTCATTCAAGGTACACAGTTGGACCATGTAATACCCTTAAGGGCACGTGTACATTGCTTGTAAAAAAAACACATACCTGTACCTGTACTCTATTGAAAAGCCATTATGCTATAAGAGCCTATGGCTGACACTGGCCTGGTACATATTTGTGATGTAGATCCCTGGGTTTTCAGATCTTGCTGTGCTGTGTAGCCATCAATCACTGCTTGTCTTCACCTACAAAGAACAACACTGATTGCTGTAACATATCAGGCTACAGTGGAACAGACGAATGGTATGAACAATAGTACTCTCACTGGCTTCTTTTTCATTACCATCCATTCATCTGCTCTCTCTGCTTCTGCCTCTCCCTATTGTGGAAGCTAATCAATAATTGAGCAAAGTTTTATCGAATCCAGGTCTGTTTTTCATAGGCTTGTCTGTCCGATTAACCACAGACAGGCCACGAGAGAAGAGTGTGGACAGTGGCTGGCAGAAATCTGTTTGATCTACCGTGTGTTTTTACAGAGGCTTCACATTTAGGGGCTGTGCACTCAAGGACAGCAGGGTTATGTACACACAACCTGGTTAGCTGAGAGAGGTCACACTGGAGTTATATATGAAGGTAACATTACATCCACAAGCAATAAGAATGGGATAAGAATGAATTTGTGGCCGGAGCCTGGATTGGAAAGTTGTAAAGATGGTATAGATGTCATGTTGGCAGCGTATGGTTGGCATCATGTCCATATTAGGAACCCTGTAGTTAAGATGGTTTTCCTTAGTGAAAAAAAGAATGGTGTTTTCGAAATGGCAGATGCTAAATTGAAATAAGATCTGGGAAATTTGGAGGAAAATTACTTGGAGGTCAACTTGGAATTCTTTGTCATCTTCTACAAACAAGAGATTCCTTTCTCAAATCTCTTGTTTATGGGCTCTGCCCTTTTAGCACTCCAATAAAAGACTTAAAAAGCAGCTATTTCTGCTATTAATCTACTCATCTTTTAATATTATGATTTCTCAGTGCTGATATTTGTTGATTTGTACATGATAAAGCCATGAATTAAATTTATTTAATTTTTTGTTACAAACTACCACTTTGAGAAAGCAAGCAGAAGGCCTATTCACACTAAAGGCTATTTGCATGACATGTCCCAGTAAGAAGATGTGCTAAGGAAAGGTCATTTTTTCCCATAAGGTCTCGCAGTCGGAGAAGTTCAGACAATGGAAGGGTTTGTGGAGCAGAGGTAGTTCTCCCCTTTATATGAGCATGGACATTTCCTTCACTAGATTTTCACTCTGCTCCAAGAACAAGCAGGCAATTCATATGAGTGATATGGTTTCTGCTATTCCACACATTATTTTCTATCATTCAGTCATATCCGGCTTGAGTCATACAAAACTAGTGTGCAGTCGCTGGTCTGAGAATACAAGATGAGCAATCAATAACTGCTGAGTAAAAACATACAGCCTTTGTTGTGATGTTTTGCTTTTCTGGTGCCAAAATTTCTTTTACATTTTGTAAATATGTTAGTAGTTTGCATGTTTGTATCGTATGCATATGTTTAGGTAGGAACTAGTAAATTAGTTTCATTCAGATAGCTTCTGATACCTAAAAGTAGCTAATTGGGAAAATTCAGAACTCTGAGTTTTGCTCTCTCAGTGTAATCTTCTAGTCTTTAAATATATTTTTTCTTCATTTTGCAATTAAATAAAATGTATAGTAAAAATTTCTGATGTGTTCTTCTCCGTTGGATCCTCAAAACCATCTCCTGCTTGCGGCTAGCACTGTTTCATCACAGCCTTGTATTCTTACCAAAGTCATTGGTTTATGGTTTTTAATCTATGGACACAACATGGCATAAATCTGACAGGAGAGCATTAAGTGTGTGAGAGATGGTGTGGGTGTGTGTGCTGTCCAGCCAGGTGGCAAAACTGTCCTCTGCCAAAGTGCGGTTTAGCAGTGCTGGCTGCCAGTGTGAAAAGAAATGATAACAATTACAACACAACCTCCGTGAGTGTACAACAATCTGAATGTTGCTTTTACAGCTCAAAAATAATAGTGACTTGTCTGTGTTACAAACACAGAAGGCTCAATGAAGACAATATGTTTGATATCTTACAAAAAATGCTCCATAAGTGGTCACAACTGTAAAAGCCCTCATCTCATCTTCATCCATGTTCCACATTTGTGACCTAAATTTTTTTTTTTGTATTTGTGACATAAGCTATCATTTTTCATCTCAGACTTGGCTTCAGTTTCTCTTGGATCCAAGTCTGCCCTGGAAGAAATGAAAAATGATAGCTTATGTTATACCTCGTTACTCAGCATGTTATGACAACAAAGTAACAGATCCCATCAATGTCAATCATCCCTAAAAACCCATGATTTCATTCTAAAGACCAAGCAGAAGGAGCAGTAACCTAATCTGACGAAGGGTATTAGTCTCTACTCGCCATAGTCATTATATTGGATCTGCACTTGGTTGGAATCTTAGTAGAATGAGAGGATGTGTGCTCGTCACCACGCGCCATTAACTGCAGGAGCTGCACAGATCACACCAGCGAGAAAGAAACACTGAAAAAGGGATGAGGGAGTTGATTAATCAAGATACTGTTCATGGAGGATGCCCACTCCTCTCAAAAGGTACTGCTTCCCACCTTTAACAGGAGACAACAGAGTCGGGGTACCAGGATGCACAGGGTGTGATGTTAAAGGTATGAGTGCTGCTGGACAAACATGTGCAGCTGAGAAGATTTTCCCCACAGTAATGGGCATCGTCACATGATTAGAAAGAAGAAGCCATGAGACAAAGACAAAACGTTTTACATAATTTACCACAAATTCCCATAAGATACCACAGTCCCTCTGACCAAATTCTTGGTCATAGGGACTTCATAACCCGCACAGGTTTCTCTCATCTAGCACATCTAATTCAACCCCTTTACTCATCTACAGATGCCTCCTCTGCCATACATGGAGTGTTAGACGCACATGTCTGGTTCCTGTCACCAGCATTGTGAATAAGTGACATGTTTTTGTAGAATGGAGCATTCTGCATCAAACCACTCTTAATCACTTACTGCTCCTCACGTTAACCATTTCATTATGCAAAAATATGGCAACCAAGGAGCAGGGAGAATGGATCTGTCTTACCCAGGACAGGACAGCTTGGGCAGCGGCGGGGGGCATGTACAGGTTAGTCAGGTCTAAGTCTTTGCATTCCTTACTGATCAAGGCCAGTGCTTCATCTGCTTGCTGCAGGTAAGAGAGCAGATAAACAAGTCTACATTTAGCATATAGAACCAAGTCAGGCATCAGTCAGGCTGGGTAGAACACAATGGCTCATACAGCTCACTCACCCTCAATACGGCAGATCTTCAGTGCTTCAGTGTTAGGCAGGTTTGAACAGTAGACATTTGTACCAGAGCTCTTTGACAGAAATCTCATGTACCACCCATGTCTGATAATTAGTAAACCAACTAGATGCCACAAAGAAAGAAACAAAGTCACTATGATTGAGAGAAATGCTATATAGGTCTCCTTTCATTCTTAGTAACTGAAGATGAAACATGAAGAAACAACATTTAGCTAGTATGCTGCTCTTAAATGGAACCAGTTGACAGAGCATTAGAAGAGCCCAGATACTGGATACTGGGCTGAAAATGTTCCTATTTGACCAGGCTTTCAGCTCTGCTTGACATATTGTTAGTTCTACTGTATTTCTATCCTGCAACAGCACCTTTATGTCCTAATTAAGTTTTAGTTTGCTTTTTATTTTCATGTTTAATTTCTTCTGTTGTTCAATTGTTTTATGTTTTGTCTCTTCTAAATCTCTTTTAACCATGTTTTTAGTTTTTATATCTTTGTATTTATGTTTATTTGTTTTTTTGTATTTTCTTATTTGTTAAGCACTTTGCATGACCACAGTGCATGAAAGGTGCTATATAAATAAACTTGCATTGTCTTGCCTAAAGAACAGATTAGACACTGCTATAGGTCAATAGGGGTAATTAAGTTTTTTTAAATTAATTAATTTACATACAGAGCTTTTTGTTCCTGTAAGAACTGTGCTTCATATAACTATTATATTGTGGAATCATTAAGCTTAATGCAGTTGTCCAGTTCTGACAGTAAGACTCCAATATTACTCACTGCATGTTTAGCATTAAATATATTTCATTCTTACCAAACCTGAAGACCACCTTAGCTCAACCTATAGCCCAGCATCATAGCTGAAATTCAGCTTCTAAGTAATGCTTTTAAAAACATATCCCCATTTTTCTCTCATTTAATTAACACAGACTTTTAGTTTTCAATTCCTTCTGCATACATAGACGTACTGAAAAGAGTTTATAGCTTAATAAAATGCACACTGTTCTTCACAGAGTAAGTATTACGGCACTCATCTTCAGACTGGTCAGACTCTGCTTTACTGGTGCCGTTCCTAAGGCCAGCTCTGTTCAGCTGTGCCACCTTGCCATTTTGTCATCTCTGGCTTTTCCACAAATACTATGTCTGAACTTTCTCCAGTCCATATCCTTTTTTTCAAAAGGTCCTTTTCCATAGGCATACAATAACCGTGCTGCACCTAAACCGTACTGCGATGGCACGGAATTTGCAGCGCACTTTGATTTTCCATTGAATCTCAGACCGGTAACACGCCCCATAGTTTATGGCCGGTCATTGTCCCAAAACCACATCCATGGAGTCGTACCAGCGGAAAAATTTTCTGGTCTTTTATTAGGTATAGTCTTGTTTGAGTGTTTGAGTTTTTCTCAGCATTCTTTAGCCACGTGATGAATACCTAAGCCAGCTAACTTGTAAGCGATGGCTTCTCATAGCATTAAAGATAAATTTGTCAAAGTCATAGACAACTCCCACTGAAATTTATCTTCAGCCCGAACAGACAGTAGTGCTTGTTCTTTGTTGCTTTCCCAGTTGTTAATTTGTATTTCCATTATTGTTTTATTGCATGGACAGTAAAAAAAAAAAGGCTCTTTTTCTATGTTGTGATGGCAACATTTTGACCAATCAAAAAGCAGTGACGTGGTGAGATCAGCTGCGGCCAGCTTTCAGCCCTGCTGTTGAGCAGGGCCGTGACAGCACGGGTACAGCTTGCTTTATTTGTAATGGAAAACCATTTGTTTGTGGTACAGCTCAGTTCCTTGTGCCAGTGGAAAAGCGGCATATATGTCTGGTGATCCCCAAGTTTGAAAAAGCTTTCCTTTGCTTTCAGGAACAGCTGAGAAGAAGAAGGTCTTTGCTGCTGATTTTGTCCTCGAGCTGCTAGTTGCTACATCCAGAATCCTGCACTGTGGTTATGGGTTCCACAGCCTGAAGCTGGGCAGTACTGGGGTCGATTCCAAGTTTTACTGGTGGCTCACTGGTCCAAGGGACTGCTGAAATGCAGCTGGAGTGCGTTCATCCACAGCTGCTGATGTGGTGACAGGTCCGTCAATTTTGGTGGAAGAAAGACTCTTTCACAAAATCCACTTGAATATTTTCAGCAAAAGGCACAGCCAAAATGTCATCCGCCACTTCTCCCTCGAGCTCTGGGCGCTCTGATTCAGCCAGATCTGCATTTTGGGATACAGAAGGCGTTGTTTTCTCAGTGTTGGCTTCCTGGTTGTTAAGCATTTGTCTAACTGCCTAACTGAGTCCAGGGCTTCTTCTGGCTTGACTCACTGCTCATAGCAGCTGCCTCTGGTCTCTTATGAGAGTCTACAGTTGCACTGATACAAGAGAAGGTGCCGGGTGCTATCATGACCTGTGGTGAGGAAAGAGGCTCTCCTGTCCAGTGTACTGGCCTTTGTTGCCAGTTCACCAATCTGATTTATGACCTCCTATTTTTCAGTACCTCACAGATTCAAGAATCACACTGCCTTTATGACATATGATGTGTATGAGTATGATGTATGTAATTATGACATACACCCATTCTGTTGCGTTGTGACGGAGTTCAGCAATGCTATGTCTTTACCCAAATAAAATAAAGCCAGTGTAATCTTTTACAGTTATTGATTGGGTCCCACTTCTGCAGCCTTTCTGTTTTTAATAATATGTTTAAACATTAATTTAACTGAAAATGTAAAATTTAAGGCTGAACTCAAAAGCCTCCAAAACATTCCGATTTTTAATATTAGAGCAATTGTGAAAAAAGATTAAACTGGATCCCACCTGACAGGAGTCCCGTAAAAGTTGGATGATATTTAATACAGTTCTAGATTTGTTACACTGTCAGACAGTTCATTTTATACAGAACTGATGTTGTTATACTTTCAGACAGGTAAAAATGTAGCATTACAGTTGAATCATGTTACAGAGGAGACTGTGATGTAAGTCTTAAAGTAAGTATACACTGTTAGGAGTCCTGAACGAGGACACTTGAGCAAGGAAGCTTTTTCAGGCAGGGAAATGCCGCTACCGATTACACTAGAACAATCACTACAAATAAGCAGTTAAACAAACAAGCAACCAAAACTCCACTTAATGAACTACAAACTTTCCTTAATGTCTTAACAGATAAGGATGTGCAAGGGGGCAACAATAACAACTCTCCATAACAATGGCTTCGCCATTTCGTCTCTCTGTATACTTGTGTATGCTGGAAATGAAAAAGTTCACTCTGATGCGCATACAATACAGGGTCACATTAAACATGCAGCTGCATCATGCTAGACTAGCCCCGATTACTACTGGAGTTACCCAGAAATGTTTATTTCTCAAATGTTTTCTCTTTGATAGCTTAAAAGACTTAATGGTAATTCTCCTAATATTCCTTAGGAGAAACACCATTAGCCAAAAAGAAGACATGAGATACAGGAGAGATAAAAGAGAGATGAGAGTTACAGATAAACTTGAGTGTTAGTATCTTGGTAAATGTCAGGCATTTTTTGATGTTTCTTTCCTACTGGTGTTCCATATCCTGAATATTACCAGTTCAGTGCTTTCACTGCCAAGGAACAGTTTTGGTGAAGTAATGAGCAAGTATGAAGTACGAAAGAAGCTTAGATACCTATGACTACATGCAAGCAAAAGGAGCAGAAAGAGTTAACATTTATACGAAAAAGTGGTTGATGAATTAGGTAGAGCACTGTCAGACTATCAGACGAGAAAAGGCCATCTCCACTGTTCAGATGAAGGGATAAAAGGAAAGAACCCAAGTGAACAGTGTTTCCTCATAGGACTTGCTCAATGTGTGTGTGTAATTATGCGTTAGTGTGTACTATGTGCACATGCGGTCAGACTATACTGTAGTGTGTCCCAGAGTTCACAGCCAACACATTTTGTGGGTATGTAAATAATCATACAGGTGGGATGTGGGGAAATATTTGTGGCAAAATAAAGTACAGTTAAAAGCTTAGAAAGGATTCTTGAGAGAAATAAGTTTTGTTCAGATTCCCAAACACAATTTGTGTCTTCTTTTTCACTCATGTGTTTAGTTGCTAATTTTTTGTGCATGATGTTTCATTTTTATTTTCTTTTTATTGCTCACTTTTTGTAAGGAATGTGCAAGTAGAAGAGTGACTAACAGAAAATAGAAAGGCTTTCCTGATTCCCTGCTTTGTTATAGCAGTTATGGTGTATAGATTTAGCTTATATTACAGCATGATTAGTCGTAAAATTGGCTTTTTGAAACTTCCTTTTTTAATGGAGCACTGTAATTTGAAATGTACAATGGGAGCATAAAGGTTACATTGACGCTGACCTTAACAGTTTTGTCAACATTATCAGTGTTTACAAGACAACATCTATCTTTTAACCCTTTCCAGTCTGGGCAGAATATTTCATTTCTTTGGCACCAGTTCACACCAACTCAGAAAAAAGCTTTGATTGTGATACATAACAAATATAACATATGCACATCAGTTCTTTAAAATGGTGTAAAATTAGCGTGTTACTTGAGATTAATATTAACCAGTCTTTTGAAGGAAAAAAAAGCCAAAAATATAACTTAAAAATGTATTCAAATAATTTCCTTCTTAAACCTCAAAATATAAACCTATTTCTGTGCAATGTGGAGAAAAAGTCTGACATATCAGAATCAGAATCGTGTTTATTCTGATTCTGATATGTCAGACTTTATCATATTGGCTTTTTTTTTCCTTCAAAAGACTGGTTAATATTAATCTCAAGTAACACGCTAATTTTACACCATTTTAAAGAACTGATGTGCATATGTTATATGTAACATATGTAACTGACATATGTAATATAATAAAAGTCTGACATAATACATGTAATATAAAAATATAGGTAATATAAATACAGTATAAAATGTATAATATAAATGTATTATTTAATATTTAGTATTATGCATCAAATATCTGAATGGATGCATCAACTTTCAAACTTTTCAACTTTCATCTGTCTTTCAAAAGATAGAGTACATTTGGTGAGGTGTGGTATTATGCCTTTTAGAATTTTGTCATTTCTGTTTTACATTACTTATCCTCAGTGCCCTAATAAGCTACAAACCTAAAGTACAATAAAAATGTAGGATATGGGCCCTGTTATGCTGATTATAAAAAGAGATAGTTGTTGACTTCAGGAGAACCTGTAGTGATCACTCTCCACTGAACATCAGTGACTCCAAGTTCCTTGGTGTAAACATCACTAATTACTTTTATCTGGACCCTGAACATCACCTGCCTATGTAAGAATGCCCAGAAGCGATGAGAACTACACTATATCAGACTGCAGGACCCTAGAGCAGGTTGTGAAGACAACTCACAATTATTGGAACCCCTCTACATAATCAACATTTCCTATTGCAAGTGCTGCATCCACAAGGCCTCCTGTATTGTACATGTCCTACCCCCATGCCTCCCATATACTCTTCAACCTCCTGCTGTCTGACAAAAGGCACTGGATCATCCGTTCCACCACCACCAGACTCTGCAACAGCTTCTTCCCCAAAGCATTCAGATTACTGAATACATTACTGCCCCCAACATCCACCTGGGCCTATCTAGATCTCTTGTCAAAAGGTTCCTTCCAACACCCACTGTAAACTGATCACACACCCATTAAACATCACTTTCATGGCACACCTGTACTGTATTTATTGTTCTGTGTAGTTATTATATATTGTGAGTTTATTTTGGTTCACATGAACGTCATGAATGTGCTTTTTATAATGTTCAATGTAATATTCTGCGATTGTGTGCTGCTCCATGGGCCTGAAGAACAACATTTCATTCCAGTGTATTGAAGTTAGACTGTAAAATGAAAACTCGAACAAGTGTGTGTGTGTAGGTGTGTGTGTATATTTGCCACAGTTATGTAGTGGTGTGGCCTGTTTTGAATGGAAGTGAGAGGCCTCTTTCAAGTTCCAACACATTATATTTAACTACTAAGATTCATGGACAAATAGTTATGTGCATCATTTTTTTCTAAAATGGTTCCTTGGCTTATGAAGAGTATCAATCATGTCAGGCAGGGATTACACCACTCTCTTGAGAAAGTTCCTGTCAGTTGTAGCCAACTGTTCTACTAACTGGGTGCACATTTCAGCTAGAGTTAAGTGTGCCTATTTCAGCATTTTACCTGCTGTTCCAAATTGAGGTGGTGAATTTTTTTGCTGGTCAGTCAAATTTTCACATTCCACTGCTCATGTCACACACACATTTGAACCCATGCAACCTACACTTGTCATGCTGAAATGTGGGAGGATCAGTGTTGTGCTCTGCGTGGACATGAAGAGCAAAGATATGAGAGGAGTGGGCTAAAATGGACAGGAATCTCAAGAGACTGGTATAAATCTTACCTGCCAGCACTGGTGTTATCATAAAGGCAAGTAGACACATAGCCAAGTAGTAGCATCAATGAAATGACAACAATGTAACAAAAACATGATCTCATAGTTGACTGTGTGTTCTTTCTATTGGTTATGTCTATAGAAAAGAGGAAGGTCTCCTTCCCAGAGAATCTCCCAAATAAGTCACAGGTTGGCAACAGCTTAAAGTCACATGCTGTGATGTCAGCGTGTCTGAAAGGATCCGCTCTCTTACTGCCTCCAGAATTTGATCATCTGTGTGTTGTCAAAGGTTTCGAAAAAAGCCAGGTGTCCGTTGACCACACAGATCCCTTGTATTGGGATGCCAAGCATCAACAACAAGTATCTCTTACTTTCCAAAGGACTTTCACATCTGCCATAGATGGCTACATTTTTTCAGTTCCAACAAAGAAAAGTTAGAACATGTGCAATGTATAGTTACATATAAAAAAAATATACAAATAGATTTAAATATACAGTGGTTTCCAAATTCTGAGAACCGATTCCTCAAGGACCCCTATTTGGTCCATGTTTTTTTGCTCCAACCCAAATTGCAACCTGTTGAGGCAGAATAAAGATGTAGACCATCTAAGTGTCTCTGAGTACCAGTTATTTGCTGGTGTAGCTGCAGGTTTTGTTCTGTACGTTGCACCACGGTCCTGGAGGAATGTTGTTTCGTTTCACTGTGTACTCTGTAGATGGTTTCAATGACAATAAACCTACATGACTTGAGTCATCTGATCAGCTGTGTGAAGACTGAGACCAGCTGACTGAACAGGCAGAACTGGGTGAATTCCTGATTGAAAGCCTGCATCTGTTCTGTGAGGATAAGACAGGACTTTACGGACTGATTTCTGATTTCAATAATGATTTAATTTTAACATTCTTCTTAACAAAAAAATATTATTATACATTTACAGATCATATTAAATTTGTTCCTCTCCCTTTGAAACGAATTGGCCATAGTGAGGATAAGTCAGGACGTTACAGACTGAAGTCCAGAGAGCTGAACCCTGAACAGCTGCATGCTGTGGGTGGACTGGCGTCATTTTTAGGAAGTGGAAGTCACATGACCGTTTTACTTTCCTGTTTACTTCTCTCTTCCACACGGAGTCCGAAACTCTTATTGCAACACCACCACCAGCAGCAGTCTGGCTATAATGCTACATAGTCATAGTCTAGTTTATTGCATTTTTTAAGCTGCAGGGTTGTAAATGACGTTGAGGATTCTGCGTTTATGTTGTAATTCAGCAGAAAATGAAGCCGTGACAGTGAGGAGCGTGGCTAGGCCGGGAGTCCCGCGGCTTTCCTGAGTGAAGTGGCCGCTACTGCTCGCCCTCTCTCTCGGGTGGACTGTGTGTGTTCGTGCTGAGAATATGAAACACAGAAGTGTCCGAGAAACGTACTCAGACACCTGCTCCTGGTGTAAACACACAGGTCTGTTAGTGCGCTAGCTGGGTGTTTTAACTGACTGTTTTTGCTGGCGGTGGGTGACCCAGAGTCCATCCGGAAGGCTCCGGTAAGCTCGGCCGCGGTTGCTGGCCTCCTTGGCGTAGTGAGGGGTTAACTAGCTCTCTGGCTAGTTAACGCACCAGTCGGCGTTAGGGGGTATATCCTCGCCGGTACCCTGAACACCAGACGTCTCCCCGGCTCCGGCCCCCTTAAACGGGTGGTGAGGAAGAAGCTGGCCGGGAAGGGATGGCCTGGAGGTTCGTCCCGGCCTCAGGGAGCGGCTCTGTTTGACGGAGGGCAGGTCCGGCTGGAGCACTCGGCCGGCCGCGGAGCGATGATGGCTGCGTACGCGCCTGGAGCCTCGTCCCGAAGGAGCGAGGAGATTGCGGATCTGATAGACTTGTTTTCCAAGACTCAGTACAGAGCCAAGGAGGTTACCCCGCGGGTAAGGCAAAAACAACACGATTATTAATTGTTGCACATGGGACAACTGGTGGGCTAGTGGTTAGGGAGTTGCACCCTGCACTCAGAAGGTTGTGGTTTCGAATCACAGGATTGCTAGTGGCACCACGGAGGTATCCTTGAGCAAGGTACCGTCCCCACACACTGCTCCCCGTTGGTGGCTACCCACTGCTTCACGTGGTGAATGAGTTAAATGCAGAGAAAGAATTTCACATTATTCACACTGTGTGCTGTGCAGTGAAGTGTTCACGCTTGATCATAAGGAGCCACTTTACTTTACGTTGGAAATTACTCACACAAGCATTGTGTGCTGCGACCAGTAAACACTTGTCTAACATGTGACTTAACAAAACGTGATGCTTATTCTGCGTTTTCCCCTTATCTGTTCATGATTCATTAGCACGGGGGACACTTTGGCTTTTCCTTTTGCCCACTTCCTAAATACAACAACATGCTTATGTAAATATAACCCATAAAATTTCTCAGGGATGTGTTTGTTTTGTTGGTACTGTTGCCCAGGTGAATTTCGAGGCAGCTGTTCAACTGCTGAGTGCTGTTAGAAGCAACTCTGGGTGTGTTTAGTGTGGCTAATCCAGCTGGTGTGTTGACAGGTGGAGAGAATAGAGAAGCAATGTTTGGATCTGTTCGGACGTGACTACAAATTCAGTGTCATCCAGAACAGCAACGGTGAGGTGTGCGGCCACTACCCGCGGCAGATCGTCTACTTGGAGTATGAGAGCACCGAGCCCAATAAAGAAAGGTAATGACCTAAAAATAAGGACTGGAAAACTGTAATTAAGTGAAAGTATGAGCAGTATGTCGGTCTTTCAAAGTGCAGGTGTGAAGCTATAAATATACTTGAGGGAAAGTCAAAGTCTACTTTCACGCTCACCTGGACTGGCCAGTCAGCAGGTCGGATTAATAGTCCTTGCATACATTAGCACAGTTTCAGTTTTAAATTGGTGACATGAATTTGATTCAGTGTCTTAATAAAAATAGATTAAAATGTGTGGGGTCTTGATTGATTAGTGTGAGACAACTCATGTTCTTGGCAGGGGGGCTTGAAGGTCTAGATTATTTTTTCTTTTGGAAAAGTCATTGAGTACAGTAGCATGAGTTTAGTTATTCAGTTTCAGTAATACAGTCCAAACCTTTTAAAATAATACAGAAGTACATGTACTATTTTCCACCCTTATTCCAACTTACCTTTCAACTCAGACCCCTCATGTTAATGTATAACTATCTGAGGTGGTTGTTCAACAACTAAACGCTGAGTTTGGTCAGTAGTAAAGAATGTATTAAGGGTTTTGAGGTTGGGTTTGACAGAGTAGTGGATATTAAACTTTCAAATGCACATAGATTTGCAACTAAACCTGCACTTCACCAGCTACACCATTATTTGGAAGTGCTCTGCCATGGTGTCTTTCAGATGGATTGCCAAATGCATGGTATTAATTCAAGATGTTATAGTCTTTGTATTATTGTAGGATTGAAGCTAAGTGCATGCTACATAGATATCTCTTCTGAGAAAATGTGTCTGTGAGATTTCAAGTATAACTACCATTTCTAAGTAAGATGATGATAAATTTATATGATCTGTCTTTCCTTCAGGCATTTCTTCCAAAATCAGAGTTTGCCTCTTCTGTAGACCCCATGTAAGTTTCAGAGCTAGTGTGGGGAAATATGCATTATTGATCATGAACCAGTGCGGAAAGACTTTTGAAAAACAGACAGGGAATGAATGCAGTGGCATTGCTTTTGTTATTGCTGGTAGAAGATTAGAGCATATTATGTCTCAGTTAGTGCCTTGAAGTGTACAGTGGACTGCAGTGTGCATTTGACTTCTAGTCAAATGTTGCTCCTGCATTTGTCCAGCAGGGTGAAGATAAAGTCCACATCTTTACTTTTGTTTCCTTGGTCTAAACCAAAGCGGAACATGATGCATTTCACTTGGCCTTAATTTAAATGTACACTAAAAAGTTAAAAGTATGCAGGCACACCTTCTAGTTAAGTGAGTTCAGTTGCTTACTGACACAGGCATTAAAATGCACACACACACACACACACACACACACACACACACAAACACGTAGCTTGCATAATCCTCAGAGATAATCATGCCCATGGAGGTTCCTGTGTCACTGCTCAAAAACGTCTCTTTCTGTTGGGTAACATACCTCAGCTAGATGGGTATAAAATCCCTCCGAATTGGGCTATGGACCAGTGAAACTGCCTTCTGTGGAGAGATGGAGCACCTTCCAGGACTTTTAGGATAGACTAATCAATTAACACTGGCTAGGTTTTCATCCATGTATTTTTGTGTGTATTTTGGTGTATCAAATAAAACCGAATTAATGGAAACAGCAAATACTGAATAAAAATCAGTAAACATCATGTTTGGCGTATTACCCACTACTACTTTGGAAATACAAAGTACTCTAGCAGGCCTCCTTTCATGGGACCACTTCCCTTGATTTGTTTGTACTGCGTTCTTACTTTTAAATGAAGCATAGTTAAGTTTGGTAGGAAGTGGGTGAGACCAACCTCGGGTTTGGTTAAACAAACAAAATGGGCCAGATATAAGCATGCCCAAAGTGGAGCCTACATTCTTAGCTTTTTGTTCTTCAATTTCTCTCTCTCTCTCTCGCTCTCTCTCGCTCTCTCTGTCTCTCTCTCTCTGTCTCTAGCTTTGAGAGTACAGTACAGATCAGTAAGCTGCAGGATCTGGTGAACCGCAGTAAGCTGGCCCGCTGTAGGGGGAGATTCGTCTGTCCTGTCATCCTCTACAATGGCAAGGTATGTCTACCTGTTTCTGAAATGAATGTCACTTATACCTAAATGGTCTTTTCTTTGAATGCTTATGTAATCTGCAGTCAGGCTTTGTGAACTGATTTTTAGTTGTTAGTTAGGATGTATAATTAATTCTGTGTCTAAGATGCATTTGGACTGTGTTGCAGCATGTCTGTCGGTCATCCACGCTAGCAGGTTGGGGGGAACTATACGGCCGCACCGGTTACAACTATATTTTCTCAGGTATGTTCTCCTTACAGCACGTCTTCTGTAATGTTCATCTACACTTGATACTACATTAACCAGATTCCTGATACTTATTTTATAAAACGAAGATACTTTAAACCTTAATAAAGACTATTCTTTATTACTAATAAAGACTAAACAAGACCATTGGTGCTGTTGTTCACAATGGAATAAATACTAAACAAGGTCGATGGTCCTGTTCACAATGGACTTGTTTGCAAAGGCTGTGTGTAGAGTGTAGAGGAGAGTGTCTAAAGGAATCAGGTTGTGTGGGAATTGCAGTTGTGAATTGTCTTCTTGCATCTAGTGTGTTAAGTACTGCTGGGAAATGGCGTGATACACACTTCCGTGAAGTACTCTTTATTAAGGAACTGAAAATTGTGTGCAAATTAGAGCAGATGGTCAGAAGATTCATGAGATTCTAGCTCTGGAGCTATTACAGTTTGTTCTATGTTCGTTCCTCAGGGGGATCTGATGACACGTGGGCAGAATCAGACGAAGTGCCAGAGGATGATACTGCAGTCCGGTACAAATATCATATGTATTTGAATTGCATTAGAATGTTAACTCCTGTTTTTATGTTATGAAGATAACAGATGTCTTGACCTACTGTTTTAGAAACAGAAAGGATTTTTGTATACCTCTTCGTCAGGTGAAAAAAAGAACATTTTTCTTTGTTTTATATTCACATATACATTCTAATACATTCATGTGTAAAAAAGGACTCTGAGGTATTGTGGGTTTCAGGCACTTTGCCATTCATATTATCAAGTTAAATAGAACGGTTACTGAAAATACACTTGACAAAAGAATATAAATACGCAGCTAATTGCATTTGGGAATGAAGACAGTGCTGCCTCTCAGTAATATCGGAGCAGGTTTCTTCGGCTAATAATTTCCATTAGAGCGATCACGATTACTCAGTTAAAGAAATCATAATTTAACTTTCCTGTTGGTCAGTCTTACAGTAAAAAAACAGGCATGGTCAGCACACCTGTTTACTTTTTCCCTTTCCTTTTGATTTTTTCCCCACATTTTTCCCTAGGAAAGCATCTTCAAATTCTGTAGGTTAAAAGAACTGATTGCTCAAATCATTAAAACAGTCCGTACCTTTGGTCATATAAAAAAAATGTCCAAAGCTTGGTCGACTGGTGCTGTCATGTGCTCTAATGTTTAATATGTGTTATCTTTGATTGTTGTTAAAATTAAAGCTCGAAAATGTTTTTGGATCTCATTTTTAACATACCAAATGAATGAGTGAAGAACTATACACTTTCACTGTTTAAGATCAGTTCAGTATTTCTCCTTTGGCTCAAGAGGATATAATCATCTTTTTTGTTTTGTTCTTGCCAAAGTATATATTTGATTCTGATTAAAACCTGCGTTTATCTGTTTCCTCCCTTAACCTCCGCCTCATGGATCTGTGTAGGAACGGAGATTCCCAGCTGTTCGATAAAGTGAGGGGTTCAGACATCAAGCTGCTGAAGTATTTGTCTGTACGCTATATCTGTGACCTCATGGTGGAGAATAAGAAGGTCAAGTTTGGCCTCAAGTAAGTGCAGTTCCAAATGGATTCACCTTACCCCACTTCATCATGTTGTCATGGGTCAGCTGTCTAAACCCACATACACACGCACACAAATGGGTGTGCAGAAACATGATGACTCACCGTCAGTGTTCTTTAATGAAGTGTCAGAACAGAAAGCCTGTGTACATGTGGTTGTTTTGAAACAGTTTAACAGTTTTTTTTTAGGTTCTTTCTGTTTTTCTTTATCCCCTATTTTATGTGATCAGTGTCACCTCTTCTGAGAAGGTGGACAAGGCCCAGCGCTATGCAGACTTTACACTGCTCTCTGTGCCTTACCCAGGTATTCGCCCCTCACTCACACTCACGCACGTTTTCATCAATTTATTCTCATACTGAGGGGCTGTTGAGCTGATAAAGTGCTTGTTATACTGAATTGGTCTCAGGGTGTGAGTTCTTTAAAGACTATAAAGACAGAGACTACACTGCCGAGGGACTGGTCTTCAACTGGAATCAGGTAGAGTTATATTTTTTTTCATATAACTTCATACTGTATACATAATTATGTTAATACCTTTGTACACAGAAGTTTTGCAAACATTTATGTAATTTTCTATTAGAGAATGGAGAAGTTCACTTGGGGCTGAGAATGTTGTGGTGTTATTTAGCTGGATTGATACTTGCTTTTTTTATTTAACTTTCAATGACTTTTTTGTCTTCAGGACTTTGTGGATGCTCCATTGACAATCCCTTCCTGTTTTACCAAGAACCTGAACATTGACTGGAGAGATTATCAGGTGCACACTCACACAAACACACTATCCAAATGGTAATACACTGTCTTCTTTGGTTTAAACCACAATAAAAATGATTATATACCACAGTTATAAATTATGAGATAAGTGGACTTTCTTGTTGTCATCTCCACACTGACTTTATTTTTTCCTCCTGATTTCTCTATACCAAGAATTGGCAGCAGGATAATTTTTCATTACAGTTTAGTTTCTCTGTGGAAGCAGATTTTTTTGATTGGTCTCTCAGGTCCATCTGCTGGTAAAGAGTGGAACTGCAAACACTGATTGACAATAGGGCTTTTGCCAATACCTCTTGTGTTTGGATTGAACTATGTAAACTATAATACTTTATTTTAAAACACTGGAGAGAATTGCCGCAATAACTTTATGAAGTCTGCTAATTTTTTTTTCTTATTCCTCCTCTTTATTTTTATAATCAGATTCAGCCTAAGCTAAATAATTTGGAACTCACGATCTAATCATGGAAACATTACTTTTAGACTGACTTTTTTTCAGTGTTCATAACATAGCACACACCACAGAACTGACCCTGTCAGCACCTCAACTAGGCCTTATTCAGCCATAGAAGTTCTTTTTGTAAAACTTTACAGTGAGATAACCCTTATAAAGGGTTTATTAATAATTAATTAATTAGAATTTGTTAATGATGATTAATTAGGTTGCGTAATCCTTTATAAGGATACTCTTATTGTAAAGTACTTTCTGATTGTTGATTGTTCTTTATGGTAGTTAGGACAGTTGACTGAGGTCTTGTAAAAATCTTAAGTTGCCATGCAGTCCAGTGAATTGAATTTTGCTTGTAAGCCACTAGAAGAAATCAACCCAATATTAAAAATATCCCTTAAAGTGAGCCTGTTTATGACCACTGGCTTTCATACGATCTTCCAAGTTTAAAGATTAATCTCTTATGCTTGGGTTGTTTTTTAAACATTACTAAAAGTGTATGTACAAGAGAGGACAGTAATGCTATTTTTGTCTAATTATTATTGTCCAATACTCTTCTGATCTCATCAGTCGTGGGACCTGGTGCAGCAGACCCAGAATTACCTAAAGCTGCTTCTGCACATCATCAACAGTGATGGTATTTGCACGTTAATTTTCCTCTGTATTTTACCTCCATTACAGCCTGTCTTTAGCTGTATGTGTCAGTATGGTGTGCAGTACTAAATTTGTATGTTTTAATTGTATAGTACTAGATATGTGGGTGTGTAATTGTGTTATGTGTGCTGCAGATGAGAGTGGACTGTTGGTGCACTGCATATCAGGCTGGGACAGGACTCCACTCTTTGTGTCCCTTCTCCGACTCTCTCTGTGGGCTGTAAGTAATCTCCCTCTTTCCCTCTACCTTGTCCTGCTTTCCATCTCTTTGTTCTGCTGTATGTATCGTATATCTTTCTTCATATACGTATAGGCAGCAGCCTTCTAACTTTTTTCCCCACTATCTGTCTGTATCTGCTACCTCTGAATTCATATGATTATTTTTTTGTCTGCTTCAGAAGTCTCTTTCTGGAGTGACATTTGGAAAGATAAACGTGATAAGTTTGGTATTTAAGCTTGTGTACTCTGTGTAGGATGGTGCTGTTCATGCCAGCCTGGAGCCAGATGAGATTCTGTACCTGACCATCGCTTATGATTGGTTTCTCTTTGGGTGAGACCCTTGCTCTTGCTTCCTCACCTGCATGCATAACAAATATAGTAGTGATAGTACTACTACTACTACTACTACTAATAATAATAATGTAAAGGATAATGGCAATAATAGAGAAAACTATTGATAACTATTGAGAAATAAGTATGTCTTAGTAATTATAATATTGGTAATGTTTCTACAAGTGAGAAAATATGAAGCTGCTATTATTTCTTAACCAATTGCAAATGAGCACTTATGCGTTTCAGAACATACTACATATAATTGTTTATCTACTTGCACTTTTGTACGGTGTCCTTGGGTGCTAGAAAGGCACCTATAAATAATGTAGTATTATTATTATTATTATTATTATTATTATTATTATTATATAATTGGTGTATATAATTGGTGACTGATTAATTCTAACCAATTCTGAGAGAACAATAGGTCACTTTATAACAGTGCATTAGAGCAAGTGACTTAGGTCTGAAGTAAAAGGTGGCAGAATACCTGCAGAAGATGAGATAGCGAGGCAAAGAGGAATAGAGGTAGAGTACAGTAAAAAGATGAGGAACAGAGCCAGAAGAAAATGCAGGAAATGGAGAAAAACTGAAAGCAAAGAACGGTGTGTTGCAAGGTGTTGGTCTATTCTTCAATCAATGTGTGTCTAGAGAGTTTCCTTTTTCTTTGCTGACTCTAACTGTGTACTCTTAGACACACAGAAGCACACACCACCAGTTACACTGTGCAGTAATTACGGTGCACAGATCTCAGCCAAACTCCCGGGACCCCAGCCAGCTCTGGCATTCCGAGAAAGAGAGAATGAACTAAGGCACAGTGGGAAGAGAGAAAGAGCAGGTTGTCTGAAAATAGCTCTAACTTTAAACGAGGGTAGACAGGTTTTGTAATTAGGCTCTGTGAGCAAGGGCTTTGTGAGCAGAATTTATGTATTGATTTTTTTTCCCCCCTATAACCTCTACTTGCACTCTTTCTAAAGAGGTTGATTATTTGGTGACAAAGTCCTGTCACTCAACAGCTGTCTGCTCATAGTGTCTGAAATAATGTTTTCAGATTTCAGCACAAGTAATGCTGTGATTAGACATTAGCTGCCAGTGATTGTTTTTCAAAAATGTCTCTGTTCTGATCACTGTTAATAACTGCTGACTTTGCTTTTTTCTATAGTCACATGCTGCCTGATCGTCTCTCTAAAGGAGAGGAAGTAAGTCTGAAAATATACCACTGATAACCTTGCCTAACAAACTATATGTGTGTGTGTATGTATGCATGTATGTACATAATTTACAAACACAGTTAGGTCCACTGATGCAATTTTTAAAATGTTTTTTCTATAGACCACTACAATGAATTTGAAATAATGCAGTCAAGATGTGATAGAAGTATAGACTTCCAGCTTTAAAGGATCAGTGATTACAGCCATTTTTCACAGAGTCTATCCGATTTGAGAGGTTCAAAACTAATTGGACAAAGTAATGTATATATTCTGAATTTCCTTCCTTGAGATGCTTTACCAGGCCTTTATTGCTGCCGCCTTCAGTTGCTGCTTGTTTGTTGATCTTTCTCCCTTCAGTTTTGTCTTCAGTAACTGAAAAGTATGCTCTGATGGTTTGAGCTCAGGTGTCTGATCTGGCCATAGAAAAACATCCCATTTCTTTACCTTGAGAAACTCTTGGATATGTTCAGAGTATGTTTTGGGTCATTATCCATTTGCACTGTAAAGCACCTTCCAGTCAGGTTTGCAGCAATGGTATAACCCTATAGACTTTAGAATTCATCCTGCTACTTCTGCCAGCAGTCACATCATCAGTAAACACCAGTGACCCAGTTCCATTGGCAGCCATACATGACCATGCCATAACACTGCCTCCACCATGTTTAACAGATGATGTGGTATGCTTTGGTCGTAGTTTCATCTGTCCAAAGAACCTTATTCCAGAGCTGGGCAGGCTTTTTAAGATGTTTTATGGCAAAGTCTAATCTGGCCTACTGGTTCTTTAGTATTACCAGTGGTTTACATCTAGAGGTAAACCCTCTGTATTTACATTCATGAAGGTGTCTCCTGATTGTAGACTTTGACAGTGATATGCTTACCTCATCAAGAGTGCTCTTCACCTGGCTAGATGTTGTGAAGGGATTTTTCTTTACCATAGAAAGAATTCTTCTATCATCCACTTTTGTTTGTCTTCCTTGGTCTCCCAGGCCTTTTGGTGTTGTTGGGCTTACCAGTGCATTCCTTCTTTTTAAGAATGAACCAAATTGTTGATTTGGGCACTCCTACAGTTTTACCTGTCTCTCTTTTTTAAGTTTTTTTTTGTTTTTTCAGCTTAATGATGGCCTCCTTCACTTACACTTACTCTTTCAGCCTCCTCCTGAGTTCCAGTGAACAGTTACCAAATGAAAATTCGGTGCTTTGAATCATTCCAGACGTTTTAGCTACTTAATTTTTCATGGAATAATGAGGGAATGGGCCACACCTGACCAGGAAACTGATTGTCAGTCACATGTCCAGTTACGTTTGATTACTCTGAAATGGAAGGTCTTTGTAAAAAAAAATGGTTTAATTTCTGAAATCTTAATTCAGTACCTTTTTAAGCCCCTTAAATTAAAGCTGAAAGTCTATACTTTATGCAGATTAATGATAAATATATTCCAGTTTAGTAATATTGTATTGTTTTTTTTTTCCATGGCAGATTTTCTTTTTTTGCTTCAATTTTTTGAAGCACATTGTCTCTGAGAAGTTCTCAGTCATTAGGAAGCAGAGGTTGGTACATTTTACATTTTGGATGTCACAGTATTCCAAGGATGGTATAATCACTGTTGAAGTTTAACCTACTTGTAAATACAGTTCTGCATTGATTTACATGTGAATTTGTTTTAAATTCCTTTACATTAGAATTCAGAAATAAATGTGATTTGCTATTATACAGTAGAAAGTCACAAGTGTTCAAATGAAGTATTACACAGACTGTGATTTTGTAGGCTGTACGCACAACTTTTACACAGACTGTGCTGCTTGAAATTCTTATCAATCATTTTCTCTCCTGTTGTGATCTCAGTCTCTACCTCTTTTTATTCTATATATCCTCATTCTCTTTCTCTCTCTCCCTTTCTGTTGGTTTTAAAGGAGGAAAAACTCTCAGGTCAAAGACACTGATTTCACAGTGGATGACCTCTGCCAGCTAAGTAAGTCTTATTTCTCTCTCCCTCTTTTTGAAATCGGCCCAAACCGAAGTGTTTTCAAGAGTTGTATTAGAGAATTCCATTCATGGTACTGTTCACATGCACACCACCATGACCACCCATGACCACCACCCTTCATGACACACGCAAGTTTAAAAAGATTTTTTTAAATATGATATTCAACAGTCGACAGTCGGCTTGATTTGTCCCAAGCCTGAGCGTTTTGGTCTGATGACATAGAAGAGCTATTGTAGCATAAATTGTTGAAAAAGTTAATGATGGCTATGACAGAAAGGTGTCAGAACACACAGTGTATCAGAGCTTGCTGTGTATGGGGCTGCATAGCCGCACACTGGTCAGAGTGCCTATGCTGACCCTTATCCACTGCTGAAAGTGCTTACACTGGGCATGTGAGCATAAACCATGTTTTTTTTTTTTGTGTGTGTGGACTTGGTCTCCAAATTCCTCAAATCACAGTCTGATGCTCATCTGTGAAATGTGTTGGACAAAGTAGTCCAATCCATGAAGGCACCGCCTTAAAAACTTACAGGACTTAAAATGATCTACTGCTAACTCCAGATGCCACAGCACAGGTTCAGAGGTTTTGTATAGTCCATGCCTCAGCTGGTCAGAGTTATTTTGATAGCATGAGGAGGACTTACACAATATTAGGCAGGTGGTTTTACCGTTGTGACTTTTCAATGCATATCCGCCTATTCAGCCCGCAGCAGTTTAGCTGATTCATGTTGAAGTTATATGGGGAAATTCAGCCTCTCGGGTCTTTTAATGATGCATGAAAAATGGGCAGCCAATCAGAAGCAGTCATTTACATGTCTTAATGGCAGTAACAGTAGTCTTAATTCTAAAAGTTAAAAAGAGGTTTGAAAGAAATGAGCTTTAAAAAATTGAGGTGTGTGGCCACAGAGTATAACAAATCTTTAAAAAAATATTTTCCTCTTACTATCTCTTAGAGTCGAGAGACAGGGGCAGTGTGACCAGTCTGAGTAGTGATTTCTCTCTGATTACGGAGGATCCAGCTGCTCCCTCTAGTCTTCCTCCTGAACCTGTGGACCTGATCTCCATTGGGCCTCAGGCCTCCAGTGGGTAAGAGACATTTTGCAGTTCAGTAGCACTGAGCAGGGCCCATTGCTTTTATTTATTTCAGTTTATGTAATGATCTATTTAATATGTAGTAACACTAGCTGTCTAATGTTATTGTTCTTAAGAACACTGAAGCATTCAAGTGTTGCTCTGTTTGACATTAAGTTAAAAGTTGGTCATCTGTTTTTTCTCTCTCGCAGGAGGAAAGCTATGACCTCGTCTCCTCAGACTGTGTTTTGGAACCGGCCAGTCACATCTGAGGAGCGACTACCTCATCCACTCACAGAGGGCAGGTCCTCTAGTTCTTCATCCTCCAACCATTCAGAACAGGGCTTCATCCGGACAGGCAGTAGCCCATTGGCTGTGCCGGGGAGAAGGTGAGTCTTTAAATGTGTGTTTATCTACTTGGAATGCTTAAAAATGTTCAAATATTCAGTGATTCTCAATGTTAAATACATTATGAATTATTGTTATGATGTGATGGGATTTGCAACTATTATAAAAATCTGACGGAAATCAGTGAAATGCAATGCAAATCTCAAGTGAAACACAGTTTGACTTGAAAGTGCTTTGATGTGGCTTTTACTTTACCATGTGGCTTTTCCAGCATGAATTAATAATTCTGCTCATTCTTTATGTGGTTGGGCAAATATCAGCTACTACTTCCTCCTGTTTGAGTGGGTCTTTTGGAGTGTTGCTCATGAGAAAACTGGAGTGATTCTGTAAACTGTCACTTGGCTGAGGGCTTTGTGTTGTCTGTCTGTTTCTCATATTTCCCAGTTATTTTATTGACAGATTTAATTGTCTGTGAAACAGTTATTATTGTAACCACTGCTGGCGACCAGCAGGGGCCTCCCTACCCTCAGGGGTGCACTCAGTTGGGGAAGAACTGTGCAGATGGTTCTGTCTTTTGACACTTTCAGCTTTGCAAAGCTTCAACCTGCCCTGTTTTGCCAAAAATCACTTTTAAATTGCTGCGCATTCTCTTGTCTCTTTTGGTTTAGTTATTTGTCTTGCCCTGCTTGGTGCTAAAAAGTAAATGTCTGTAATGTCTGCTGTACTGTGTGCATGTGGCTGTCCTTTTGTGTATGGGTTGTTTTTCATTATTAATTATGTGCACAGTGTGAAACAAGATGCTAAGTGCTTTGCATTTTATCTGCATTGCATTTTATCTCTCTTGGGCTTAGAGACTCAAATTTTTAGACTGTGTATGCAAAAGACGTGGGCAGTAATGTGATGTGTTGAGTGGTTTGTTTATGTTGGATGTTGTCTTTTTTTTTTTTTCTCTCTGGAGCTAACAGTAAGCCATATCATTATAATTGAGGTTATATATTTACATTGAGTTTCTGTATGCTTTAGCATTTCCTCAGTTACAGAATATTTGTGGTTTGCTGATTACAAGTGAATTAGTAAGAAAGGAGAGACATTTCAAATTGTGCAATGTCGGAGGAAGGGGAACCATAGCTAGTTTAGCTAGACAGCTGGCAAAAAGCCCCCCCCCAAAAACCATCTACACAGTGAAATTGCTCACCACCCTCCCCTCCCTGTCAACATTACATAATCTCTGTATGTTTCATGAAGCCAGAATGTTTAATCATATCTGTGATTTAATTATTTGCTAGGAAGTAAATAAGCTGGGTGAGCATTTTAGTGTGGTGATCCAATCATTTTTGCCAGGGACTGAATAAGATTGGAAGTTTGTCTTAGTTACCTTAGTTGCACATCCTATCATTCTTCGATGTTAATCATTCATTCAACTTGCGGTCTGTAAAGCCGGTTATATTGGCTTGATCAACACTGATCAGCGAACTCACAGAGTACGTGAAAGCTAGTTAGCAGCTGCCTTGTTAATAATACATTGATAATCATTCATTAATCATAGATATAAACAAATTAAGTACTTACTATATGATTCATTGTAAAACAACATAAAAAGTAAGGAATATGTCACTTGAATGTTCCAAGATTTTCACATGTTCATGTTTTAGTTCTGTCTTAAACAGCAGTATACCAAGGATAAACCTTGACTGGATCCTTATCCCGATATTTTGCACAATAAAAGTAATATGAGAAATTCTGGCCTCTAGAGGTAGGTTGTGCACTGTTGGTCCATTATGGAATTGTGCAGCTGTGGCTGAATTCAGAATGACTCCTCGTTTGAAATATTATTCTGTTTGGCTGCCAGAGCCAGCATTTACTTACTAATACTTATTTCTATTTGTACTTATTTTTTATTTTTATTTGTGTTTTAGAAATTTTCCGAATTGTGTTTCATTTAAAATTGTTCTTATTTTTTATAATGTTTGCACAGTCAAAAAAAGGAACGGTTCAGGATACATTTCACTGCATGTTGTACATGTATAACTATGCATGTTACAAATAAAGAATCTTGATGTAGGAATAATTACATGTAAATTTATGAATTTAAGTGTCTTATCCAGAGTGAGTTGAAATTTCATCATGTTACAAATGTACAGTTGTACTGTTAGATGTCTTCCCCAGGGACTCTT
>JBBPCZ010000115.1:19596263-19606360 GCA_037974445.1 Brycinus macrolepidotus | reverse complement strand
CACACACACACACACACACACACACACACACACACACACACACACACACACACACACACACACACACACACATTCACTTCTTACAAACCTGCACTTCACCCAGACACATTACTGTTCATGAATCAAAACCTCGGCCTGTTGTGTTTAATATTTAGGGCATGAAAGCAGCTCTGAGGGTTTTGTAGCCGAGAGGAGTTGAATATGAATGCCCCTGGTCTCTCTCGTTCTGTCTCACTCTCTCCATCCTCTCCGCTCCTGCCTCCATGCATGAAGGCAGTTCCCCGCTGGGTTATGGGGGCCCCAGAGAGTGTGTGCGTGTTTGTTTTTGCCCTGGGTGTACCTTTTTCAAACCTCTTATTATCATAAGAGGTCGAGACATTTTAGTTATTCTTGGCTGTTGGCACGGGTGCTGTTATTTAGATTTGTGTGAGCCAGTATTGTTTTCACAGCGTTTTGCTGATTGACTTGGTCTCTAATTTGCTGGTCCTTGATAATTAGAGGTTGTTTTGTACACATATTGGTGTAACTCAATCCAGTTAAAATATAGGTGCTTGCAAATTATCACTATTATGTAACAGAGGTATAATTATGTAATATTTTTACCCTGTGTTCGTTAGTCACCCATTACTGGCTCAGGTGTGGCCACATGATGGAATTAATGTCACTACACTGAAACAGGAGGTGGCTACCATTTTCCAAACAAGAGATTCTGTATCTAACATGTAGCAGTCCATGACTCTTGCCATTAAAGATGCTTACAGGAATCTTAGCAGAATGAAGAACCTTTCTAAAGTAAAAAATGAAAGAACCTACAATGAAGAACTTTTCTAAAGTGAAAACACTATCCAGATAACGGAGGATCCCTTACATTGACAAATGTTCATATTATGTAAAAATACTTAAAGCCTTTAAAAAGGTTCTTCACACTCATGAAACACTTCTTTAGTCATAGTTCTCTACATTTTAGTGCTTTCCCTGCTTTAACACACCTACCGTTGGTTCAGTAAGGGGTTGTTAATTAGCTGATCAGGTGTGATTGGAGCAGTGAAAACACTCGAATGTCCAGGGCAGGGTGCCTTCAGGACCAGTGTTGAGAAACACTACTCTGGGGAATCTAAAATGGGTGCTCTATGGCATTGCTCAATGGCATTGCTCAAAGAGCCCTTTCTGACAACTACATGATGCTGAAAAACATTTTTACTTGGACCAGCTTCTCCCTGCTTGATGCCGTTGGTCAAAATTAAAGCTGTGCCTCGAGCCTTTTGAGCTTCAAGTATGGCTTGGTTTGATCCTTCAGCTCTCAGCATTAAGACTCTCAGAGTGATAAAACAAATTCTCTGGCTGCCCAGTACCAACTAAGCACCCGTCTATTAGTCACAGTATTAGCACTGTTTGAAGTCTCTTGTATTGCACTTATGTCTTATTACTGTATTGTGTATTTTTCTTTCTGGGTATCAGCACTGACTGTTCCTGGTAGTATCTTAGCTCGAGGGTAGCTTGGACTATTTATGCTATACTAGCTGGAGTGTTGAAGGAAGTACTTGTGTAAATCCCTCTAGATAATAGCATCTGCAAAATGCCCAAAATGTAAATACAGATATATAACTTTGTTGAAAATATATTCACTTTCAAAGGCTTTCATTTTCATTTTTTTGTTTTGATTATATATATATATATATATATAAAATCAAAACAAAAATTATATATAATAGTGTGTGATACAGTCCTTTACGTTGTGTTCATTTAAGGGGGAACAAACCAATAGAAACCGATCTAGATTATAATTTTGTTGCATTAACTTTAACATTAAAATATTAAAGTGAAGAAGAACATGTTTTCCTTCTCCTGGAAAGTTTGCCTTTGATAAGTTTTGTTCTGAAAGCTGCTTTAAGTGTTGCATTGCTGCATTGTCAATTCTCCCAGGCTAGCTACTGTGCAAAGAACTAATTTTACTGCTTGACCGAGCCTGTGGCAGCTTAGATCTGCCCAGATGTCTATTATTAACAAACCTGCGGAGAGACTTATCTCACCACATCTTTAACATGGTGGCCCTACAAGTCGATTCAGCCTGTCATGTATGTTAATTAACTAGATCAATATATCGATCAGCCCCTTCTTAAAAACTGATTCTCTCATGTGTGATAATGTGTAATTTGTATTCTCTTCTTGTTCATTTTTTTTTTTTTTTACAGGAATTTACTGGACATGGACACTTTTTCTAAATCTGATCCAGGTAAGCAGTAAGTCTATTTTAGACACTTCTTTATATGATGAATCACTTTGATAAAACGAATATGCACAGGCGGATGCGCACTGGTAGTTCATCAGTACGCTTTAATTCAATTTACCCTGATTATCTGTCCAAGGGCTATAGTGGTGTTTCTTGTTAAAATGCCAAATCAATGCACCCCTCAGGACAACTAATCATTAACTAGTTCTGCATCACTTAGCGCTTTGCTGCAATTGTTGCTGTAGTAGTGTTGGGTGTGTGTGTGTGTGTGTGTGTGTGTGTGTGTGTGTGTGTGTGTGTGTGTGTGTGTGTGTGTGTGTGTGTGTTTGTGGTTGTTTGTGGCTCTACAGTCAATATCTCAGCTCACTGAGGACCCTCTTTCTGTTTAAAAGAGCAGCATGATCAACATTAATGCACTGATTTGAGCCTGTGACCTTTCTGGTGATTGGAAGGGCAGCATGGAGGCAGAAGAAGTGACTATCTGTGTCATTTAAAGAGCAAACACTTAATTTCACACAGGGAGTGTATGTGCCTGAAAATGTGGAGGTTAAGCTTGCCAATGATTTTGAATGTATTGTCTCCCTTTTCTCTTGACTTAGACGTAGTGAATTCCCCGTGCAATAGTAGGTCTCTGTCTGCTTTCACATGTGAGCATCAGCACTCTAGCAGTGTGGAGCCCAGCACACATCTCCTTCGACTTGAGGGAAGGCTGTCACAACATCTTTTTTCCCACTTTTGGTCATGCAGCACTGTCCAAAGCGACAGAGAATTGCCTAGCAGTCTGACATGCAACCATACAGACACCTCCCTGCTTACCTTGAACAGTTAGGGAATAGAGGAGCTGTGTTATCCAGCTGGCCCTTGTCATTATCATGGTAAATTACATCATTAAAAAAGTCATTATTTTGAGATACTAAGTCATTTTTGACATAGTGTGGTGGGAAACAAAGGAGAAAAAAAAAAACATAGGCAAGCTTTTCCCTCTCTGTCAGACAGGAATGGGCTTCCATATTTTAATGATGAGTTGAAGCGTTTAGCTGCTTACATTTTTTATTCCGAGACCGTATTCCGAGTTTCCTCATTAGTCACAGAGACGAAAAAACATCACCCACAACATTCAAATTGTGCAGCACAATTTCATATGAGGATTACGAAATAATTTTGATTTCTCTGTGGTTTCTGTGGATACCACTACTGGAAGTTATCACTTCTGTGTCTCCAGCAGTCAGCAGACAAACATTGACAGACTGTGATTAAAACGTTTGAAACATATTCTAGTGTTGTTTAATAAACTGGAGGCATAACATAAATGAATAGTTGTATGTGTTTCAACTAAAACACAGATCTCTGCCTATAAATAATTTATGGTGTACATACAAAGTATTATATGAAGAATTATATGTGTTGAGCTTGAACATATATATATGTTGTGTGTGTGTGTGTGTATGTATATATATAATAGTCATAGTTTTTCATTGCCTTTTGTGCCATTACTGTTTATGCATTTGTTTATGCATTTAGTTTGTTTCAGGTTTAGATATTGTGATGTTGTATTTTTGCCATATTGCCCACTCTTACAACTGGTCTTCGGTTATAAGATAGACTGAAATATATAAAGACACAATCTCAAACAAAATCACGTTAGTCAGTTCCTTAGAACCGAACTGTGTTTCATCGCAGCTTTTTACAGTATCTGTACCATAAGTGAAGCTTACAGTCTAACTCTGATGTCTGTATGCTCTGCAAATTATTATTGAAAAGTTGGCATTTTCCCTGACCCATCCACACGCACCTACTGTAATACAAAACAGTCTCATGGACATTAGAACACAGGAGGCAAGAGAGCACTGCTCCTGACTCCCAGTCCTGAGGAATTCTCTGCATCCAAATACAGTAGAATATAAGCCCTGTCAGATTTATTAGAAGTCAGATTTATGCTGCCGTGGAATAAAAATTGCTAAGACAAATGAATGTGAACTATTCACTGTTAATAAGGCTAGACATTCTAGAACAGTGTAAAACTGTGAATGAAGCAGGACATTTTCAAACAGTGTGAATGAAGAGGAGCTTCCTAGAACAGTGTGAATGGGAATAATGTTCTAAAACAGTGCAGTTGA
The DNA here is from genome assembly GCA_037974445.1 of Brycinus macrolepidotus. Taxonomy (NCBI): domain Eukaryota; kingdom Metazoa; phylum Chordata; class Actinopteri; order Characiformes; family Alestidae; genus Brycinus; species Brycinus macrolepidotus. The sequence goes on along the minus strand of JBBPCZ010000115.1, from coordinate 19,602,013 downwards.
AAGGACATTGTGGAACAGTGTGAATGAGTAATGATGTTCTAGAACAGTACAATTGAGAGAACATTCTAGTGTGAATGAAGGCAAACATTCTAGAACGGAGAGAATTAGGCGGAATATTATATAACGATGCGGATGAGGCAGGGCGTTCTAGAACAGTGTGAGTGAGGAGGAATATTCTAAAACACTTTGAGGGGACTTTCTAGACCAGTGTGAATGGAGGAGAATGTTTTAGAACAGTGTGCCTGAATATTCTAGAGCAGCATGCATGAGGGAGATTATTCTAAAACATTAAATGAGAACAGTGTGAATGGAAGAGAATTTTCTAGAAGAGTGTGCGTGTGAGAGAATATTCTAAAACACTTTGATTGAGGGGACATTGCAGAACAGGGTGAATGAAGGAGAAACATTCTAGAATTTAATGAATGAAGGGATATTGTTGATTAATGTGAATGGTGGAGAACATTCTAAAACAGTGAGGTTGAAGAAGAACATTCTAGAGACTTCCAACTATCAGACAGAGGTGAAGGTTCCTGTGGTGCTTGTTGGGGAACTCAGGGTCAGTGGGCTTGGGCTTTAGTGTTCTCACTCCACTATTAATTAAATTTACAGGTTAAGTTTCAACCACTTCAAGAGTTGAAACAAGTGTGTCTGGGCAACACATGCAGTGGTCCCCTCGGAGGCTGTGCATTCCACAGCCATACATAATTCCAGTAAACACAACAATAAAAAGTTTACTTTGAGAATGTAAAAATCATATCTTGATATTCTGGGGAATGTTTGGAATATCCTCAGATGTTAAAATTTTGTATTGCATGTATTTGTGCAGGAATGTAGAGCTATACAGTAATTACATCATTTGAGTAAGTGTTTTTAGAATTCATAATGAGCATTGTTCCCCAAATCTAGCCTCAGTTATATCTACTACCTACAGCAGTGTTACCTAAACCTCTATTTCATGCAGTTGGGTATGGATTGTAAACAGATAAATACTAAATATTAAATTTGATTAATGTGGCTGCCTTATGAAGTTGTAATTTATGTTAAAATGTTATAGAATGTTTTGTTAAATGTTGGTTCTTAAAGTAAGGTTTAAATTTATTTGTTATTTATTTATTTGTTTGTTACATGAATAGGAATTCTGCCACATTACATCCAAAATAATGTTAGCCTATGACTTCCACCAGTCCTGAATCTATAGACTGTAATAATCTGTACATTCTGACATGAACAAATATGTTTTGCTCATCACTAGCTAACCCTTGTATTGGAGGAGTTGATATGGCAAATGTGACACTAATCATGTGTCACAACATTTAGTTTTTTGAGGTTTGATCATTTGCTATAAACAACAAGAACCAGTAGTGCCACATTAAAAAAAAACCTTCTTTATAGTTAGATTTTTTATGATGTTTTTATTAATGGCATTTTTGTTAAAATATCGTTGGATTTTCCAGCCCTAACTTAAATACTAAGAGCGTTCTGACTGCATAACCACCACTGACAACTATTTTAACAGCTAAATATTTGCCTGATGTGTTTTTGAAGATGTTTTGAAGGCAGGGTAGGGGTCCATGGAACTATTTTCACACTAGGAGAGCTACCTGGCTGAAAAACCCTGCCCTAGTTTGTTGAGTATAAAAGTACTGCAGTGCAAACTTTATTGTAAGTCAGTAACACTAAAATGGCTCTAAAAACATCAGAATAAATGTGGTTTTACAGTGTAATAGTGTAGTGTCACTTTATGAAATGAGAGTATCTACAGTAACAATATTGTATGTTGAATAGTGCAGTATACCTTATGATGCCTAGTGAACACATATAGCCTTCTTTAGAACATCTAAAGAGCCTTTTACACAAACTACACTACCTCCTTTGATAAAATGACAGAGAGTTAATTAACATGCATGTAAATACCTGTATATAAATCATGTAAGGGACTCATCAGGGTGTACAAAAGGGGGCGTGTTGTCCTATATGTTGTTTACTGTGCACTGTGTTACAACCCATTTATAGTCCTACTCATACACTGTATATCCCATATACCCAAAAGTGTTAGTAGGGCAGAGACAAAGAAAGTGTGTTTGAAAGCTAAAATGGCTCCTAAACTCTAAATCCTTAGAGGGGTTGTAACCATTGCTTTCCTAGTGTATGAGGAGGGATGATTAATGGGGGGTGGACCAGCTTTATAGGTTTGGAACACAAGTTCTCTAATTGCATTCAGGTAGGAAAGGGGTAAGTGTGTCATACTGTAATCAGCACTGTACAGATCTGTACAATACTGGCAGCCTAATAACAGAATCTGAAATTTAGGAGAGACATCGCATGTTATAAGTTAGGTTTTTGTAAGATTTGTTTTGTTCTCTGATCAGTGTTAAAAATAATATTTGATGGAGGATGACTGAGATACATAGAAACAAATACTAGAATTAGAGAGAAGCGTTCCGTTCGTTTTATTAATGTCTGTAAATCGTGAAAACGTTCATAAGACTTGATGGAGTCGACTGTACGTGTGTGATAAAAGACTTTAAAATGTAAACATGTTGAAGTTGTTTTATATCAGCTCGTGTGAGGTTGTAATTGTAAAGTAGATTGTGTGAAAGGGTGATATAAGCCTGAGCTGCAGTTGTAAGGGTTTGTGTGTGTATTTGTGGTCAGATGATTGTTGTTTGTGTGCGTTTTGAGAGGTTGATGCTTTTTACAGTGCAGCAGCACTTTTTTTTTGGACGATCAAGTGCTTTTAGATTGCTGTAGCTCTGTGTGGCCTTTGGCCTGAAAAAGAGACAGCAATGTGCAGAATAGTGGACCTGTGTGTGTGTTTGTCTCTGCATTATCACATTAAGCTAAGCAGCAAGAGTGCCCAAGGACTCTTGGTTTCTCCAGCAATCTCCCCAATACAAAAGTAATTAAAGCTCTCTCTCCACTCCGGCTGATAGGAGCCCAATTAGTCTTGCTCTTTCATCAGAGTTTCTGTGTGAACACACTGGCTCTCTGAACAGCCTCGCTCGGTCTCAGCCTCCCTCAATTCCTTAATTATTATTAACGCTAATTTAATTGCAATTTTCTCTTTTTACAAGACCATTTTCACGTCTTTGACAAAATTGATTATTGAATCTCCGCACACCTGGATCGCTTTATTTTCTCTCATCCTTGTCACACCCAACTTGCTTTATTCTCTTGATATGGTATGTTTGGATAGTGCTCGTAAACACATGGATTTTTGAGCGCTCTACAAGTAAGTGCCAAAAGCTGAGTTTAGCAGCTGTGACGTGTCAGCAGCTAGTATGTTCTCTGATAGCATGTGAACCTAGCAGACCAAGCTGGCAAATAATATGGTTGACTAAGTTAATGGTCAATGTATCAGTGATGCTTTCTGTATCATAAAGCATATTCATGAGTATGAGTTTAAGTCTTCCTGTACTGAACAGACAGGCTCTATCAGTCTCGTTTTGCAGTGATAGGTTCAAGGTTACTTTATTGTCAAGATGTCTATAATGCAAAGATACACGTTATTTGGTATCCAAAGCAACCAATAAAGCCACACTTGTCTTCTGAGTATTTATGAGCAATTTTGATAATGGTAAAATAATGATAAATCTGGAAAACATGTTATAAGAATACCCTGCATGTACCATAACTGACTTTTCAGAAATACATTTTAGGCCAAAATCTTGCTGTAAAACAATGTCTCAGACACCAGACAACATTGTTTGTGTAATATTCTATAAGGCAGCTTTAAATGCTTCAGATTCTAATGTTGTTTCTCTAGAACACAGCTCTGCGTACTCTGATTTATTTTGTTTACATCCTAAAAAAATGAATTATGCAGAAAATGCGAAAAGTCTATGGAATTGCCCTTTAGCTCCTGGCCCTCAAATTGCCCAGCAGACCACTTCTAATCTATTTCTGCTCTTTAGCTCCTTCCATTAGTACTGAAATGTTTCATGGCATATTAATAACAAATATTAAAGTTGCATTAAATGTAAATGTTATTGCCCTGATCCTCGCCTGTTAACTGCTGATGCCCTCCCACAGACAGCAGAAAAGCAGCTGTGTACACGTACCTAGTGTGTTGAGACAACTTTTCTCCATGGGACACTGTGCAATATATACCAACATATAACAACATTCAACAAAGTGTAAGTTACGACAGAAACAACACAATAAATAGATAACACAACAATGTAACAGTATAGTGTGAATGGGATGTAAACCTTACAGAGTGACTAATATGAGGCAGTTAGCAACATGACAGAAACAATACAATAAACAGACAATACAGGAGTGTAATAGTGTAGTGTGAATGGGATGTAAATCTGAGACAATACAATAAATAGACAATACAGCACTGTAACAGTATAGTGGGAATGAGGTATAAATCTCAGACAATGCAATGAATAGACAATACTGCAATTTAACAGTATATTGTGAATGGGATAACAAGTATGATGTTGTATAAGAGGCAGTTAGCAGCACTGAACCACACTGAGTGAGTGTAAATTATAAGCTTATTAAATAACAGGACATAAGTGTGCCTGCTGTGGCAGTAAACAGAAGGTAAAGTGCAGGTGCCATTGAAAGTCCAGAGTGTAATACGAGAGGTATACGAAGGAGTACACTGGCATGATACTACGTTAGGCAGGGACTAGACATTTATGCGCATTCTGCGGTATGAAACTGAAATATCCTAGGTTTATCTGTGCTCTAATTGTTGATTACCACTCAAACAACTGGTAGTTATGATTTGGTGACGTAACACTTTTCTCAATGCAATATATCAGCCACAACAATAACACAACATTAAAACCACTGTAAGGTTACAATGTCAAGATGTGGGACATGTTATGCAGCAAGTGAACAGAAAAATGGACAAGTGTAAGCATCCTGTAATGGCTAGACAACTGGGTCAGAGCATCTCCAAAACAGCAGGTCTTGTGGAGTGTTCCTGGTATGCAGTTTAGCTTATTAAAAGTGGTCCAAGGAAGATCCCACAGCAGAGCTACTGTAGCACAAACTGCTGAAAATGTTATTGCTGGCTAGAAAGGTGTCAGAACAGACAGTGCATCACAGCTTCAGTTCAAGGTGTTGAAATGGCCTCCAGATTTCCCAGGTCTAAGTCTGATTGAGCATCTGATCTGATATCTAATATCTGATATGTCCTGACAAACTAGTCCAAGCCTCACCTCACAACTTACAGAACTTAAAATATCTGGGTGATTCTCATGAAATCATTGAAATACCACAGCAGTAAACTTTTCAAATATGAAACACATAATTTAGTAGTGTAACACAGTATCATAATAAAGATATTGGTGCTCTCTACTTTGCATAGGCGGTAACTGTAATTTCAACATAGGAATGAATTATTTTTGTATTTTATGCATTTTCTGCTGAAATTCTTATTCCTGCAATGCGTCCAGCTTTTTCAAAATGTCATGTTTTGAAACCAAGATTTTGTGAGAATCACGCATCTGCTGCTAATATTCCAGATACCACAACACACCTTCAGAGGCCTTGTTGAGTCCATACACGGATGGGTCATAGCTGTTCCGGTGGCATGTTTGGGACCTACACAGTATTAGTCAGATGGTTTTAATGTTATGGGTGATCGGTGTAGAAGCCTTGAGATTTTTGAAGGGAAATTTAGATTTGGAAATGTATAGATTGGAATCTTTTTAGTTAGTGTGCTTGCAGAGCGAGCACACTATTGTTCTTCTTAAGTTTTATTATCGTCTTTATTATTATTATTCCGT
>JBBPCZ010000115.1:19571054-19587697 GCA_037974445.1 Brycinus macrolepidotus | reverse complement strand
CACACACACACACACACACACACACACACACACACACACACACACACACACACACACTCACTCACTCACTCACTCACAAAACGAGTCTTGTGTGTGCGTGCGTGCATGTGTGTGGGTAGAACGGGGGGGTATAATGATCGGTCAGAGAGGATGTCCTGCACTTCAAACCCTGTCCAGACTGAGTATAAAGGGGAAACCCTGTGAGCGTGGCACTCTTTCATCTCTCTCTGCCCTCTCTCACACCTCTCTCTATCCCTACATCTGCTGTGAGCCAACAGTGTGGAAAAAGTGGGAGTGGGGATACGAGTTTTTAAAAGAAACTAAGAAGCCTCTTTGGGAAGAGTCAGATATGTCTGTGTCTGACTTACATCTACACACACATTCCAATGTTAAAGATTTCTTTAATCCAGTAAAATCCTGTAAATCTCTGCAAAATTTAATTTCCAATTTCAGACACTGACCTCTCATTTTACCCTTTGGCCAGCACACAGCCATTCTTTAAACTGAGATTTTCTATGGCAGCCATGTAGCTGTGTATGTTTTTGTTTGCCATGATTAACTGCTTGGTAGTTAATTAAATGTTAAGTGCTTTAGGAAAATTCTCATATTAGCATACCCTTATCAGTCTGTGATAGGGCAGAAAGACACACAAACACCCAGTGTAAATTAATACTGTAATTTAATTTTCAGTGAAACCAAAAACTTAAACACCTGCTGAAAAAAACGTAGAAACCATTAATTTTCTCTATGTACTTTTGTGTCTAATGGTTATTAAAGGCGATCCAGTGGTGATGTCTTGGTGCCAAATACCACAGCACACCTTTAGAGGTCTTGTAGAGTGCATGCCTTGGTGGGTCAGAGTTGTATATACTCCAATCAGCCACAATGTTAAAACTACTGACAGGTAGGGCTGGGCTTTATGACATCAAATCAATATCACAGTTGTTTCAAAATTACGATGAATGAATAATGGTTATTTATTTTCTACACTTTTTTTTTTTTTACACTGCCCCCATAGTTCTCTGACAAGGTCTGCGCTGTAAATATGCTGAACTATGAAAGCTGGGATATTTTTTCTAATGAAGAAAGGCATATGTTTGTGATTGTAAAACACACAGATGAATCATTTATGGCTATTTACTTGTAATGTTTTCCCCCCCGTTTCTCCATTTCTTGGCTTTTTATAATGTTCTTTGTCTTTTTTCCCATTTTCTTGTTTATACCATTGTTTACCCCACCTTAACTCTATCCCTTGTTATCCTGTTTACCTGTGACTTGTTCCTGTCTCCTCCCCCGCCCAGGTCTTCTCGTTTCCCTAGTTAGTGTATATACCCCTGTGTTTCAGTCTGTTTTTGTCAGTTCTCTGTGTTAATGCCCTTGTGTTACTTGGTTCGTTTTTGTTCGGTGTTTGTTCTCTGTGTTAATGCCCCAGTTTGACTCAGTTTGTTTCTTGCTTGGTGTTTGTCTTTAGATTCTGTGTTTTTCCCCAGTGTTTTTTGACTCGTTTTCGCTCTATGTTTTTGTCTCCGTGTTTTGTCTCTATGTTCAGCTACTGCATTTTTTTGCCCATTTTTTTGCTCGTATTTTTTCCCCGTGTATCTCTGTTGAGCCCTGCATCCTGTTTCCTGTTTTTTTTTCTGTTAATAAACTCCATCTGTGATTACATCCACCTTCTCATCTTCATCTCTACTATTACTCTATTACTGCATACAGAATATAATAGTTGAAAAAAAAGGATACATCACTTGAGATCAAAATGTCTTGTGTTGCATTTTAGTAAAAAACACATTTACTAAAGCACATTTAGTAAAAAGCACATTCCTTAAAAAGTAGATTTTGTTTGCAAGTGTCTCTTGCAAACAAAATAATTTTAAATAAAGCTATGTGAAAAGCAGTAATTTTTTTTCTTCTAAACAAAATACAATATTTTAAATAATGCAATGTGCAAAACTGTCAGTGCAGCACTGCAAGAGAAGGTGTGTGCTTATAACATTGTAGATGTGAATCTGGCTCATGACCATTGTTGCATGTGATCTTTCTCTCAGTGAATTTGTCCTGTCACTCTACTTTATGGACTAGTTGGTATTTGTTGGTCTTTCTTTTTTGCACTATTCACTCCAAGTGATTAAACAAATTGATGGTGTGACTTTTGATTGCTGAAATTGTTTTTCTGCAGTGTTTACATTTGACTTCTTTTTGTTCTGTATAGCTTTTATTTTAGGTGTAGGTTGCTCGGGTTGAGGCCAATTTATTGTGTTCCTGTCATCCATGCTGCCAACATCACTTTGAGTTAATGCAGACTTTCGTTAGTTGGACAGAGTGGAAGCACCTGACTGAACAGGGTGTTGTATATTTTAAGTGGACAGTTCATGAATGCATGCACTGGGCAAAGTTTTAACTGAATTAACCAACATGAGCAAAGTTGGTGAGAGGTTCTAAATGCTGGTACTGATAATTTTGGGTCTGGCATGCATGTAAATGTTACTTTGACACATAACGCACATTTAACAGTGTTGCAGACCAAGTACACCCCTTCATGGCAATGATATTCCCTATAACAGCAGTGGCCTGTTTTAGCAGGATCATGCGCCCTGTAACGCTGAAGCAATTGTTCAGGAATGGTTTAGGGAACATGACAAAGAGTTCAAGGTGTTGACTTGGACTCCACATTCCCTAGATCTCAATCCAATCAAACATTTGTGGGATGTGCTGGACAAACTAATTCGATCCATGGAGGCCCCCACTTACGACATACAGGACTTGAAGGATCTTCTGATGTCTTGATGCCAGATACCACAGCACACCTTCAGAGGTCTTGTGGAGTCCATGCGTCAACAGGTCAAAGCTGTTTTAGTGGCACAAGGGGGACCTACACAATATTAGGCAGGTGATTTTAGTGTTTTGACTAATCAGTGTATATTTAACAGTGGTAGTGGGTCCTACAAGTTAACCTTGTGTTAATATATAAAAAAAGGTTAATTGAAAATGTTATTATGAGTGCTGGATTTTCTCCTGCCTTTAATCCACTGTGGATCTTCTCTAAGTCCATGAATTTCTATCGGCACTATTTAAACACTGAAGGTATTCCCTTTATGCCTCACTGCCTTCCTTACACAGCCTTATCTCTGTGTGAAGCACATAGGAATCACTTATCCACCACTCTCTGAATCCCTCTGGACCACCCGTCCTCTTTTCTCCTTCCTCCCTCCCTCCTTTACTCCTACTTCCTCCATCTCTGTATTTATTCATTTAACATAGTCCTGTTTATGATTCGCTTTGAAGAGCTGGAGGAGTAGAAGGGGATGGGGCCAGAGTGTTATGCCTGGCTGCTCGGGGCCAGCACTGCTGGCATTATGCTGATTGCTTTCTCTACAGCCTCGCCTCTAGCTTTGATGTAACGTTATGGTGATTGAGGGTGGGGGTTAACAACAGAGAACACAAGTAAGGAGACATGGAGCAGAAAAATGAAGGAACAAAGTTGTTTTTTTTAAAGGGTAAGTGAGACAGAAAAAGGTTCAAGCTGTTCGACAAGAAGAGGTGGACTGGTATAGGCAAAAGGTCATGGACATTGTAAAAGCCAATGAGAATTTAAGCCTTGTGTACTTTCCTCCGTGTTGGTCCATGTAGAGCAACATGAAGGTTATTTAGAGCTGTATCAAAATTGGGCCAGTACCAGCAGAAAATCGTTTATCAGATTTCGAAAACGACAAACAAATCTGTTATGATTCTGTAATTGATTTCACCTGTAATAGCACAGAATTGTTTGTAGCACAATGTAATGTAAAGCAATTTAAAGTAGGTCATGTGATAAAATGGTGAAATTACGGTGCTTTGAATTTACAGTTATTTAAGCTTTGAGCTTACTTCCTCTTACATATGTGTGTGCAAGTCTGTTGTCAAAATGTCAAAATATTTTACAAAATTTTGATTGTGTAGGTTCTGGAACAGGTTTTTATGTAACTTTTTTTGTAACTTTGTAAGACACAGGCAAGGCAAAAACACCCAGGTTATGCTTTACTTACAGTTTCACTTAAAAAGAACCGTCACGTTTTCATTCAGAAAAACTCTGTGAGTAAAAATAGCTGTGTGAGTACGAGTGTGTGTGTGTGTGTGTGTATACACATATATGTGTGTGTGTGTGTGTGTGTGTGTGTATGCACATCATGTTAGAAAACTATCAAAAAGGTATCTGAACAATTGCACAATTGCACACTTTGTAGATGAACTGAAATACCAGATATTAGTGATATGTCAGTTATTGAGATATTTCTTTTTCAACTAGTCCAAAAACTGAAGGTGAAAGACTGAATCAAGTGATGCTGTGTTAATATCTCTGCTCTGCTGGAACCAAATGGTGTAGCACAGTATATATATATATATATATATATATATATATATATCATTATTGAAGTATCATTATTGAAGTATCATTATTGAAAAAGAAATAGTGGTATCACGCCATGTCACATTTGACTTTCACCTTCATAATGCAAATGGTATAAGCCTTTTTGATAATGTGTGTCATATCTGTGTGTATTGATACTATATCTGTTATTGCAAATGCATGATAATGAGGCAGGCTGTTTTCTCGTAATGGAGATGTAACACGGAACAGCTTAGAGAAGAGGGTCGAAGGAAAGAGGAGAAAAAATGTAGGCAATGTAAAAGTCAATGAAAAGCTGAACCTCATGTACTTTTTCCTTTGGTCTATGCAGAGCCACAGGGATCTCACATCTCTAATTACACAACTTTTGCAAAGTCTTTCTCTTCATGCTGAAATGTCTCTCACCAGCCTCTATTATTGTATGTATCACACTGCGCAGATGTGTTTGTATTGATCCTATATCTGTTATTACAAATGCATGTTAATGACTGTGTAAATATTTGACATCAGTGTGATGCTACATTGGCTCTTTTCTTATTAATTGTTTGGACGGAAAGAGTTGGAAAAGGTCACATCTATCTTGCTGAGGAGATATTTGACTGCACTTAATTTGCTGTGGCATTTCATTTCAGTTTCCTCTTGAGCTCTTTAATCTTATGCTCTCTCTCTCTCTCTCTCTCTCTCTCTCTCTCTCTCTCTCTCACACCCCCACAGTTGTCGTGTTGTACATACAAGGCATAGGTACAAAAGAATGGAGAGAAGTAAGTGTGAATATTTGTTCTTTTTTGTGGTCAGCTATTCAAAGCCTACTATATTTCAGTGAACAGGGTAGAAGTTGATTTGAAGTTTTGAGATCTGAACTGATGTAAAAATGTGTTTTTTTAATCCTGACTACATTTTTGTTTTACATCATTTTATTCAAAGTATGTAAGATCAGTAAAACCATGTATGTTCCTTGTTATCACATTAAGTCATTTTTAGGCTGAATTGACAGGTATTATTTTTACAGTGTAAGGTATTTCTGGTTTATATACTTAGAGTTATAGAGACTGATTATCCTGTCTCTTTCTTTACAGTTTAATCAGTAAACAGAGTAACATAACCAATATGTTATGTAGTTAAACAGGTTTAAATAGAATGTGCTGTTGGTAGAGGTGGGCAATATGATATTTTATCATCATCATAATTTTCTTATTGCCATACAAAGCATATTGTGGATATTGTCACTACTTAAAGACCTGGTAGTAGCCTGGTGGGTAAAACGCTTGCCTGTGAACCTGATGACCACAAAGTCGCAGGTTCGAACCCCCACATTGTGTCCTTGAGCAAGACACCTTACCCTCAGTTGCTCCAGGGGGACTGTCCCTGTAACTAATGACTGTAAGTTGCTCTGGATAAGAACATCAGCCAAATGCCCCCCTTTAAAGACCTCTGACCTGTCATGGTGTCTGGTAGGCTAAGAGCCACGTGCTGGAAGCACAAAAGCTGAGACACACATGCTGGAAGCACAAATGCATTTTATTGAATAAACAAAGAGAAAAACAAACTAAGCCCAGAGGTTTGTCTCATGCTCATGTGGATAACATTAAATGCAATAAAACTGAGGAGATGACCAAACTGTGGCAAGTCCATGAGCAGAAAAACAGCTAAACCCAGTGATGATCCACAAACCAGGTAAATACTCAGTCCAGGGGCTGAGCAAGAGCCTAGAAAGCAAAATACACACTGCTTGAGAATATTGATACAAACACAAACTCCAAGAAAGATGGAGACCAGACAGTTGGCTTCTGGGTCAAGTTGGCGTATAAGTAGGGAGGACTACTAATAAGGAACAAGTGAGGAAAATTAGTGGAGACCTAAATAAGAGACACATAAACTAAATGAGGAACCGAGGGAGGCAGATCCATGACAAAGTGTGGCTATGGACTGTTGGGTTTTGGGAGGGGCAGGAGTTTTCCAGCAGGCAACATATGGGGGCCTTTTGTGGCTGCACATACCGAACATGATTGATCAGCACTTCGGGCGTCTTGGACTAGGGTAGGTGACGGGTATTTTCTGGTTGCCTAGAGGGTCATCCTGTCGATACATGGATGACCACTTGCCGGGGTAGTGTGGGCCCATTCTATCACCTGTTCATGGAGGGGCTCCGGTATGTAGACTCAACCACGGTCAAGGGGAAGACAACCACCGGACATGGGGAGACCCTACGCCTCGTTTACTGTCAACACGGACAGAGGCAGAAGGATGCTCTGGACTAATTGGTACTTCACAGTGATCGTGATTGACCACCCTCCTGGTGGTCAATGCAAGGTCGGAGTCCACCATCCTTCTTTTCCACAAGAAAAAGCTGGAGGAGGCAGGGAACTGAGACAGACTAATGAACCCCTCCTAGAGCGTCTCAGCCACATACTTCTCCATGGCTCTAGTTTCTGGAGAGGGGATAAATGTGTGACTGAGGGGGTGTGGCTCCAGGCAGGAGCTCAGTGGCACAGTCCTAGGGCTGGTGTGTAGGAAAACAGGTTGCCCTAGCAGTGCTAAATACCTTTGTGAGAGAGATATACTGGAATGGGATATTCCTGGCTAGTTGGGCAAGGGGACTTGCTAAGGTAGTGGCAAGGGACTCTAGGTTGAAAGGGGAACAGGAATTGGAGAAATGGGACGACCAAGATTCGATTTAGTTAGTGGACCGATTGATACAAGGGTTGTGAGTCTGTAGCCAGGGCAGACCTAGAATTGGCTAAGAGGCGGGCGGGGAAACGAAGAGATGAAACCAAAAACTGAGAAATAAAATTGCCAGCTGACCCGGAGTCTAGGAGAGCAGAGAGAGAGATTAGATACGTTTAAAGTAACAGGTACCACAAATTTTGGGAATATGCTGTCTTTGAGACCTGGGGAATGTTTTTCCAAAGGGGACAACAGTATATGCACAGTCCTCCTTGCTGCCTTCAGCAGTGCTCCTCAGCTGACAGACGGGAAGCTCCAGGAAGCTCTGACCTCCATGACCAACTGCATGTTTTATTAGAAATTGCATAATTAGTTTAGATTTAGTGCATGATGTATGTGATATGTTGAATAACAATCATCATACCCATAGTTTTTGATTGTGGTTTTAAAATGAGGCACTACTGTCTGTGTCAAGATATCGTGAAAACTATTGTGTAAAGTGGTCTTTAAGCATATTAATATTTATTTCATTTTACTCACTCTAACAATTGGTCACTTTTCTTTATTTCCATAGCAATACCATCTGCAAATTTTCAAAGCAATCAGACAGATATTTCTTGAGATTCACCCTGATATGGGTGATAAATATTTTTTTCACTACTGACAGAACTCATATCTGCAATGTAAAGTGCATTCTTCAAAGGGCAGGGTGAGTTTCAATCAGTGTTACTAAGTCACCCAATGAAAAATAAATATGGATATTTATTTTCATATAAATTCACAATAGTAAATTTTTTAAACTTTATATTCAGATTAATCAAAATTAATTAAAATATGATTATTTGTACTGATATTTGCTGTTCTACTTAATGATCAGATTTATTTTGATAGTTATAATTTTTAATGTAAAAGCTTATTTGATCCAAAGACCATATAATTAACTTATTTGCATCAATGTACTAGAACTTTCTAGTGATTGTTACAACTAGCCCCTTCGGCCTGTTACAGTAAACTTTCCTATGGGGTAAGTTACATTTTCACTTATGTCACTTTCAGATGAATTGCTCAGAAATGAATACTGAATAGAAAGTTCATATTTTATTTGCAACAGACATGTGTGACTTGCTTTTAAATTACTCTTGCTCAAATGCTTTTAAAATTATTTAGCAAAGCAAAACTGTGCTCAGTTGTGCCCTGATCTCCCCTACTGCTTTCTTTTGCTTGAAATGCACTCATGTTCCTGAGACTTGTAATAATAACTGGGGTGAAATAGAATGTGATGCCTTTATTTAAATGGAAATGCAGAGACAATCTCCATTCGCAAGGCTGTCCTTCCAGCTACTGCCTTTGATAGGGTTTCAGGAGTTAAGTTTCTTATGAGAAAATGAATCACAGTGTGCACCCCTAATGGACACCTAGAGGAAGTGGTTTGAGATGGGCTGACTGAAAAATCAAATATGCTGATTTTACAGTTGTCTTGCCGTACAAGAGGAGAGAGAATAGCTGAGATTGGAGGATCATGGTAACAGAGTTATCTCTCTCTCTCTCTCTCTCTCTCTCTCTCTCTCTCTCACACACACACACACAGACACACACACACACACACACACACACACATATTGAGTTCTTGCATTTAATTTGTGCTTTGCAAAACTATCAAAGGCTCTCTGTGGAGGAACCTGCAGGGTATCAGTCAGTCTGACTGAATCTTAGTCGCTGCATCTGGGTTTACAGCACCTTACTGTCATCAATAACCTGATAGATCGAAGAGCTCCTAACACACCAACTACTTCCAAACACACACAGTGTTTAAGTACACAGTGTTTAAAGTATATTGTAAAGCTACATTAACACAAAGTAAGTCTTCCATTCCACATAAGAGTACTTAGAGTGCTTTTCCGGGATAACCAGTAGGATTTAGTGGGGCACAAACTAATTAGGGGCAAAATGTAACATGGATATTTTTATATTATTGCTGCTGGAATAAAACCTTGTATCTGCAAAAAATAATTTCACAGGAGAAGAAGAATTCTTTTCAGTTTTCAGTGTAACTTGTTTGTTAACTTTGATTCCACCATTTCTATTGATCATATCATCATGCAGTGTTGACACACAGAACTGCTGGTATTTCAAGTTTATGTTCAAAAATAAATAATTAAGGTTTTCTTAGGACTGTAAAAATATACTTAAACAGGTAATCACCTCAAAAAGTTCACAGTAATCAGACAGATGTTTAAAAAAATTCACCTTGAAGTATGTTTTTGTACTGTACTACACTGTAAAAAAAATCAAGTCGGTTAAACTTTGAAACGAAAGTTCATCGGCTGCCTTAAAAGTGCGAGTAATCTCAACTTGAGAATAAACTTTGATTCAGTTCACAGTTAGTCAACACAATGTATAACTTTAAGTTTAACTTGTGAAAAACTGTAAACTTGAGTTCAAAATCTAGAACTTGACAAGACAGGTGGAGCTAAAGAGCAGAAATATTTTCTAACAACTTAATGAGGCTATCATTTTTTATAGTAACTTTAGACTTTAATGTTGATCACTGAGTTGTGTAACTTGAAGAATTCTCATCTATATTATTTAATTTACCATCTCTGGAGCTGTAATTTAGCACTATTTTGAATTATGTGAACTAATCACAATAAGAGCTAGCCTGGTTAATTTGCAGCCTCCACATGGCACGGTTAGTTTTAGCCCAGTGTTACAACTATAAATAAAGACAAAGTGCATGTCCTCCCAAATAAATTCAAAAGAATCCTTTTTTGGAGGCTTTTATGCACAGATTCAACAAAAACTTTAATTATTATAAGAATTGTTGCTCTTGTGTTTGCTCTTCCTTTTGTAGTCAAAAGTAAATGTGCCTAGTTTGATGCTGAGTCTTTTGCTAATCATATTTATTTTTATACATATGTTTCTTTGAAGTTGGAAAGCTCAGTCAATGTGGGACTTTATTGAATTAATTGTGTTTGTAATGATTTACCAGACCTTTTAGCAGCTGTAACAACTAGCCAACAATTAACAATTACAATTAACCTCATCTGTTGTGTAAACTGTTAAATGTGCACCCAATACTGCTTTCATCTGAATTGTTAATGAAACAATCACACTGCTACGTTTTTAGCATTTGTGTGCAGGTTGTTTACATAAAACATTATGAATCTGAACAAATACTTATAACTATTATTGGGAAAAAAATGCTTTAGGTTGTGCCCCACTCTCCCCTAATGTAATCAGTTACTCAGTAACTTTTTTAAATAAACAAACTTTAATTGAAACACAAATCACAAAGCAGAATTTTATACCTATTTCCGGCAGGAAATGTAGGTACATGGTTAATGTAAGGTTTGCATGAGTCCGCTAATTGAGTTAACGGCAAGATGCCAGAAACAGTAGGCTTCACAGCATGGACAGTTTCATGCAAAATTTGAATGTTTCTGATAATAAAAAAACATCACTGTTACATGTACCTGTGGACATGTACGTTCAAGCCATAAGTGACTATCAACTACATTCAACATTGATTTTAATTTGTGAAAGTGGCTTCAGGCCAATCACAGCTCTGTTGCTCTGCTTACCATGGTTTAAATAATGTCAATAGTTCTAATTTTTTAAAATTCAAAGCATCACAAAGAAGTTTTCATTCGGTACTCAAACATGTGAATTTACCTGATTTTAATATGGATATATGCTGCTTATTAACAAAATATATTACATCAGCACAATTATTGCCACAAGAAGTAAAGAGAAAGACAGTGACTGTGTTGATGTAATACATTTTATTCATATGTGGACCTGAGAATCAACTGATTTGTAAACTATAATAAAACACTCAGCACTTCCACAAAGCAT
This sequence comes from Brycinus macrolepidotus, assembly GCA_037974445.1. Classification (NCBI taxonomy): domain Eukaryota; kingdom Metazoa; phylum Chordata; class Actinopteri; order Characiformes; family Alestidae; genus Brycinus; species Brycinus macrolepidotus. The sequence continues at coordinate 19,576,794 of JBBPCZ010000115.1, read as the reverse complement.
CCATATTTATTTTCTTTATGGGAAGTGGACTGAGTGAAAGGGAAAGTCTTTATTTTGGCTGCCAGATCGGAGTGCTGCCAGTGTTCTCCCACATCACAAGCTTGCCAGAATGGAACACAGCCTGGACTGTCCCATATGTTTCAGCCCCCTGTCTTCAAACCAAAGTCCACAAACCCTCAGGGTATAACATGATATTTTTGCTTGTCTGTATCTTTGTCTGCAAGTTAGGGGCAATCTGCAAATGTTTGAGTGCCTGCACGGTGAAGAGTAAGGGGCTATTTAAACAAAGTAATTCATTGCAATGTGCTGATTATTTCTCTCAAAATGTAATGAGATTATTTTACGTGTTACTTAATGGAAAAAATAATCTCACTACTCATGAATTTATTTGTATGTTACTCTCTAAAACCCAAAATTCCAGAAAATGTAACTGGACAAATTAAGCCTTACCTTTCTAACAATTAGCATTCTAATAATACAAAATACATTATGGATAATAATGACGAAAAAGAGTTTTTTCGTTTTGGCTTCTGAACCTCCCCCACTCCACCAAAATGTTTGATAAAACTATAACTGTAGTAAATGTATGTGGCAATAAGAATTTAAACTGTAATGCTACCATCAGCATATCTATTAATTACATGGAAATACACTCTGCAGCAGTAGAGATAAAGTGATCAGACAAGGTCCAACTCTCTTTCTGAGCCCTCAGATTGTTACATGTGAGAGCTGCCAAATTGACCAATTTTTCCATTTAACCCTCTTTGCAAAGGCCACTCGGACACCAACTGTTCTGAGTTTGGGCAGATCATCTGTTGGCCGAATCATTTTTAGATCCAGCAACGTGAGCAAAGTTTCGAACAAAGGGGTTTGTTCGAAACTTTCAAAAAGCACACTCTCAGTGCAAAAAAGTGTCAAGAGCCCTGTAAAAACTTTGTAGGCATGAATATGAAAGGCTTTTAATGTTAATCTCTATCTGAAGTGTTTTACTGAGGCTCAGAAGTCCCTAATGTCCGTCAATGGCTGGATCGAGAGCCATCATTAGCCCAGCTCAAACATACCTGACAGCATTGCCATCCCAGCACTGAGGGTTACCATAGTGGCTGTTACCTAGTTTCACAGAACTCTGCAATAGCAGTGATGTGTGTGGAGGTTTTTTTTTTTTTTTTTTTTTGCACTTTCTAGAGGCAGGATAAAAAAGCCACTTTTTCAGCCCCTCAGAATGCCTTTTCTTTGGCTCTGGCTTCTCCTGGGCAAGGCAGGCTTGCAGGATGATACTTTGTTCTGCTTAAGTGTGTCACTTGCTAGCAGAAAGAGAAATTTAAATTTAATGTGTCCCTTTAATTGTATGTTCTCCCTAAATAGTTTTATATTAATTTTGTTTTTTGATAGTAGTGATTGTAAAATATTTAAAAAGAGCAAATCTTTGCAAATTAAACCTGAAAGGTTGCTGTAAAAAGTATAAAACACAGTGCCATGCCATTTGGTGTGTCTTCCTTTACTTCATTACTTTCACTTGTTCTCTCTTGAATGTTGTTAGCAAGCAAATGAGAATGATGCAACTGCGGGCCACTCGCACACAACTCACACGCACACAAGCAAACAGCCACCTGTCAAAGTCTGGGTAATGAATCTTGAGACGCTGACACTAAAGTGTCCTCTACATGTGAAATGAAGAGCATGGCAGTATTAATGGGAACACTTGAGAGCTTGAGAGAATGAAATACATATGATGGCAGGGAGAGTGCCTTTATCTTTGGTTGGAAAAATCACAGTCTGATTTTCATTGCAGAGGTGGCTGCTGCCACAGAAAGCTGCCTGCTGTGACCCTCCCTCTGCCTGCAAGCCTGTACCCTACAGGGGGTTCAGAAAAGGCATGCATGTACCTGTTTGTTAGGGCCCCAAGCATTTGTATTTTGTCACAAATGGATAGATGCCACAGTAAATGGTAAATACCTGGTCAAAAAAACAATAAAATAACAGCATGCAGCATCTTTAAATCAGCTTAGTCATGTATGTTAGGCGTCCAGAGTTAAGTACATGGGGTAATTAGGAAACTACTAGAAGCTGAATAAAAATGTGTTCCTCCTAAAATGCTTATGCATGGGATTGAGTGAAATGGTGTTACAAAACAATGTTTAATATAAAACAATTTAAATTCTCTATATTAATATCCTTAGTTTGTCCATTTGTGACTGATACAATAAATGACAATTCAAGCCTTCCACTGTGTTATGCTATGTCAGCTAATAGTGATGCATATCAACATTTATGGCTTGACTGATAATTGGGCTGTAATAGACGTTAACATATTGTTGTCACAAAATGCATCTCCAAAATGGTAACTTTGTAGGAGGAGGAAAAAAGTCTTTACTACTTCAAAGTTCAAATAGTCATTTTTCAAGTTTCAAGTCTCATACAATATAAAGGGCAACGCCCATGTTCAAATGATGTAATAAAATACTTTAAAAATGGATTGTTTTCTTTTAACAGGAACAAAATATTTAAGCCAGCTTTTTCTAAATTTCAACACCTGAAAGAACGGCTTGTAGTGAGTGATCTATGTGGGCATTCCAGAAGACATAGAATGGTCACTTACTGTAAACTGAAATGTGATTGATTGGTTAGTCTGTCACCACCTAATTGTTTTGGCCATCAACCTGATGTGTTAAGCCCTCTGTTTAGCTCCTGAAGGCCTAACCAATGGAAGACTTTGCTTGGCTATATATACCTGGCCACAGGGTAGAAAAAAATCCTTGTTTAACGCTAGTTCAGTTTCTCTTTTGCTGTATTGAGATTTAAACTCATTCTGTCCAACAAGAACATGACAGTGATTTAGGACTTTTACCACAGCTTGCAGAGATTAAAACAACAATCAAGATAATCCTATAAAGGAAAAAAGTATTACACAAATGTCATTTTTTTCATTCTCAGAAATCATTACGGGTTTCCAATCTGGGTTGAGGACTTTCAGGAAGAAGAAGAGGGTATGGAGAAAAGGTCTTTTGATCCCAGAGTGTCTTCCTTTTCTCTGTAGATTTACAACTCTTTCTGTAAATTCCCTCAGAGCAGATTCAGTGAGATGAAAAAATGTGGAAGGCTCGAGTTGTCAACCTCAAAAGAAGGCTCACTTTCATGCTGTAGTTTGATAGCTAGCATCTAGGGCTGCTCATGTACTTTTGGGCATTTGCGCCATTACAAACAAAGACATTAAATGAAAAATGCAGAAATTGAATAAATGATTAAAATCCATGTGTTTTTTTGTTCAAAGCGGTTTCACCTTATCATGATGCATCAAAGCCACCTCTGATGTTTCATAATCAAACCATTTCCTAGCTACTAGATAATGTTACCTGTTCCAGCGAGCTCCATAGACCAAATAATCTATGAAGTGCCCCTTTATGTTCTCCACAGTTTAATTGTAAACCTCAGATAAATGGATTGGATTAAGGGAGACTGCAGATGTTGTCTAGATAAAAGTCGGGCCTTTGATCTGGAGTTTAAGCATGTAGGGCAGTGTGATTGATAGGTAGGCTCCGAGGCTGTAGGGGGTTTAGGTGTTCCCAGGTACTGCAGGCGATCAATAGCTCATCACTGCCTCATAAAGAACAGGCAGCCCATTGGCTGATGGAAATAGGAGTTCTGTGCTCAAAGTTCACTTGATGACTTGAAGTGAGAGACAGGCTGAAAAGTTTTCAGCAACTCTGTGGGGAAAATAACAATACAAAGTAGCTAAGATTTTTGAATTATAGATATGAAATGATACAACATAATATTTTCTGTTTCCTCTTTGATTCATCTTCATCTTCTCCAGTTTGGCAGAACAGAGGTGATTGAAAACACGCTGAACCCAGACTTTGTGCGGAAGTTTGTGCTGGATTTCTTCTTCGAGGAGAAGCAGAATCTTCGGTTTGATGTGTGAGTATTTTTACAGAATTATATTTTCATCTGTTTCAAAGGTGTTGGACTGTGCCTTTTTGTATACACACACTGAAAAAAATGGTACATTGTATTTATTTGATTCAAATATGCACACGTTGCAAAAATGTTTTATTGACAAATGAAAACACCTTAAATCTAGTCAGTTTATCTTTCATAATTTCAATGAGATGAATAAGGCAATAAATAAGAAGAAAAATGAGTAAGACATTTTCACTATATAAAATGACCTAATAGAAGTAAGACATAAATGAAATAATCATACGATTTTCTTATAAGAATGCCAAAATGAAAAATAGGGTGATTTAAGATGATTTTACATGCCATTTTTTGCAATATACAGTTTCCACATTATTGTTTGAACACAATTACTGACAAAATTAAGTAACATGAAAGACAAATTGTGTTGATGCAATTCCTTTTATTCATTAGTAAACTGAATTAAAATAAATTCAGTGTACTCCTGTTTTCAGTGACATATTACAGCTGCCGTAATTACACCTAAAAAACACACTGAAGCAAATGTGATTGTTTATACTATGAACAAATGGTTTATTTTGGTCAATTTTTTGAGCCTACACATTATTTCAAAAGGTTCTTTTCAAGTGAAACACACAGAAGCTTCCTCCCTCTTTCTCTCCATGCACCCTGAGGAGGTGATCGATGTCCTCTGTGGGGTTTTGGAGAAGCGCTCATGGTAGATCAGGTGGAACTCGGAACAAACTCTTGCTCAGATCATTTGCGCAGATCAGAACCTGACAGCCGCCCTTATCCACACTCAGACAAACAGCATCTGTCTATTCTTCTCTTCCCCACGTCCTCCTACTCTTCTGTCATCCTTTCACAGTGCTTCTCACGTAGCATCTCCTTACATTATCCCCTCTCTCTTTCCACCTCTCTGTTACTTGTTGGGCATATTTATATTTATAGGCATGGGTACATTTCCTATTTGTTCTATATTTGTCCACTCCCTCAGCCATCTCTTTCTCTCTCTCTCTTTCTCTCTCTTTCTCTCTCTTTCTCTCTCTTTCTCTCTCTCTCTCTCTCTCTCTCTCTCTCTCTCTCTCTATCTTTCTCTCTCTCTATTTCTCACTCTCTCTCTAAACTGCGTGAACTTCCCTTTATCTGTCGCCCCTCCGTATCTTGAATCCTATTTCTGTTTTCCCCACCTTCACTTCAGTCTATTTCTCTCTCATGCTTTATTTTTCACACACCATAATCGATAGCAGCTCTGACACAGCTCCCTTCTATCTGGGAAGAAGTTAGTGTTTGCAGGGTGTGTGTAAAAAAAAAAAAAAAAAAGCAACAGCAACATTAGAAAGGGCTAGAGTTATGTCTGCAGAAGGGTAAAGCTGTGATTTTTTACAGCTGTCTTCACAAGTCTGCCAATGCTATTATTGATTTGATATTTTTTAGGGTTTTTTCTTTTGCTTCCCTAATGTCACGCTGCACCGATCAGACAAAATATTCTTTTTTGAAGAACTGTTGTCAGTGTAGTACAATCAGAGATAAAGTCTGCAGATGCACTCTCGGTGTAGCGCTTTAAACGGGACTTTGCTTTATTCTGGAGGGCTGCATTTGATATATGCACTGTATTTGTTTGAAAAGACACCCACGTACCTGGCCTTGAGGTGCGGTCAGTGGGGAGCTCAGGTCCCCAGCCATCTGGATGTCAATAAACAGATGGAGCATGGCATCATCTGTCTCTTTAACCATGTGGGCAGGGGGTCTCGTGTGTGTGTGTGTGTGTGTGTGTGTGTGTGTGTGTGTGTGTGTGTGTGTGTGTGTGTGTGTGTGTGTG
>JBBPCZ010000115.1:19514377-19530754 GCA_037974445.1 Brycinus macrolepidotus | reverse complement strand
TATCTATCTATCTATCTATCTATCTATCTATCTATCTATCTATCTATCTATCTATCTATCTGTCTATCTGTCTGTCTGTCTGTCTGTCTGTCTGTCTGTCTGTCTGTCCGTGTGTCTGTCTGTCTGAGGTCAACACACAGCTCATAGGTAAGGTTACTTTGTTACTTTGTTGCAGCCACTGGCCCTAAGAGTGAAATTCGCTCGGCAAATTAGCAGATTTGTCGTCCTCATCCAAAACAACCGTCCTGGCACTGAGTCTTGTCATTTTATGATATGGCGTGAATGCTGTAAATAAACAGTAAATATTACTGGAGATACTGCAACCATTGAAGTACTATAATTGAATGGAGTTTTAGCAGTTGAGCTTTGGCCTGGATACCTCTAGGTTCAGAGGATGTTTGAAAGTGTAATGCATATATTAGCACAGCTGTACAGCTGTTTACAACCATGACTTGGTATGCACAACCTGTTTCAAATCTGCTTTTGTTTGAAAAGAGCAGATGGTTTACCAGTGCGCGTGTATGTGAGAGAGAGAGTAATAGAAGGTCAGAGAGAGAATTACATGTCATTTCTGTGCATTTTTTTCTCCTGCATGAACTATGTGTGTGTATATGGTGTGAGTGTGTGTCTGTGTGTTTTGTTGCTGTGTAGGTGTGTGTGAGTCTACATGTTTAGCTCTGTTGCATAATGGAGTCTATATTTCTGATTGTGTAACCTGTGTGTGGGAGACGGAGTCCTTATGTGCCTCTCTTTTCTCTGTGTGTGTGTGTGTGTGTGTGTGTTTTATGCGTGGTGTCCTTTTTTTATGACTAGTCACATTTGACTGTGAGTAGAAGTGTAGGAGAGTGAGAGTTGTGGACTAGTGATGTCCAAAGTCTTATTACATAAAGTGTGCGTGTGTGTGTGTGTGTGTGTGTGTGTATGTGTGTGTGTGTGTTAGAGGGGTTTCACTGCAGGAAGTGGAGGAGTGGTAGGCGGTGGAGATGCTGGAGATTCCCTCGGAATGAGCAGACTCATTCCTGCGTTCCCATCTCCCACAGTCATGTAGAACATTCTGGTCGCCCACAGTTACACACAATAATGTTTCTTATCTCCTGCCGTTACACTCCAGTGTTCTGTCTTCAATTAGCCTGTTTCCTCAAGCATCACACTTCAACCCAGTCATACCTGTGGACCTCCTTAAGAGTTTTTTGTCCCACTCTGTGGATTTAAGCAAGTTTTTTCTTGCTAAATTGCTGTCAAACACCAGCTACTACTACTATTCCTGCACCATGGATACATTTGAATGCTCCGAAGTCGTGTTTAGCATTTTAACTATAGAGAAAAGGTTATTAGGCTCAAATGATTATTAAGGACTGGACTTTCTCAAAACCAGTGAGCCTTGTGAAAATAACAGAGTTAAAGCGGCATTCATTAGATCTTGAAGCAGAGGAAACCCTTGAGGATTAATTATGTTATAATTGCTAGCGTGCGGTTTAACTTGTCTTAGAGTTCAGAGTCCATTGCAACAGAAGCAAGACAAAGGGGCAGAAGGTGTGAATGTGGACGCTTGTGTCTTAACCACGGCTTTGCACTGTGGCAAATAAGTCACCGATCCCCATTTCAGCCCATTTCTATTCCATTACACCAGAGTGTGGAAAGCGCATCAGTGCAATAGGAGAGCTTGTATGGTACACTTTTATCTGTATTGGCAAAGTGATGCAACCTGCTGAGGCAATGCAAGCATGAGGGAAAGAAATAGAGGAGCCTGACTGGTGCTAAACTGCCTGCTGCCATCAAGTTCTGTCCGGACCTTATCCTCCACACCTACCTGTGGCCTGATGCTCTTACCTAGCCTCAGCTCCTCAGCTCACCTACACTTGTTAGTAAGTGCAGGGAATAAGCCTACTCACTTTCGTCCAATTTGGTCCCAAATCAGCAACACAACTTCATACCTCTGTCAAACAGTTCATTCGAAAGGTTCTGTACATTTTTTCACATTTAGTAGGGCCCAACAGGCCGCCACATAAAATCGCCCACTATTAAGGTCCCTCAAATGTATTTGTATTGGCGAAAATCTCACCGGAAAAACGCTGATGGTGCCTTGATATCAAGAAGAGCTAGTCAATATGAACACAGAACACCATCCTGGTTAAAGAGTAAAAATATGAAAAAAACAAAATACAAAAATCCAGGCTAAATGAACTGATAAATAATTTCATTAACAGAAATCAGAAACCTCGGTATTTTGCAATATTTATATTTTTAACACTTTTGTTTAGGAAATTTGACAATTATCCAGTTGACAACTGACTCATATTAGTCAGAAAATTGTTGTTTAACTAAAACTACTTGAGTCTCGTTATATTTGACCATATCAAACTACATTAGCTAGTACGCTGTAAAAAAAAATGGTGCTCAAACTTTAAAAAGTTTGTTTCCGGGCTGTCTTGAAAATTTGAGTTCACTGAACTTTAAAAATAAGTAAACAGAATGTATTAAACATATTTTTGTTCTGTTAACTTACCTGTTCAGTTAACTCAAAATGTTAAGGCAGGCTGGAAAGAATCTTTTGCAGTAAAAGGCTATGTTTAGCTCTTTAAAATCAGTATCACCCACAAATCCTCACATCGCCTGGGCCCACTAATAATGATCATCCGGAAAAAGAAGACAGTGCCTTCAGATTAGACTTGCAATGCACTAAGTGGTCACATTCAGCAATGGCCTTTTTAGCATGGCCTTTTTAGCCCATATCTGTTGCTCACTTAACTAGCTCACAGTTTAAATGTCATTATTATCTGTACAGTCATGATGATATGGTCATGAAATGATCATGGTCTGATGATGTGCTCGTTTACACTGTTTGTACCTTGTGTGACAAAAATGGACCTGTTCAGCTTTTTTTTTTATGATTGTGTATTTTGTGTATTGCACACAATTCCTCTGAAATTGCAGTACATTTTATGAGGAATCCAATGACAAACAACACCCACATACTTCATCCATTCAACCCATTAGGGGATAATACACACTTAGGTTTGGTCTACTCGCATCAGGTGAAAGCCAGTGTACGATTCTAATGTTGTATAGTAGCTCACACATGCTTTTGTCTTGGGTAGTGCATATAATGTGCTGCCAGATATTATTTGTATGATGAATTTCACAGTGCTCCTTTAATGATGGAGGGCCATATCATACCTTGGTACCTTGTTGATCAGGTACTCAGTATACTTGATGCTTAAAGACTACAACTATTGTGTAAATTGAGCTTGGCCCTGCACACTAACTGCATGCTTGTGAGGGTTTAAAAGGCATGGTGAAATAATAGTCTTCAAAGTTCGAGACAAAGCAAAAAGTGAAAGGTCAGTTATGAAGAGACAGCAGTGTTCATAAATTAAGTTCTTTCCCACAAAAGCATTCTCCAGGGGTGCAGTTCAACTCTGGCTAAGAGAAAGGAGTTTCTGAAACATAATACAGACTGTGCATGCAAATTGCAGCATCTTCTCACACATGATCCCGAGAGTTTAAACAGTGTTATTCTGATGACAAACATTCTTTCAGCACATGTTTGAGGCTCCTGCCTCCGTCTAACCACTGTGTTTGCTGCTGTTGTTAAAGGAAGTCTCTCTGGAACACATTTTGAGACCCCTGTGTAAATATACAGCTGTTTTTAAAAGGCAAAGGATGCAAAACTAGCCACAGTCTTCAAATGTTTTGTAATCAGCTGCACATATCCACCTGCTTTTTGCATGATCTTCCCATGTTTTTCAAGTCCCCCTCTCAAGTACATTTCAAATACATTTTACATTTCACCAAGCTTATGCATAAAGTGCACGTTTAGGTTTGTGCAGTGGTTTCGTACATAATGCAAGGACAGAGATAATCAGTTTCAGACACAAATGTGATGCATAAATCTGATTTTTTGTTATATAAGAAACAGGGCACAATCCTAAACTTGCAGTTTTCAAAAGGCATAGTACATCAGGCTCTCAATATTGTCTTCATTGCACCCTAAAACCCATTAGAAGCATGAGCATTTTGTTACACCTGTTTCTGTCTATAGTAAAATTAAATATTTAGCTTAATTATTCAATAGCCTGGGGAAAAGAGAAGAAGAAAGAACTTGAATTCTGGATTATAGATCTAAATCTCTTTGAAAAAAAAAATCACAATTTTGACCTCTTTTATGATGAATAAATCATAAAAGGGTACATGTTCTCTAGTGGTACGTCCAGTGCATCACAATGCAACATTTCTAGTTATATATAGTGTAAATATTACATTGTGAAATTTGCATTGATAACGGCATGAGTGCACTAACCAACATCCAACCTATTTCCAAGTCTGTGTTGGAAAAAAAGGAATTTGTTCACAATATGATTGTTCTTTTCCATGCACACATGTTCACCCGATCTCTGGCTCCAGTAATGTGCATATTAGAGCTCCTTTTCTCGACTCTTTCTGCTCATTACAGGGCACTTACTCAGGCAGGGCTGTGAGCGGGTCACACTATTATTACAGAAGACATTTATAATGGAGGGATTCCCCATTCTACTCTCATCTTCTCCAAATCTTCTATTTAATGAGATGACAGTGGCATTGATTGCCTCATTCATCTCTGGATATATGATTTAGTCTCTGCAGAGGAATTAATGTGTCGAGGGGGTGTTTTTTTTTTTTTTTAAGGTAAAGATTGATAATATGTTCACTTTTGTCATTTGTATAATGTCTCTGACACCTATAAGAGTTACAGTGCCCTTCAGTATTATTGGCACCAGGGCCATGCAGAGAGCTTCAGCGGGGCAGGTGCTGATATGAACGCAGTGGGGCATTCAATTTTGACTGGGGGAGGATCAACAAAAACTTTTGCCAGCTGGGGGGGGGGGGTGTGTGTGGGCGGATATGAGTGGGGGAGGACATTTCCATGTCTTTTTTGGGTTTCTTTCTGTTTTAATTTTCTAGTTTTAGTCCAGTTTGTTACTTGTTCCAGTCGTTTTATTTTTTCCCTAGTCATGTGTTCTGTTTGGTTCTTTTTTATTGGATTCCTCCTTGCTTTTGGCATCTTCCTGCTGTCCTATAAACTCAGAATCAAGTAAACTGCCACAAATTCGTAAGTCCAGCTGTCATGTCTCTCTGTTTATGATCTGAAAGTCGGATTATGAAAGAGGGCTGTATGTGATGGTTCTTAATCAATAGGTTTACAGAATACTCATCCCTTTTCTTTTAAAGCAATATTACAGATTTTTACCTAATCTTTGTCTGCTGCATCTGTAACGTACCATAGATTATTCCAGACTGTAATGTTGACCTGGTACTCTGCATTTACACAAGAGTTGAAATCCATTTCATTTTAATCTCATCTATAATAGAAGCCAGGGGCCAGTTGATGAATTTTATGAGTAGGTGTTCGTTAAAGACGTGACTTCATAACACCAACCCAGAAGTACAAGTGTTAAATTACAGCAGTGCAGGTCTTAGGAGTAGGCAGTCACGAATAAGTCCATCCATCCTCTAAACCTAGCTTATCCTTACCCAGGGTCAGGCAAAGGCAGAGAAACACCCTGCACAGGTCACCAGTCCATCCCAGGGTGAACACACTCACAATTTCACATCTCCCATTAAACTGACTTTCTTGCTGGCAGGTGACAGTGCTACGCACTGCACCACTGTGCCACAGTCATGAATCAATGTCTTACCAAAACTGTTTACATTTTAAGTAGTAAATTTTAAAACTAATGCTTTTTCTGTGAGACTAGTGCCTTTTCTGAAAGAATGAATTATATCTACAGGTTTACAGCCTAATATATAAATGTTATGACTGGAAGTTTAATGAAAATATTTTACAAAAACTAGTGTCCTTTGACTTATGTCATTGTTTGGTCATCAATGGAAAAATGTAGATGCCAAGTTAGGTTGGATATTCTTCCTTCTTTCCTTTCTTTCTTTATTCCTTTTTCTTTATCATTTATCATTTCTTTATTATTCCTTCATCCATTATTTCTTTCAGGAATTCATTCTTTCTCTCTTATTTTTTTCTTTTTTCTGTTTGTTGTTTTGTTTGTTTTTTCTTTCTTTCATTCTTACTTTCTTGATTTCTCTTTCTTTTATATTTCTTGTTTCTTTTTTTTGTTCATTCATTAATAATTTTTTTTGTCTTTTTTCTTTAATTCATATTTAATTCGATTTTTCTTTCTTTCTTTCTTTCTTTCTTTCTTTCTTTCTTTTCTACTGGCTCCTCTATTTTTTTGGCACAAGCACTGCAGAAGCCTCTCACTTTACTTCCTCTGGATTTCTCCTCATGTCACTCTCCTACAGAGCGAGGAGTGTTCCAGCAGCCCCTCCCTGTAATTTCCTGGCTAATATTGAGAGAGAGATGTTGCGTTTGTGTGTTGTATGGAGGTATTGAGTGATGGGATTCTCCTGTGAGTTGAGTGTAATTGTGTTTGCAGCTCACACTCTCGCCCTTTAGACCTCTCAGTCTGACACACCAACTTCTTACGGAACACTCTCATTTACTTACAGTGCACACACACTCAAACCATAATAGAATACATGCACACACACATATGCCAAATACACAGATAACTGTGCAGCGTATAAACTCACAGTATCGACCGAAGTCACCATAACATTTACACACACAGTCTACCTATACAAACGTCTGTAGGCAAGCAGACTTATTAATGTCTCACACACGCATGTACACACACACACGTGTGCGCACACGCACACACACGCAGCATCCATCATGTGTGCCAGTAATAATGAAAGAAAGATACACACAGACTACGCACAAAGAGGTATTGATGTTTCTGTTATGCTATTGACTCTTTCTGTAATATGTAACTGTACTTTCTGATTTTTCTCTCTTTGTTTCTTTCAGTGGGATTCCGGGGAAGAAGTGTGGAGCCATCATCTTCACCGCTGAAGAACTCAGCAACTGCAGGGTTAGTAAAGCATTCACACTCACGAGGGTGGACGAGATGGCAGAATAACATCACCGTACATCTTGAAGACAGTTTGACAATATGTATAGCAATATTTCCTTTTTTTTTGCAAATAAGCCTGAATAAACAAAAGACACCAACAAAACAGAAATAAAATAAAAAACTCATGCACACGGATCTCTTTTAATTAGAAAGTATAAAAGTAAGTTCATAAAAGAAGAGATGGAATGGAGTGTGGACCTTGACTGAGATTTCTCTCAGGTGGGTGAGCTGAGTGAAATAGTTTGAGATATATGGGTGATGCTGAGTAATGCTGAGTTTGATCCATGGTTCAAATGAACGTTTTAAGCAGTGTAGCAATGGATGTGCACATGTCTGTGCAAAACTGATAATCTCACTTTAATCTCACTCTGTTCTCACATCAGCCACCTGAACATCTCCTTGCATTCACCACACCAAGTTGTTGAGCCAAGTTGGTTAAACAGTCATCATCTTCATGTTGTAAATCTAAAATCTTCTTCTAAGGGGCCTTCTGGTTTTTCATAAGCTAGCGCTTCAGAATGGCTTAATCCAGCCTCAAACGGACACACAAATCTAGTGGTATACTGTAAAAAATTTTTTTTTTTAAATATATAAATGCCTATATTTGCTGTCATGTCTGATTAAGCTGAGTGTTGGCTACATAATAATCAGTGATCTGTAGCCTACCTTACATGGATTAGAGCATCAGTACTGCCCATGTGGATTATAGTATCAGCTTGTTTTACAATGCAGTAAAAAATAAATTGATCTGTTTTTGATATTTGCATCATTCACAACAAAGTGTTTATTATCAGTCATTATTATCGGCCCAGAAACTCCAGACTGGTCCATCATGAGTTTTAAAATTTCAAGGCACAATTCAAGTCTCATGTTTCAGAACACTGTAAAAAAGAAATTAATGCTTCCAAAGCTTTGTTTATTTTATTAAACTGAGATTTATTTGCTCATCTAGTGTTAGGCTGACATCATGACATTTGACAGACTCTCTTATCCAGAACAGCTACCAGTCTAATCATGTTACATAGGTAAGCCCAGTGATTCTCTGTTATTTCCTGCTTGATGGAGGTCACTACACCAACTGTAGACAAGGGAGGTGATGCTACCATTGTCATTTTCATAAAACACACCCAATGTTTCAGCAAGCATTATGTAAATGATTGTAGAAGTAATTGTAACTTTTAAAAGCTACTTGTGTGTGCCATTCATCATACGTCTTGTAATGGCAATTCTGTATTCTTTTTTGTTTTAGATGTGGTTTGTGTTCAATAGAAGTGGTGATATTAACATTAGACTTCTGGTCTATAGACTGGGTATGTATAGCATAGTGGGTTACCCCTTTGCTATCCACCCAGCAGACTGGGGTTTAATTCCCCACCCAGACGAGCATAACAGGCTGCACCGTTAATGCTACGTTACCTATTAGAGTAAAATGATTAGACTAAAAGTTGTTTGGGACAAAAGTGTCTGCCAAATGCGTGAATGTCAAGTTTCTTTAAGATTTCTCTGAGCAATTTTATTTACAGTGTACACTGTAAAAAATACAATGTTAAAGTAACAACTTAAAGTTAGAAGCACAGTTCAGTGAACTACTAATAGTACGTTAACAGAACAATCATTTGTTACTGTCATTTGTTAACTTATTATTTCAAGTAACCAGGCTTCAGAGTCACAGAATAATGGTTAATCCTTCTAAAAGTATATGTGTGTAATAGAAAGTGAACAGATAGGATTTAGAAAATATAGCGCTGTAATGTGTCATTTTGAAAGTTTAAACTTCCTTTAAGTGGTTTGCTTTTAATTATTGCTAAAAAAAAAAAAAAAAACTATTCACATTGTGAAAAGAACCTGGTTTATTTTTATGATGTTAATTATTATTTATTCCTGAAAAGTCTTCATCAAACAAAAAGCTGGGCTTATCCTGGCATGGTTTCTTTAATAAAGGGCAGCACAAAAATATGTGTATCTATGCAAATGTATGTGCGTCTGTAATTATGTTCTATATTTATCTCTTCCACTATAAAGAGGAATTATGCATTCAGGGCATGTTTTGTTCCATGTTAAAAACAGACAGACAAGTCAGGTAAAACTGCTTTTCCCTTTTACTCATTTTCTCAGACCATATGAATTAAATATAGAATTGTAAAGAGTTTAATGATGATGTTATGAAAACAATGTTGTAAAATTAAGAAGTTGTGAAGAGAAGAGCTATGTGCAGTGATGTCAGCACTGCAAGGTTTATATGACTCTGTTGGGAAAAATAGGTCACAGTGGGGTGTGGTTGACAACTTTAAAACACATTGCAGCATAATTTAGGTGAATTTTCAAAGGTGAAACAACAACACATTTTAAGAAACATCCGTTATTGATCATTTTTCATTTGTAGTTTTCCTGAACAATGTTGTATCTTTGTGGGAGCAGTTCAAATAAATCAAGACAACCAAATATATCTAACTCCGCTGACATTTCAGACTCATAATATTCTAACAAAGACTTTATGAGACTGAAATGTCTGCACTGGTTCTGTGTGAATAGAAAATTATTGTTTTTGCTATTTCTTGCTCTTGATTGGCAACTTTTTTTAATGAATCATTTCCATTATTCATTTACATACTCATCTTTGAATCAGAGTGAATACCAGAGAATCTCTGTGTTAAATAATAAATATGTAAAATAAATAAATAAAAGGAAAAAAGTGCTGTAAAAAACACAAACACTAATTTTGGCAGAGCACAGAGTATGAACATATTAATCAAATAAATTTAAAGCTAAGGGAACTAATGGAGCATAAAGTTCCTCTTTTCAAAAACATGAATTATTTATTTCATATTTTTTTCATCTTTTTGCCTGGAATAATTAGAAGCAGCAATTAGCAGAAGTGGATGGTGAGATGATTGCATGTTTCTCTAGTCAGCCGGCCCATAATGGCCTGAATAATGAGAGAGTGCTGGAGTCCAGCAGAGATGCTGCAGGTTACATAAGACTTCATAAGAGTAAGTCGAGTTGAATGTTATAGATTTATGAGTTGTAAAGGAATGATGTTTTAGGGAATTCTGTAATTCTATCTGAAGCACGTAATAGCCCTATTTATAGCCAAATTTCATCGCAAAATGAGTGTACGCTGTTCCTTCCCTCAAAATCCACTCATGTAGACATCTTTGACTCATTAACCCACTAAATGCTCTCTTCTCATTGGCTCATTGCATCAGTTTAGCTGTATTTCATGTAAAGTCTTCATATATGAGGGCAAATTGGGGCCTGCTGTATGCAAATGTGTCAATGAGGATCTTGTATGTGGGCATGTGTTTCCATGCACTAAAACTGGTTCATCAACTACGCTCAAATCATTTCATAATTCAGATTCATGATTCATTCTGTTCCAGTTTGCACTTGTTTCTAATCATCAATGGAAAACATAAGTAAAAAAAAAATTCAAAGAAAAAAATAATTCCAATTAATTTTCATTTTATTTATATAGCACTTTTTACAAATGATGTCACAAAACAGCTTCAGAGAATCCAGGTGCAAGCCCCAAGCCAGCAGCAACAGAGGCAACCTGGAGAGTGAGGGAGAGTAAAAGAAATGACCCTATGGAGATAACTAAAAATAAGAGGCCTTTGTGTACAGACTTAATCACTGCTGAACAGCTGGCAGTCTATGGCTAAAAGAGTTGGTGCAGTTAGAGTCAGTAATGGTCATTTTTATTGCAAGAAGTGTGAGGAGTAGTTTGAGAGTCTCTGGTCCACAGCAACAGGAACAACAATCTCCGCTAGAGCTTTGAGCAGCAGTCTCCCTAGGATGGGGAAGTTACAGCACACTTGGGCAGTCAAAAGACACTGATGTCCCCCCACTCCACCGTCAGCAAACCGTCAACAGTTCTGCTAGAGACCCTGTGGAATTTCAAATAGTATATTAGCTCTTTGCTATAGTTAGGGGTAAAACAGAGAGGTTGGGTATAAAGAAAGCACCTCCACCAACCCTACCAGCTGGTAAACCATCATATCAAGACACCAAACAACCATATACAATTGCAAAAAGGGCAAATGTGCTTTATTTCTTGCAGTTTATTTGTGTGCTTTAGCTGTAGGATACAGTAGGTTTAGGCAGAAGGGGAAAATTTACCATTAGTTGGCCATCTCTGTAGTTTAAGTGAAGTAGTTACACGTAGAAGAAGGAGGTATGCTTCAACAAACTGACCTCATAACAAAAGAAAATACAATCAATTAACCTGCCTACCTGTGTCAAGGCAGAAAGAAATGATAATAATAACAAGGCAAGCACTCCTTATGTATGATTACATTAACAAGGCAAACAGACAGTGTGAGGGCTGATGATAGTTAATATAGTTGGAGCGCCCCCTGCTGCAACCAATCAGAGCTCTCCAGACCACACAGACAAGATAGACAAGACAAGAAAGTGAAAAGAAAACACAGTCACACGTAGGCACCCTTATGGCCATAACATTATTATAGATTAAACACAGCCATTTGAATTTTAAAAAAGACATTGCATGTGTTTTATTTGAAGCTTGGAAGAGACAATAACATCTAATACCTGGTATATATTTAAATGTAAAGACCAGCAGTTTTACAGTGACTCTTTCAGTAAAGAGTCCTGGCATAGAGCCGCTACTGTTTTTATAACAGCTTATTAAACTTGGTTTGCACTCATATTCACAGCCAAGACTTATGAAAAGCCCACCCATTGTAAATGAAAACATAATCGGGTGATTCCTCTGTCTCTTCCTAATTATATTGATGGTTAAAAATGGGAGAGCTCGCTTGGTTGTATCTAGCTAAACAACATGGGGAAATAAATCCTGAGTGAATCATTTTCTGTTGGGTGTTTCCAACCAAAACAAGCGTAAGTATTTATTTAATACATGACGAGTTTAAATACAGCACACATCATGATTTTGTTAAATAAATATGAACTATAATTGTAGACATTTGTTTTTTAATTCCTAAAATCATCAGGCCTTGTGTGTCCTGAGGGTTCCCCTGTGCCTTATCGATATTTGGTTTTCCTTTAACAAGTATGTGAATTAGTAGAGGACAGTTGAAAAGGAGATATATATATATATATATATATTTTTTTTTTTTATTATTTATTTTTTTTATTTACACTTAAAATCATAGTGATCAACCATTACAGTCTAACTGAAACACTGTACAGTGTACGTAATGTGAAACGGTGCAGCATATTCACTGAGGGAACAGTAATGAGTTTCTTTTCTCTGTGGATGTGAATGACAGGTCAGATAGTGTTGTACAGTGGTGCTGCCATTACATGGTTGGAAATTGCTTTTGAGCAACCCTTGAGGGCACACCTGGTAAAAGCATGGCCAAGCAGGGCAGAGGAATTTACATGCTCTGCTGCTGGAATTCACATTCAAACTCCTGTTTGTGCCAAACACCATCTGTCACAGGGCTTCCCCGGAGCAAAACTGGCTTCATTCTCAGTGACAGGAGCACAGAAGGGTCCTAGAAACACCATATAGCCTGTTAGTAGGACTATGCAATACAGTCAGGCCCGATGTTAGCACTTTTGCAGTTTTTCTTCCAAATAACTTATAAATTTATCTAAAATAATTGGATTCCTACCAAAACAGCTGAAATTGTCAGTAGCTTTCCACAGTTCTTTATTTCACTAATAATAATAAACAAAATTATTGTCAGGCTCAACTTAATATTTGGAAGTACATCCTTTGAAAAAAAAGGAACTGAAATCAAAAACGTCTTATTGCCATGAATGAATGTCATGCACTTCTCTGCTGCAATTATGGACCACTCTTCTTCGGCAGTATCCTCCAGGACTCCCAGATTTGGAGGCTGCCTTCTCCAAACTGCTGCTTTGAGATCTCTCCGCACGTGTTTGATAAGACTGAGATTTGTATTTACTCATGGCCACTTCAGAACAGTTCAGCGCTTGTTCTGTCCTTGGACATTTTTAATGTTTTCTTTGGATTTTTGCTTTTGCTTTCTCTTTTGAAGCTGGTTAAAACTATACTTTCTATACTGCTTGTACCTGTAACATGTCACCAGTGAAACTACGTGAAAAGTAGAGGAATGAGAAGTATTCTTAAATGAAAATTTAAAGTGCAGATCCTTTTGTATAAAATGATTAGAATTTGCAGAGTTGAATCTACCTAACCTCGATGAGTTGTAGTTCAGAAAAAGTGGGAAAAGTTTCAATAGTTCTTTCCAAACTTTCTGGTATTGCTATTGCAAAACCAATATCTCTGTAATATGCAAATGATCCCTTTAACCATCAACAACTCAGACCTTACATATTGTTGCAGTTCAAAGAAAACCATTTTTTTATCAATTGAACACAACAGCCTCCCTTTACGTTGTGTGAAACTTTCATGATGAACAGACCAATAGAAGTGATACAAACTGACATAGAATAAAATGTTTTTACTTTAACTTACATTAAAAGCTCAAAGTGGGCCATCCCAAAGTGCTTAGTGCTCTCTTCAGAACATGCTGAGGTGGTTTCTAATGCTGTGTGCACTTTACTTTGAAAATAAAGGTGGTAGTGTTCTGACTCTTGCCCTGCCAGATCACTGGTTCTGTTATATGTTGAGGAAAAGCCTGCAGTACTACGCTGTGAACTAAATTGAATCAGTCACGTCAGTGATGCGTACTGCTAACCATCTGGATGTGAGGGCAGACGCAAAAAAATGTGTCAGATGTGCTCAAATGACTTTTTAACACCAAACGCTTGTCTTACGCCAATAAAGGCATTAAATACTTCAAGTAATTACTGTAGGTGCTTTTGACAAAGCTCACAGGGCAAGATCTCTCTCTCTCTCTCTCTCTCTCTCTCTCTCTCTCTCGCGCTCGCGCACGCACACGCACACGCGCTTGCTCAGCTTTTTGAAATTAGAGACTACTAGAGTCCCTTAAACCTATGTGTAGCTGGTAATGCATTCAGAGACTTTACCTTTGTCTTCTTTCACTCATCAGTATCTGGCCTCAGAGTATATATGATGCATGTATGTTCTTACTGGCCCCAGTAAATGTTTTCAGCGTATGACCTGAAGCTTTCTGTGTTCTGGGGTGTTTTCTGTCACTGTAAAAGAAGCTCTATGCTGCCTTCATTGCTAGACGCACTGTGGTCGTGTCTAAGAAGATACATTCAGAAAGCATCAATAAGCACTTATTATTCTATCTGAGTAAATGTGACTGAAGGCAAAGTGATAACTCTTCCTCTGTGAACATGGTAGTTTGTATAGGTGTCATTGCACTGGCATCTGCCACCATATTGATGTGTAACTTGAATGTATCAAGTATGTGTCCAAACCAGAATGAACGTGCTGCTTTTTCCCCCTCTCTACAATAATATTGCTTGCTTTTTGTAATATTGTGCAGATGGGTCATATAAATGTCAAGCAGCACTTTTTGTGCTAACCGATCCTCAAACTGTTCTGTTTGATTTTGCACTAGTTGTGTTTCAGGTTGAGTGCTGCTTGAGTCTCATACTGCGTTCAGTAATACCAGATAGCCAATCCTCGTTTGCCTGATGCACAGACGTATAGATTCACATGATTTTGGAGGTGTCTGCAAGCAGTTGCTTGTTGATTTTACCCATGAACCAATTCTCTGCATCCTGATGCAGATAAATGTATCTTTGCAGATGTATGCATAAATTAGAATTTAAGTGCTTTCCTGTTCGTGGGTTTTCGTGCTTTAAAGGTAAATATGCTACTTTTAAGCTTTGCTTGATCACGTTCTTTCTTTTTTCATGTTTCATGGATTTTTAATGTTTTTTACATGCCAAAGTAAATGCAACAAAACAACACTGAGAAATCACAGTATTCTAGAAAAACAGCGGATTAAAAAGCAGAAATAACAGTTTTTTTGTGTTGATCCCAAACACACCTCCTTTCCAATTAATTAAAACCAAGACGCTCTCATGAGTCTGCTTCATGAGCATTACTTTAACTTTGCCATTGTTCTTCAGTGAAGTCGCTTCCTTAATGGCTAATTACTGCTGTAGCTCCGGCCTGAGGGACACATGCTCTATGTTAGTTTAGTTCCATTGGGCTGTTGTGCACTTACCTGTGTTATATTCTAATCTGTACAATTAATCAATGAAAACATCTTTTTTATTTTAGTTTCCCTACATCTTTTTCTTTATAAACAAGTGAGGATTCCTCATGATAAACACTAAACAGATACACACCCCCTAATTTTTAATAACCTGAAAAAGCTTAAAGCCGCCTTTGGAGGTGGGAGGCTAATGCGGATGAGATTATGTGTGATGGATATGAGAACTGTACAGCTCACATTAATATGGTAAGTAGAGAGAAATCTGCAGAAATGAGAGGGAGTGTTTGTTTTTGCCAGTGCTTTACCGCCTGTGATTCCAACAGGATAAAACCCTCATTACAGCATATTTACACAAGGCAGATGAGCTGTCTTATTTCACACTTTTTTTTTCTGACTGAGTGTGTATGTGTAGGAGAGTAAGTGCATAAGAAAGACTCTGCATGTATTCGATTTGGTAAATAATTGTGTAGAATGTAAATGTTCCCATAGGGTCTTAGGGCCTGTGTCCTTGAAAAGCAGTACGTGTTCTCATCCCGCTTTGATTTTTATTCTTTCAGTTGTCTTGTATCTGTCTCTCAGTGTTGGTTTGAAGTGACTGTACAGGTCATCTCTCTTGTTTGTGGTGAGAAGCAGCTACAGAAGGAGGGAATTTCCTCAGCTCTGCGGTATGAAAGTGTGTTTTTTTCCCAGTTCGCCCACTCTCTCTGTGTGTTTATCCCTGCAGGATATTGCTACTATGCAGCTGTGTGCCAATAAACTGGACAAGAAGGACTTTTTTGGTAAATCCGATCCTTTCCTGGTGTTCTACCGCAGCAACGAAGACGGAACGTGAGTGAGATGGCAAAGAGGAGGGACCTCTCTCTCTCTCTCTCTCTCTCTCTCTGTCTCCTTCTCTGTCTCTGTCTTTCTCTGTCATTCTCATCAGTCATTCTTTCTCTCTCTCACTCTCTGTCTTATTCATTCTCTTTGTCTCTCTCATTGCCCATATTGTGTCTTATCCATGTCTTTATCTATACTTACTTTCTTTCTTTCTTTCTTTCTTTGGAGTTGTTAATAAGGAACACCTTGTGTTGTATGTCGTAGATTCACTATCTGTCATAAGACTGAGGTTATCAAGAACACTCTGAATCCAGTGTGGCAGCCCTTCACCATCCCTGTGCGTGCACTGTGTAACGGGGACTATGACAGGTGAGAAGATCCAGTGTGCTGGAATCACTTCAGCTAAGTTGCACTGCCATTCAAAAGTTGGGGGAGACTGAGAATTAAGTTATAATAAATAATGTCAGAATGCCTCATATTTCAGTCTTAAGTGGCCATGTCATGTCTGAACCTATAAAGAGTATTTTAGAGGTTCA
>JBBPCZ010000115.1:19493455-19507462 GCA_037974445.1 Brycinus macrolepidotus | reverse complement strand
GTGTGTGTGTGTGCCTGTGTGTGTGTATGTGCCTGTGTGTGTGTGTGTGTGTCTGTGCCTGTGTGTGTGTGTGTGTGTGTGCGTGTATGCAGCTCATGAATAATGTTTTTCTCTCTCTGAAGGTGACACTGCTGTCATTTAAAGTCGAATCTGAATACACATTTGTAGACTTCATCAGAGGAGGGTAAGCTGAAGAGTCATGCTTGTTGATTTTTGTGCCTCATTTAAATGCCTCAGGGTCTGGCTGACTCAGAAATCCATTAAGTGTTGCTGATTTGTTTGTGTGGTAAAAAACAGATTACACTTGCAATCCATTTCTGTTAGCTGGCAGGCTGCTAAAATAGCTTCAAACTGTATTTACATGAAGCCTTTACTCTTTGTGTTATTAAAAACTCCTGGATATGGAGAGATAAATCAGATCTAGTGTGAAAAGGGAACGTTATGCCTTATGGAAGTTTATTGATTAACTTTGCTTCATTTTGTTAGTTTGTTAAAAATGATTTGGTTATATGTAAAAATATTAGAAATATTCATTAGAAATATTAAATATTACAAAATATTATTAAAAAATTAATATACGTACCAACTAGATGTTTAATGGTACACAGAAGTTCTGGTTTGGTTTACACCCAGGCTTAGACATCTAACAAAATGCATAAAGCTAGGTTTCTTTTCTAACAACGAGCAAGAGATCATAATCAGCCACAAAACTGAAAAGCGTCTCCTTTGTTTTGTTCCACTTAGGCTATATTGTAAGATTCAAAGCTTAAGCCCAAACCTCACACAAAAAAGAAACTGAAAACATCCTTGCTAGTAGGGCTGGCAACTTAGGCAACTTCATTATAAAAATAAGAATTGTATTGTATTATCCATTAAATGTAAACAGTGAGCACATACTCACCCATAGGCCATATTTTTGTGATGGCTGATGTTTAGTGGTTGCAGCGGACAACTGGTGCTCGATCACCATTTTTGTATACCTGTGAAGGGCAGGGACCATGGACTGGCTTACGTGCTCCTGGGATGAAATGTTATAACAAGGCTCGAGCACTTTCAATAAATACTTAATAAATAATGCCAGTTGCTTCTGTAATGTTTTGGCCTTTCCTGCTTTCACATCTAAAGCCTGCTTCGAAGCAGCCGATATAAGTAGATGGATCCCTGTTTTTTTCTCGCCTGGCTCTGGTAATAGGCACATCTGGGTGATACCATCAAATATGCATTAGCATTATATTTTCCCACACAGCTGATGTGAAAAAAGCATCCGGGTCTTCTAGCTCCTGTGTGTCATTTGGAGTCACCATAGAGAAAAGGGTGCAATGACACTTAATATGCACAAAAAGGGCCTTAGACTAAAAAGGTCTTAGAACTGATACCTTGAAGAACCTTTCAGTGAATAGAAAACCATTTCTGTAAATGAGACGTGTGAGTGTGAAGAACCATTTAAAGTTTAAAGAACCACAACATAATGCAAAAGTTCAAGAAGGGACCCCTGATTTGGTGAAGAAACTTTACATTACGTGAGGATTCTTTGAGCATTCTTACTCAAACATCTTGGTTCTTTAGAGAACCAAAAATGATTCTTCTGTTTCATCACTCGAAGAACCCTAACTCTTATGGCACACATCTTATCTTTTGGGTGGGATTATCATATCTTGTACAAAATCTCCATATTTTATTTTGATGCTTCTACCCCACTTGAATTTTCCCCTTCTGTAAACTGTAATGTTACTCAATACTACACTACCACTTTTCCTTGAAAGGTTCAGGCCAATAACAACGAATATGTATATCTATTCAGGGATCAGGTACCAGTATCAGAGCTAAAGCCCTGTCTCTGTATTTCACATCTCCCACATGTTTATGAAACCCATCCAACTAATCCAGGTTTTAACACAACAGTACAGCAGTGTAATCAGTTATCTTCTACTGTCGGCTCTTCTCTGAAAGTTCTACAATGTTTCCTCCTTGTCTAATCTTTTTTTAACATGAATTATATAAACATTACTATATTTATGCCTTTGGCAGACACTCTTATACAGAGCCACTTGCAATGTAATCTTGTTACAGATGTGGACAAATGCAGTGTTCACGGTCTTGCCCAGGGGCTCTTGTTGTTGTTGCATGGTGGAGAATATAAACATGTATCATTCAAGAACTGAAAGTATATTTGAATAATAAGAATAGAGACAAAATTATTAGTAATTTATATTTTGAAGTCTAACATCTCAAGCTTATTTCTTTGTCACACAAACACATTTTTAAAGGGCACTTTAATGGATAGCAATTTGATTAAAGAGAGTTTGTTTTATTTACAACGGAATTTTATTTCATTGATTATTTTAATAATTCATAAACCTGTAATCAGTCTAAATGTTTTTTATTGCCTCCTTTAGATTATGTATCTGTGAAAACTAATTAACTTGTTTTTTAATCTACATGTCAAGTCCTTGTTAAGTGTAAAAGTGGAGCTTGTTTATTATTGTTTATTAAAAGGCATATTCTGCCTTATTCTGTGATGGAGTGTTTGCAACAAATGCCCAACAAATATACAGTAAAAGGAAGCCTTCTGCCAAAGAGTTCACCATTTTCCTCTTTCTTGTAAGCCTTTTCTGTGCAGTGACTAAACAGTTCTTTACAGTGTAGGAGACAAACACTTTTCTTAAAGGAGCAGGACAGGGAAACTGGAGCTCTCATGGTTATGAGGTGAACACTGGAACAGTTTGTTTACTGCTTTTGATTCATGTTCTAAATATATTTTCAGGTCTCTTGTAATAGTAAGATAAGTGACTAAAAATATTACATTTTGCACCATGAAGATGCTCTTCAGTTTCCAGTAGCTGCCAAGCACATGGCTTCCTGTTTAAGCTTTGCAGGAAAAGTGACATGTTCCTCCACTCTTAATAGGGTTGGAGTGGGTAGCGCTTTGTGTTGAAGTGGGCTTAGTAGCCTCTCTGAGGCGTTCTGCAGTGATGACCCAGTGTTTTTTCGCACCTTTATAATTTTAATACTCCACTCCATCAGTGCTGTTCTCAGAACTGTGTTTTTTGTTATGGGCCATTAATACGCTGGCACCCATAGCACACCTTTAATACACATCCTAAAACAATAGCAAATTGGTAATAACCCAGTTTTTTGCGGAGTCTCTTTTTTTGGGAGAGACATATGCAAATGTGCCATTGCTTACACCTTTAATCTAAGATTTATTGCACAATGTGTTTTTGTTTTACTAATGTTTTTGTTATAATGTGTACTGTCTGTGGCCTTCAGAACACAACTCAACTTCACAGTGGCCATTGATTTCACCGCATCAAATGGTAAGTGTTTGCTAATATTTTATTTGTAATGGTGGATATTAGGATTGTTAAATGAATATTCCAACATTTTTCAACTTAATCTCCATCTGCCGACTCTGTTCCTTCATTAAAATCACTATGAGCAATAATTTTATGTTTCCCTTTATTTAGAAAATAACTGAAAACCTGCTGACTGACTCAAAGAACTGTGTGTGTATGTGTATGTATGTGTGTGTGTGTGTGTGTGTATGTGTATGTATGTGTGTGTGTGTGTGTGTGTGTGTGTGTGTGTGTGTGTGTGTGTGTGTGGATCAGACATAGCAATGCCATATGCCAAATGATATGATAATTACCAGCAATATACCGATACAAAAGATAGATATTAGCTCAAAATAATGCTAAAGTATTTTTTCTCCCAAAATTAAATTTCAGCAGACAATTTTTTAAATCTAAAGTCTGAATTGGCTGAAGGCTGGCCTGCAGCCAAGCTAAAAACTATCCATCCATCCACAAGTTCTGTCTATCTTTATTGCATGCTTAGTTAACTGTCCTCATTAGAAAACTTGACTACAGTAAGAACTAGTGTTGTTCTACTAGCAATGTCTATTAAGTGATAAAAAGACCTTGTGGGGTTTGCAAAGTAGCAACTCAAATCCTTCGTGAACTTTGAAATAGAAAACACAAAAGCGTGATTTCATTAACATCTCTGCTGAGCATAAAGGTTTTCTTTCAGTCGTTTTCTCCGAATTTTATCCGGTGTTAATTAACAATTTTGTCATTCTTGCTTTATCTACAAGCATTAAATGTTCTTGGAAAATGCACCCGAAAATGCACCCGCAAATCAACTACAGTGAAGTGTTGATGAATTCTGTCTCAGTCACATGCATCATACATTACTCACAGTCATGTACATGCTGAACTTGCCTTGCTCCCAGGCGCTGTGTACAGTATCACACTCTTCAGTTGAAACAGAGAGTGGATGACTCATTCACGAAGCAGTAAAGATTCAGATGAATAGAACTCTATATTCTTCACAAAACCCTCTCTGCTTTCAGCACTCAACCTTCTACCCACTATCATTCACAAATGCATCTATCTATGCGGCTCAAATCTCCCCTGATTACCTAAGTTTTTCGCTGCAGTGCAGACCACCACTGAGAAGTTCAACGGTTCGTTGGTTTGAATTCAGCCTGACTTAAATGCAGCCTTGCTTTTTCATGCAGTGGCAAGTGTTTTCTGACCCATATCGATGTGCTGTAGTGCTCGGTGGTTGACATGCCCATGGCATACTGGGTCTTTCTTTTCCTGTGTGGAACAAGCCCCTGGGGCATGTCATGCGAATAGTTATGAAGTATTTTTGAATTATGTGGAAGAGCTACATGTGTTTAAAACAGAATAAAAGAACATTGTGCATGTTTTAATTGTTACTGTTGAAGCTTACATTTAAAATACATGAATGTTTAGTCCCACTTATAATTACACATAACAGTCCTGGCTGTGATGTTCTGGATGAACAGTCAGTGTATTCAGTGAGGGCTGGCCTGAACGTTACTTTACATGGTTTGAACATGCATTGGTGCTTCAGAATGAGTACTTGAATACTTGATCCCAGTAATACCCTTAAGTACATCCATATTTGTATTTTCATAATTAAATCTCATGTGTGTGTTTTTTTAATCAAAGTAGTCCGTTTTTTGATAGATTTGAAATAAATAGTTTTACACATTTATAGATGTTTTTTTTATGATGTATGTCTCAAAGGTACAGAAAGACATGTGTTGTAATGTTAGATCAGCTAAGGAAACAGGTGAGTCTGACAGGAATTTTGCATACCTAGAGAGCAGTGGTGATGCAGAAGTACATTCAAGATGTGAATCTCTCAATCTTTGCTCAGCAATCGGTTTTCATATGTTAGTTTAGCTGGTTTACTGAATGAAGCCATTGCTAAATTAGTGGTCCAGGTTCATTCCACTTCAAAATATTGCTTAGCTCAGATTTAGCACTGCTGCATATAAGTGTTGCATCCCAAAACCTTTAGAATGTCTACAAAAGTCTGCTCTTCAGTACAAAATGTAAACAAACTACAAAATTATCAGTGAACTGATGATGAACATGAGAAACACTGTTTAGCTTCTACCATGTGGCAAAGATGAAGTGGTCTCTAGGTTATTATTTTAAAAAACAAAATGAGGAGAGAGAGACAGTGGTGGTGCAGGCAGGGAGAGACTGTCTGGGAAGAAGAAAAAGTATTACTTTCAACCACACTGGCAAACGCTGTACCCGTGGCTGTGGTACACGGTGAACGCTGTGCTGTGTGTGTATTGTAGGCACTGTTACTCGTCCACTGCAGGCAACTCTAAACTTGTAACCAGGGCAGCACGGTTTTAACTTGAAACTTCGCAGGTGTACAATGACAGAATGAAACACAAAACCTGCAGAGACTGATGCATCACCTCACACA
Source organism: Brycinus macrolepidotus (assembly GCA_037974445.1). Classification (NCBI taxonomy): domain Eukaryota; kingdom Metazoa; phylum Chordata; class Actinopteri; order Characiformes; family Alestidae; genus Brycinus; species Brycinus macrolepidotus. Next base: position 19,501,705 of record JBBPCZ010000115.1, on the reverse strand, counting down.
TCTATCCATCCATCTATCTATTAATGTATATATATGTACTGCGCAAAGGTTTTTATTATAGTACTTGTATTTTCCATCAAATACCTAGTTCAGCTCGATCAGTAGTTCATTAGATGAAATCAGGTGTGCTGTTTATGGAATTTCACAAATCTATGAAATGGCTGGAGACATCAAGGAAAAATCTGGAACAAATTTGCAAAGTATCAACTACTTTTTAGTTTGTTTGCATTAATTCTAATGTTTAAGGCAATGCTGTACCAAAACGAAAGGGGTAACCATGTCATATGATGATGCAACCAACTGAGAAAGCTGATAGCATCAGTGCAACCAGTGGAAAAGTTAGTCTGGAGCCCTGCTGTAATGTTTTAGTGGCTGGTTGTCATTGCTGGGTCACAGGAGAGTAAGGTGGAGTGATATCACAAGAGATTAGTTATCATGCCATTATTGGGAGTTATTGGCAGTCATAAAATGTGTCTCAGCCATTCACTCTGGGAGGTCAGAGCTAATTGTGGTATAATTCTAAATAAGGAACCAAACACCAATAAAATAGATAAATAGTTGATTATTATAGTAATTGAATGACTTGGGCCAGCCCTAGTATTATCACTGGAAGTGTTTTTGAATATTCACCGAATAAATTGTATTAAATGCGCTGTTAAGGGCCATTACAATATTTATATTTAGACTTTATTTGGTGTAAGTCTGCTGTGTGCTGATACACTATGGCTGCTGTGCTGAATATCAAAATGAATGAGAATTTGGATTGGGACTCTGTCTTAATCCCAAAGCTGCTCATTAGGCCACACTAAAATAAGGTGTTCCCAATCCTTCTCTGATCTTAGGGAACCCGGCCCAGCCAACCTCGCTGCACTACATGAGCCCGTATCAGATGAACACATACGCCATGGCACTGAAAGCGGTGGGGGAGATCATCCAGGACTACGACAGTGACAAGCTCTTCCCTGCGTATGGCTTTGGAGCCAAACTTCCACCGGATGGCAAAATCTCTCATGCGTTTCCTCTGGTGAGATCATTATAATTTATCTCAAGCAGCACTGCAACGTGGCTTGATTCATTTTTCTTTCTTCTTCATGAACTCATAATATTCATTTCATCATTAATGTTGCCATGCTGCTGTTATCATTAAAATTTCATATTCTGCCTGATATTTATGATTGGAAAATTCTCTTGCTGACATTAGATGTCAAAACATGATTTAAGGGTAGAATATGACGGGTTTTTGAGGATATTAAGAAAAGGGTTTGCGCAATGCCAGGTATTTGCCTTTGCCCAAATTCCTCTATTTTGTGAAAATTTGTCCCACTTAATTATTTCAGATATGCAAAAAAAAGACTATCTGAGTGAACACAAAGTAGTTTAAAATAATAATGTATTTGTTGAAAGAAATAAGTTATCTAGCACCAAGTGGGCCTGTGTGAAAACAGTCTCAATAAGCAGCACAAATTCAGCTACAATCAAAACAAATTCTATAAGAAACAGGAAAGAAACTTATTGTGATTTATTAGTCTGAAAAGAGTTACAAAGCCTTTTCAAAGGTTCAGTGACTCTAGCAAACCACAGTGAGAGCTATTATCTTCAAATGGAGAAAACTTGCAACAGTGGTGAATCTTCCCGGAAGATTCCTCTAAGAGTGCAGTGACGACTCATTTGGGAAGTCACAAAATAACCTAGATGAACATCTAAGGAATTGCAGGCCTCGTTCATCACAGAAGGGTCAGTATTCAAGATTCCACCATTAGACTGGGCCCAGAATTGTATCTGTGGGAGAGTTGCAAGGTGTAAAAACACTTCTAACGAAGAGGAACATAAAGGCCTGTGTCATATTTAACAAAGAGAATCTTAGTGAGTGTTGACTGATGAGTCACAAGTGGAACTTTTCAGAGGACAGGGGTTTCATTATATCTGGTTTTCCACAACATTCCACAATAAGAATATCATACCAACAGTAAAACATGGTGGAGGTAGTGTGATGATGTGGAATAATCTGCTGCTACAGGTCATTGGCAAATTCCCATAATTGATGGAACCATGAATGCTGCTCTCTACCAGAAAGTCTTGTAGGGTAATGTCTGGTCATCTGTCTGTGATCTTAAGTTCATTGCTGTTGTGCTGCCATTTTGATTTATTAAAAGCTTTCGACACTGTAGGTCATACCCTCCATTTGAGAAGTTTACAAATCATTGGTTTTGACAGCAATGATTTGTTGTCAAACTTCAGTGTGTGGCATTGTGCAGCAACAAATCTAACTGTAAATGTGGGTTACCTGAAGTGTATTTCTGAGTGAAAATAAAGATTGATTGTTTGAAATGTTTCGGAGTGGCCTCATCAAAGTTCAGGCTTGGACTTCATTACAGTTCTGTGGCAGGGCTTGTTTACTCATATCAAACCTTGCCCTAATCTTACACTACCCTAAAAATATTATGCTTTCCTTTACATTGGCCTGTATGTAAAGGATTGTATCAATCACCCTCAAAAATATGTTTATATTTGACCTGTTTGATGTCTATAGTATCAGTAAAACCATGCTTGAAATTGTTTATTTTTCAGTGATAATATCCATTCACTGGCCACTGACTTTCTATTCTTCTGGCTACAATAAATGTTGTGATCAGAGTGAATTAAACTTGTCAGTGTATTGATAGGATCATTGTCCTTGATTTACCTCACATGAATGAAAACAAATTTGGATCTAATCCAAACACTAATTCTTCAGACATCCACACTTCTCCAGTGTCCGCTCCAAGGCAATAGAGCACAACGAATCCAGCGTCATCACTCTGAGAGTGTGAAAAGGGCCTTATGAAAAATGAAAGACCTGAATAAGCTCTGGTTATGAAATATGAAGCACACAATGGTAACTGAAGAGTCTGCTTAAGCCCAGAGGCAAGAGAGACAGGCCAGAGTGACTGAGAGAGAGGAGTGGTGAAGAAAGGAGAGGAGAAGAACATACTGTGTCACAAAGTCAGCCAGTCCACTTCCCAAGACTGAACATCTGCTTCAGTCATTAACGAAGAGAGAGAATAAAAAGGAAAAATGCTGAAAAACAGTCAGGGGGTCTTTGATTTTTTTAGAGGACATACTGGGTTTTTAGTATGCCTCTTCATGAGTGAATTAGACAACAAGTCAGTGATTTAAATAAAGAAGACAAAAGAATTAGCCTTTACCAGGCAATCGGGACAGGTGGTGTAACAGAAAGAAAGATAGAGAGACAGATAGAAAGAGGATGAGGGAGTAAATGACAGAAAAAATAAACCTAGGGAGCTGCAGAGAAGAGCAGAGAGAGGAATTGACATGGAGAGGGAGAGTGAATGACAGTCAGAGTTTGGGATGTCAGTTATATATTGCAAGTGTGGAATTTTGGCCTTTAGAGCAGGGAGTCCTTCACACCTCATAACCTCACTCGTCAAGACTCTAGCATTTAACTAGTACCTGGCAAGCTCCAAGTATCAGTTGGTGAGACTGCAACTGCTTTTGGTTGTCAGTTAAACAGAATTGCACCAAAATTATTTAGGTTATGTGAAGTTTAACATACAGTTAAAAATGGTTTTGTTGCCACTTTTTTCAAAGTGTAAATGTGGTTCACTGAAGTTCATACAGTCTCATGAGTTCTAGCCAAGCCTCTATTTCAGAATGACCCTCTCGAGCAGGGAGGTGTAGCTAAGATCACAGAAAGGTACCTGAGGTCTTTTCTGAGCCTGGCTAGTGACCTTGCTAGATTTTCTAGCAAGATTCCTTAATTACACTGATGTAGATTGATAGTCACAAAGAGCTAGTATCTGGCCTAATTGATTGACTGTAGGCACTATGTAAATTAAATGAGGATCATTGGATCCAAGTTGCTGCCATTTAGTTGGGGTCTATTATTCTTGCCATTTTCATAGAATCAAGAAATATGGCAATAAGATAAATAAGTGACTTTGCAGTTTTTTGGTGGGTGTACACTTGGAATAGCATTGCAAAGGCATGTCAGAATAGAGTTCTGCATTTTTTTTTTTTTACAGGTAATAGAACATAGTAAATGCAGTGCACAAGTGAGATAACAGTTATGACATTTTAGTCCAATTTAATTCCTGCCACTGTAAGACTCTGAAAGAGATACAGGGTGATGTCTGTATCATGGCAGGCAGGTGCACAGATAGACCTCAGTGAATGTGTTTTCTGACATATTTATATGACCAAATATAAAAATACTTTCATGATTTAATCGAATTCACTGAAGTATCTCAGATCCTATACATTTGCATGGAACCATGACATTACATTTTTAAGTACATGCAGCATTTCATTTTTGTATTTACATTTAGTTTATTGGGAACTATTTATGGCTCTTAACTTTTTCTCTCGTTGGATTATAACAGCGGCTGTAATCACCTTTCCTTAATTAGAACTCACCTTAGCGTGACAGTACTGAAACATCTTCATGCTAAAGCAACTTCAATTACAACATTGACATATTAGCTAATGATGCCTCGCTGCCTTTGTTCTAGCGTTTGAATTCTTTAAACACTCTCCCTCCCCCCTCACTATGTTCTCGCTCTATTTCCTCTTCTCTTGGTTAATGTCATATTGGGACAAAACCAGGGCATTTGAAACAAGAAGACGATGACCCATACATTGACCTTCAGGACTCACTGCACATTGTCTCGCTTTCACCAGGGCCCAATTTACTGTGTACTTCTCCGCAGGCACAGGCGCACTGAGCTCATTTCACTGCAGAAAAGTTCAGAAATTGCTGTTGGAATGAAATTAGGACGGAATTCCTTGTGATTCAAAGGCAAATTTAATTCGCCCAAAGAAATCTGAATGTGTCAGACAGTTTCAGAAAAGGTCACCCCTGCTTTCAGTGCCGCACGGAAATCCCAATGATCAGAGAGAAATGAAAGGCTGGTCACGCTCCTGTAGAAAGAGATTCACTCTCAGCCCCATTCAATCTCCCTCACATTTGCTCCTTGCTCACCAGGGTCGGAGGGTCATTCGCTCCAATCTGCCATAGCGGATCTGCCAATCTAATGCACAGCCACGCATGGAGGTCACTCCAGCCTCTTCTCCAGACTGAGAAGATCAAGCTTGCAGCTCATATAGAGATCTAGAATCTTACTCAAATTCAGTCATTCCAAGAAAGCTGTTTTTACTGAGAGACTAAATATTGTTCTCCTTGTGCCTTCAAGGATAGAGTAGGAAAGCTAACTCAAAAGAGAGACTTGGTCAGTGGTGTCTGACACAGATGATTAGCTGTGTTTTAAATGTGTCTGATGAAATGAGAGATAAACTTGGATTTGTGGACAGAAATGATTCTTGCTTCATTTAGAAATAGAAGGTAACTGTTTTTGGGATGTCATAAATGCAGTATAAATGCACCCCTTTATGGACAGTAATTCAATTTAAGTGCAGTGTGAGTGTGTGTGTGTGTGTGTGTGTGTGTGTGTGTGTGCATGTGTGTGTGTGTGTGTGTGTGTGTGTGTGTGTGTGTTAGCTTAGCCATTTCCAAACCTTTCCTTGAGGAGGCACAGTATTTAGTTACCAGCCAGTGCCCTGCTAAGCTAATCTGTCCTTCATTAAATTAAATCAGGTGCTGCTGATGAAATTAAATAAATCCATGTGATGGCTGAAGTCTACAGAAAAATCATGAGATAAACCTGTGTTCTTCCAACAGTATTCTCCTTAGTTGTACAACTGTCTAAGCCTTGACTCGAAACTAAAGAAGAATTGTCTTGGCTGACATTAGCTTTATATTTAATGTGGGGATAAAACTGTGTAAAAGTGTTTTTTGTCTGGACCATTACTTGTCACTGATTCTAACATTTTCATTTGTAGAAATGACTCAATATTTTGTATCTTTTCATAGAAATGTACAGTATTGCACAGATTAATTCTCAGGGTTGAGATTCCAGTCAGTAAGCTCACTGACTTTAGCTATTCATGCTATTTTATGTTTGAGTCCAATGAATACTTAAGAGACACTGGTTTTAGTAAGTTGGTTATTGGGATATTTGGTATTTTTGTGTTTGTACTTTACTGTTCGATGTTTGTGTGTGTGTGTAGTTATGTGACTTTCATATTCCTTTACCTACCATCCTCTGTCTTGAAGACACCCTCTTGTATTTTCTAAAGTAAAGTAGAACAACATATATTAACTAATGCTGTTGGGAATAACTACAAATGTATGCAAAAGTTTAAATGCCCCAAGTCAAATGACGCATTTTGTTGATATTCTAAGTGAAACTAAGTTAACACATCCTCTACAGGGACTAACCTTAAATATGGGATTTTATGCAAAATGAGGTTTAAGTGCACAATTTCTGTTTAGTTTAACATGTGGAAAAAAGTGTGCAGAAGTGTGTTCTCTGTAGTGGATGTGTAATTATGTCATTTCAACAGAGGCACACATTACTGTACCCAAATTCCACCTACTGTATACATAAGTTTGGAGAATATACAAAAAAGGGCCAGGCAAAAATTAAGGTAATGTAAAACATGTATGGGTGTTTTTCCACACTATTTAATTTCCTTTCGTTGTGGCTTGTTGTCTTATAGCCTGGAGGGAGCTCTTTTGATTAGGCAGATGTTTCTGTAATTGGGATGAGTAAGCCATTTCTAAAGGCTGCTGTCCACATCTGTGCAATGACGAGAGATAGAAGGTTTTACCTTCGTCTTAGCAGTTCATCTTCATATTAAGAACACTTCATCTTTATATTGTCACAGCAACATGGCTCAGTTTTGCCTGTTCTTTGAACGGGCTGCTTATTTATCTACTTCCCAGTAACTGAACAAAATATTTCATCTCAGTCAGACACTGGATTACTAATGGATGTTCTTCTATTTGGTTCCATTAATCCGAAACCTGTACCAGTATTGGTCATTTAACAATACTGATTTTTTCAAGACCCATTAATATTAGAAATGGTTTTCTCTAGATAATGTGTGTTGTGTCTGTTAAACGTTTACTGTACTGTGTAAGATTCCCTTTAATGTCAGTTTATTAGAAGAAGAAAATGAAACTATTCAATCAAAGCAAGCTATATTAGTCTTGCATGATTTTAGCAGAGTAGCAGCAATCATGGTTCATTAACTCTTTATTACATAAAATGCAAACAATTAAATAAAATATCTTCCCAAAAAAAAATTCACAAAAATGAGTTGTATTTGGAAAACATCCTGATAGTGGATGCAACCAGTACTGCTTGCATGACATGCAGCATTTAGTCCAGAATTATGATGAAACAGCTTTCAGTACTAGATAATATATCCTTTTACTGTTGTATCTAAAAGTTTGGGCACCCCTGGACAAATGACATTTTGTTGATGTTTGAAGGAAAAACACATCCCCTACACATTATAACATTTCAGTGGATAGTTACTGTTTATTTGCCGAGAAGAGTTAAGGCAAATATAATTAATATTATTTTATTTTGTTTAATTGTCCAGCTATGTTAAACAGCAAATAGATAGAAGTAAACATTTTATTGCACTGACATTTACAGTGAAAATGCTCTTTTTAAGTGTGTTCTCTGCAGAGATCACTTAGAAAATTAACGAAACATTGTTTGACTGAAGGTATATATAAATGTATATGAATATTGGTGTCACACAACACAGATTTTTAATGGTATTGATCCTGTTGCAGTGTGATTTTTTAAAAGTAAATCATTTGAAACAATATAAAACAATATTTACGGCGAAGTAAATAAGTAAATAGTAAGTTTCCTGTGTGGAAATCTGGTTTCGCTCGGTTAACGTTTACAAGTTTACAAGTAACGTTTAAAGTTTCCTTTGATATGAAGTGGAACAGATCAAAACAAAACAGTCAATCAGCTTTGTAAGACTTCTATTTGCACAGCTGAATAGCAGCACTCAGAAAACATGAGTTCATTATTCTACCAATACACACCTAAACATCACCTGATATTGATTTGATTTGATCAGTACTGCCTGGCACTGGGTTCTACATTTACTGAAAGATTAGGATAAATGTAATTTCATTTCTGTGTGCTCTTTTAATGTGTGTGTTTTGTTCAGAATGGTAACAGTGAGAACCCGAACTGTGTGGGTATCGAGGGGGTGCTGGAAGCTTACTTCCAGAGCCTCCGAACAGTCCAGCTTTACGGACCAACCAACTTCGCCCCAGTCATTAACCAGGTAGCACGGTAAGACTTACACACGTACACACACACACACACACACACACACACACACACACACACACACACACACACACACACACACACACAC
>JBBPCZ010000115.1:19473050-19489046 GCA_037974445.1 Brycinus macrolepidotus | reverse complement strand
CTTTTCGGTCCTGAACACAGCTATTCCCATACCAGGATGTGATGTTCTGTGTGAGGATGCTCTCCACAGCGCCTGAAGCTGCAGACATAAATATAAACATGCTACACAGCTGTACAAAGACATGCCCATGACATCAACAACAAACAATTACATTAAAAAAATAAAAATAAATAAATAAATAAATTACAGTGGTCAGTGCCTAATATAGAGCTGCAGAAAAACAGCAGTGTATACTCAGAAGGAAAATTCAGAAAACAGATTTTCTGCTAAACACAAAACCCAAAGTGCTTAATTGATGCAGAAATACGACACAAATGAAACCAGTTCAGCAGTTGTAGTGTAGTGGGAAACACCACCATCCTCCACACAGCAGACTGGGGTTGATTCCCCATCAAGGCAAGCATGCAATGCCAGCAAGAGTCTTTGACCACACTAAAATAGTCTCCTGAACCATTCCAGGACCTCTACCCTTTACTACAAAGTGTCTTTTGGCTAACTGCAACTGATCACAGAGCGTTTAGCATGACCAATCTTGTTGACTCCTAAAAGTCCTGCACAGAAGCACAAACTGCTGTGAAAGGGAAGATTCTGAAATGTGTTGTCATTTTAGCATGCAGTTTACATCAGGCCGCCTGTGTGACTTTATGAGTGTCTTAGATGGAATAGAAGCTCTTGCAATGTGCCAGTAGCAGCGCAAATAACAGAATACTTTCCACTGATGAGCACAGGAACATATTTAAACTTAAAAAAATGTTTACTTTTGAGTTCCATCAAATGACAAGTTAACAGTGTTTAATGGTCTATTGTTCTGTAAACTAACTATAATGTAGCATCATTTTTTACTAGTCAACTAGTAAAAATCAGTAGTCATGCAATCCCAATCATTAGGAAGTGTTGAAATTTTTTTTTTTAATTTGTAATTTTATTTAGCAGTGTCATCCTTGTCCCAGTCTCAACAGTATATGGACTCAGTCTTGTCTCGGTTTCAGGGTAAGGAGGACGCCTGAGACCAGTTGAGTGCCAGCTGTTGTGTAAAGTGAAGTGCATAATAAACCAGAAGCACCAACCACATTGTGTTCACTGTGCCCCTTTGTTAATCAAAGTGACCAACCCTTTATACCAGCACAGGACTTGATTGAGTTAGTTCATTGATGTTGCACTTGAGAAACGGGCACGTTGGTACATCAGATGATAAGAAAGAATGAGAAAAAACCTTAACATTTAACACAGCATTCATAAGCTCCTTAAGCACACAATAGCTAAAGGGTTTCTATTGACTATTTTAAATATTAAAGCATTTTCCTCTGATTACCCTTGACTTAATCTAATGTCTATTCATTGACTCTAATGGATACATGATACATGACATATCCCTAAACTGCAGCCATTCAAACCTTCAGTTTGACTTTAAGTAGAGAGACTACAGAATTGCAGAGCTTAGGCTACCCCATCAATCACACAAGATATTTACATTACATTAAACAAAACATTTAATTAGCAATGCTCATTATAATTATTGCCCATGCAAAATATTTCAGTCAACAGTTATATCTTGAAACTAAATTATATAGTTAGCTTATTATAGAGCAGTCTGTTAGTTAACTGAGTTTATCTTAACTATTATCAAGTCAGGCTCGGTTAGCTACTTTACTAGGATGACAAACTGTAAACATCGTGTCACAGTTCCTTCAGTAGGTTACCACTTGTGCAACTTGTGCAAAGTCGAATTCGGGGGAATGGAGAGAAAATCAGCAATAAAAAGATAAGGAATTAGGGATAGTGAGTAAGGGTCATGTGTTTCTCATCTGCAGCTATGGAGGAGTTGGACGGAGATGATGTCAGAGTGTCCTCTAGAGGGCGCTTTGCTGAGAGAGACATTGTGCAGGTAAAGAAAGTCTTTTTCTTCTCTCATTTTCAATTTGACCATTTTTAAGCCACAGCGTCTTCCTCAACTTCTCTTTTTCATTCTTTTATTCTCTCTCTGTCTTCTGTCGGCCACCAGTTTGTTCCGTTCCGGGACTACATCGACCGCTCTGGTAACCAGGTTCTGAGCATGGCTCGACTAGCTAAAGACGTTCTGGCGGAGATCCCTGACCAGCTTCTGTCCTTCATGAAGAGCAAAGACATCAGCCCCCGCCCAGCCCCCCCTGCCTCAGGCACACCCAGCAAGCCCCCCATCAACATGCGCGTCTGAGGAGAGGGCAGCAGAAGGGAGGAGAATGAAGGGCTGGCATTCTAGAGAGTTTTGTGTAATGTTAACAAACTTGTGGTGGATTTTCTACTGCCAGTGTATTATATACTGATGATTGGCCCCCTGACTGCTGAGAGCACCTACACAAAGTTTCTTACCAACATCTGTATTCAGTCTGCTCCATTCTAAAAACAGAAAAAAGAATACTCAACAGAAAAGGAAGCAGATGCTCTGCCCTCATGTTAGCGCCGCTAAATGCCTTGGAACAAGACAACTAAGACAGCTTCATCTAAAAAAAAAATTTGTTCCGTCATCTGGCAGAGCTGTGAACCCATTAAAAGTTAAAGGAAACACCTGGCATGATTCTAATAGATTCTGCAGACACACACATAGGCAAAAACAAAGAGAGGGTGAGAGAGAGAGAGACAGACTTAGAGCAACAGATAGACAGAGAGAGAGCGAGAGAGAGAGCGAGAGAGAAATACAGAAACAGACAGACAGAGAGACACAGATAGACAGAGCGAGAAAAAGAGAGACATACAGAGAGACAGACAGACAAAGAGAGAGACACATAACAGAGACAAAGATAGAGGGAGAGACAAAGACAAGCTGAGAGATGGAGAGAAAAATAGAGAGATAGAGAGAACTAAAATGCTAAAGAAGAGAATAAGGGGGGAGAGTGTAGAAGAAGGAGAATGTGAGTGAGACAGCGAGAGAAACGGAGACAGAAAGACAGAGTTACAGAAAGAACAGGGATATAGAGCATAGAATTGATGGGGAAGATTGTGTGTGTGTGTACATGTGTTTGGGGGGTGGGGTTCAGAAAGAGAGAAAGAGAACGAGTGCATGGGTGAAAGGGCAGATGAGCTCATCTTCTCTCCCACACGTCGATGACCTGAGCATGCAAGGGTCTCCACCGCAGTCTGCTGGAACGGTAAGACTTGACCAGAAATAAATCAGTTTTATGAACCCAGAGCAAGACCGTGACCAAGAGAACTACAAGAGCACCTGCTGTACCATATCTGCCACCAAAGAACTCTCTAAAGACCTGCTAACTGAGAGTGCGGAGTGCAGTCTGTGTGGAAGGAACAATGGACACTCTGTAGGTCTCACTGAGGACACTCTCCATGGTAGGTTTGCAGCCAACAAAGAACTTTTCAAATCATCTGCAAAATGGTAAGACTGAACGTAATTTTGAGAGACTTCTGCCTCACTGTTGAGGAGGCAACTGGGAACAAAATACAAAGCGTGTCACATGTACTGTGTCCTGAAATGTTCAAATGTATTTGCTCATTTATGATTGGTTGTTGGCTGTCTGTGGCAGTGTTAGATATCAGATATGAAAGGAGGCGGAGAGAGAGAGATGGGAAAACACACCGGGAGGCCTCATGCCTTCTGCAGTCTGGTAGTTAAATCCTACAGCTATCCAGCCCCCAGTCCATTCTCCTTGATGTCATTAACCCAATTTTATCTTACAGCTTACTTCATTGCACCACAAACCCCCTGCACTATATATATATGCATATTGTCACTGTCAGGACAAGTCCCAAAACCTCAAAACTGTATGTTAGAAGGAAATAAACCATAACTCAATTAATCCCACCAATTTGACTGTGACCTTAGAAAGACAAAAGCCTCCAAAGAGAAGTTAATTGTATTATAAGGATAAAACTACCATATTTGGTAGATTTACTCTGTACTCTTTTATTGATATTTTATTGATAAGTTTGTACTGACACATTTGTATCATTTTCACAGATGTAAATGTGTGAAGTGACAGTTGTGATTGGTGGGATCACATTTACTACTGATAACCTTAACGATCCTTTTCATTCATATAGCTTGACTGTCTAATTTGTTGGACAGGTTAAAACATGATGACCCAACAAAGACTACATGCAAAATGTCCATCATTATGCGCCCTCAATGAATTTATGTCAGTACTGTTTTTTCATGTAATTGGGCGTAATTGTTCAACTGCTGCAAGTTTTTACTCTAGTTTTCCACCAGTCACACCTGTGACCAATAATAAAACTTTTTTTTAAATATTTTTACTAACTTCTAAAAACAGTTTCTGAAAATATAGTTTGTGTCATGGGGCTATCATTCATAGCTGGGAAAAATGTCAGTTTAAATGGATTAACCTTCATGTAATTCATGTAATTTTTGGCAATTTTTTTACCCGCTATCCATGAAATGTTCATACAATGTAAAAGGCAGGCTGGTACTTTCAAATGGTGTTTTGATATGACAGTGACGATATGCCTTCACATTTCTATAGCCAACCTGTAATTGCATGTCTATTTTCAAAGCCGTTTGCTTTTTGTCTCATGCTTTTATGTTCCTTCTTCATCTGATTCATCTCTGGCTTCTCAATTGTTCTAATGCTGCGGGATTCTCTGACCCTCCCAGCTCTGGCATAACTGAATGAATTCATGCTTGGCTCCTTTTTTCCTTTCAACCATAACCTGCAAGGCTTTAACAAGCTTTACCAGTTGAATAATGTATTCTTGCGCCAGCCCTGGAGGATCCCATCTGTTTTCAGAGTCTGCAGCTCTGCCTGTTTAGAGTCAGGAGTGACCACCGTAACATGCATCACAAAAGAGGACAATCGTGGCAAAAATGCAACACTCCTAGTCGAGACTCCAAGGGCACCTTCAGACTTTGTTTCCTTTGGTAGAGAAAGATGCCAGAGAGAGTGAGGGGGGAAAGGAGAGAGAGAGAGAAAGCCCACTTCATTACAACTGGCACTTGAAAATGTAGCACAGGGCCATTATGGTCATTTGGAGGGAGACGGAATGCACCTGTTTTGCTTTGCAAATGAATGCAAAGTTATTCCGCGCCTTCTCCACGCTGATATCACACCGACTCCTGCTCTAGTTGCGGCTGACACTTTCATGCCCCAAATCTGTTGGATGCTCTGTCTCTGGCTGCCAGTGGCAATTTGCTGAGGCTGAAGTTCATGCAGGGCGATAGTGTTCACTCCATGAGGCTTTCCATTGACTCTCCAGAGTGTTACCTGTTTTTCCATGTCATTTGCATGACCAGTAATGAAGTGTTAAAGGATGCTTTTCTTCATTAGCACCTCCTCCCCTTTTGGAGAAGGTTCTGAGTCCCACTCAGTGTACCCCTGCCCTCCTCTTCCATCTTTATCCATCTTCTCTCTCTGTACCTCTCTCAGTTTAATTAAAATGTGAGCAAAGTTGAAAAACTTCAGCTATGTTGGGGGTTAAGGTTCATTAACAGCATTTATTTGAGGGCCTCTGTTAGCGCTGAACTTGACTCCTCTGCGCTACAAAACCTCCAGTGATTTGCATTTTTAAACAAAGGACATTGATGATGGGGGTGTGTACGTGTGTCTGAACAACTGACTTTGTAGCTGTACTGTTTTACATGTTACAGTTTATGATATTGCATGATCTCAAATGGGGGACCATTCAGTGCTGGTTGTCGTTTCAGTTTGACACTAATGTTTCTATATCTATAGCTAGCTAACCGTGTGGGTTTTCTATGACAGTAGATTGTTCATGTATATTTTTCGTCCATGATTTTTTTTGTGTACAGCATATTCTGTGGACCTGCAGAATATTGTAGAATATGGCACAAAGTACAATGTAGCTTGCTGCAGATAGACATTATATTTCTATAGATATTTCAGGTCACAAATGAAACGTTGGACTTTTCATTTGTGAAACTATAGCTTTAGCATGCAGCATAGCTGACGCTGAGAAATGCAGAGTAGATATTTTCATTTGTATCGCACATAATATTTTTACATTTTGCATGACCGTCAAAATGTGTGTTCAAATATGTATAGCACTGTAGTTATTGCTCAGTCTGTGAACCTCGTCGGCACGTATAATCCGCCATGCACTCAACAGCATTCCCAAATGTGATACTGTACCCGAGATGAACACTTTTTTCCCTCCCTTCTTTTCTCCCCACCTTCTTTTGTCACCGAGCATGTTCTCTCTCGCAGTGTTCCATGTCCCAACGAAACACACTAATTCAAAAGAAAGCATAAAGAGTACAATGCTTGTTTGTACATTTACTATTGTCATTATTGCACCTTATCTCTCCGTTTTATACTCGACTTGATAAGAACTATAGCGTACATTGAACACATTACAAAATTAAACTGTTTGTTGGACTATTGCAGTGACGGTCACTCTTTATACCAGCAGTGGAATGTCATGTTTGGCCTGGGTGAAAAATGATGTAAACAAAACCTCCAGATGCAAACTACCACCCCGTCTAGGCCTAAAGGAGCTGAGTGCTGATCAGCTGAAAAACTGCACTAGGACTGTGAAATGCATATATATGCAGAAACATTGTGCAAAAGCACAAAGTTTTCCTTTTACTGTGCAAAAACATTTAATTAACTTATGTAAACAGGAACAGATTGCCTGAAACTACACTATACGTCCAGACCTCTCTTCTAATTAGTGAATTCAGCTACTTTAAGGTGCATCCATTACTGACACAGCCATCCAATTGCACACACACAGCTTGTATAATCTCCGCAAAAAGCATTATCTATAGAATGTGAAGCTCTGGAGCACCTGAACAAGAGCCCAAGCTCACCATCTCTGCTGGAAAGTGTCGGCTAGAGGGGTTCAAAGCCGCCCAGCCTTAGGTGTTATTTAGAGGAACGGAACACCAGCCAATCCATTTGAGATGAGTAGGAGTGGCTCCAGATCCAAAACAAATCATCCAGCTCTTGTGGTTGAATTCAAATGTAGTGAAAAGCCCACTCAAAGTAGTAGTAGCAGTTACTGCAGCAAAGGGGTACAAACTGCCTATTAATACCCTTCATTTCAGAAGAAATGTTGGACGAGCAGGGTATATACGCCAGCAAGCTACTCTATTAGGTAGACCTATCTTGTATCTACATTAATTGTCCATTTGATCAGCCCCACTTACCATATAAGTGCACCTGTTAGCAGTCACAGACTTGATCTGGACCTCCACAGGGCCACCAGTACGCAAGAGTTATTTAGGTGGTGGTGGTTCATTCTCAGCACACTAATGACACTGACATGGTAATTACAGGGTTGTGTGTGTGTTGCACAAAGTGGAACACACACAGTGGTAATACAGGAGTTTTTAAACCCTTCAGTGTCAGTGCTATAGGCCCACTGAGAATAGACCACCAGTCAAAAATATCCAGTCAACAGTGTCCTGTGGCCAGAAACTGACCACTGATGAAGGATGACTAACTATGACTAACCATATAGCATGACTAAATCAGCATCTGATTAACCACCATCAACAATGTTACATCTAATGATGCAGATGATTACTTTGTACAAAAGTGCTTCTGGGCTAAAGTCACGCATAAGCAACAGGAGAAGTAGGCATTCTGCTGTGGAGGTTAAAGAGAAGAAAGAGACACTTTTAGAATGATCAGACATATTGGGCAGGCACTTTAATACCATTTCATAACCACCTAATTTGAAATAAACAAAAAAAATAATGCTGCCATGTCATTTTCCTACATTTAGTGGCTACACGTTTTCTGTCCCCAAACCTGTAGATGGGACATTTCTAACCAGGATTGAGCATGCACTTGCATTCACATAAAGTAGCCTCTAATGGGACTATAATTCTAGTCTCTGGAAAATTGGTTTAGCTAGTAGACACCATTCCAGGTTCATTACCCATTTATGTGAACATTGTTTCTATACATTAATCATAAATAAATATGATTTCTTCCATAAAAAATCAAGAATGTGTGCAAAAAACAGCATGGGCCAGCTGGTAGTCTGGTGGTTAGGGAGTTGCCCCTGCGATCAGAAGGCTGTGAGTTAGAATCCCACTAGGATTGCTAGTGGCACCACTGAAGTACCCTTGAACAAGGTACCACCATCCCCACACACTGGTCCTTGGGCTCCCGTGTTGTTGGCTGCCCACTGCTTTACTTGGTGAATGGGTTAAAGGCAGAGAAACAGTTTCACAGTCTGGTGTGTTCCCTTTAACGGGCCACTTACTTTACTTTACAAAATAATCAGTGGTCTTACTGCGCCATCTAGTGGCTGCGTTGGGTATTACACATCAAAGTAAAGAATTAGGTTTGCCAAGCATTTTTGGTGCGATATACTGTTGTACGATGTGAGATAAAATAACCCAGTGTGTATATACATAGTATAGGCGACTCTAGTGTGTGTGTGGCAGCGTGTGGCTCGGTTCTCACTCCGTGCCGGCCTGGTTCCGGAAGGCGAGCTTACAGTAGCTCGGCCGGGTCTTATCACCCTCCGGGGCGGGGCGGGCCTTTATGTGTCGCTGCTACAGGGACACCAAGATGGAAATCCAGGGGCTTAGCGATGCCCAAAACACTCACTACCAACATGGCGCCCCGCGTAAGTCAGGCTCATTTCGGCTGGCCACGACGTCAGGGACCGTTTCTAGCCCCGTTTCGAAGGAAGACGACGACTCGGCCTCGCAGGGGCTCCGAAGCGACAGCAACAACAACAGGCGGCCGGGCTCCTCGCCATCTCTCCTGCTGGCGCAAAATGGCAGCGGCCCTCCTCGCCTCTGCCTCCAGAACCACAAACACGACCTGACCGAGCCTCCACAGCCGCCTCGGGAGCTGTGTGACCTGAAGGAGGAGTACGAGGATTTGGAGCTGCCCGCCGAATTCGTAAGGGTCCCCGAGCTGAAATACGGTGAGGAGAGCGAGGAGGACGGCGTGCTGCAAATGGCGCTGCCTCTCTTCGAGGGGGAGGACGGCTACGGAGAACAGAGGCAGCTGCTGGAGGAGGACCTGGAGCAACAACAACAGGACACGAACTGTAACACTGATCTTACTGCATCACCGTCCGGAGCCACCGGCAGTGGCAGCAAAAGCTGTGATGAGTTCTACGTTGTTTTTAACATAGTGCAGGAAGAAAATGGCCTCGATAAGGAGCGCCGGGCGCGTCTGTGTAAAGTGAATGGGAAGAAAGCTCCGGCGCCCTCCAGGTCTTCACACGGACTCCGCCCAGAGAGCCGTCCGACGGGTAAGGTAAAGCCTTCCCCCGAGTGCGGTTTCGGTAGCCTGGTTAGCCACCTAGAGCTGGCCGGGGAGAGTGGAGACATGGCCGGGGGAAAGCGAGGGCTGTTCGAGGCCGAGAGTGGAGACATGGTGATGTCGGACGGGCCCGAGGGAGGCTGCGATGCTGGTGTCAGTGAGAAGCTCCCCGACGTGGTCATGATGAACTGTGGTCCCTTAGGGCTGACAGAGCAGGCCGAGTGTAAAAACCTCGCCAGCCTGGACTCGGGCAGTGCTGGGAGCAGCGGGGCGACGGGGGACTACAACAGACTCGCTCCTGGAGAGAACGGAGACGCGCAAGACGCGTTTTCGGGCACCATCACCATCAACAACCAGAGCATCATCCTGACCATCGAGAACGGGGTGCTGACTCTGGCCGCCCCACAGGAGGGCTACGCGTACAAAGACGATGGTATGGTGAGTCTGAAGGAGCACCTGGGCATGAAGGAGCATGAAGACATTGTGCTGCTCAACTACGACGGCGGGACCAAGTCCATCGGGAAGATCAGCAACGTTCCCGTGGCGGATCGGGACGAGCCGAGTGCCGGACAGGCGGCCAGCGACTCAGAGCTCACCCTGGCTGGGGAGTGTCCTCTCTCAGAGCTGCCTGGCACTGCCCTGGACCCCTGCTCCTCTGTTAAACAGGAGGATGGAGCTTTGTGTACTGTAGACGAGTCCAGCAGCCTGGGTCACGGTTCCAAAGTAGCACTTGTGGGTAAGGCTCAGTAATGTGTTCAAAGAAACTCATCACAATATATGCTTAATGTCGTTTGATACTGATGGTGTTCATTCGTTATGGAAATTGAGACAAACGTTTGATCTGGATCTTTTATTCCCCTAGGCCTACCTGCTGGATCAGAGGACGAGATGCCTGTGAATCTTGGTGGTCCTGCAGGCTTGGCCAAGAAAGGTGCCTTAGTCACGTATCGCTGTCCTCACTCAGGTTGCCCTGAGGCTTTTGACAGTCGCCAGAAGCTCAAGATGCACCTTGTCTTCCATACAGAAGACCAGCGGCCTTTCAAGTGCACAGTGGAGGGCTGTGGCTGGTCCTTCACCACGTCATATAAGCTAAAGCGGCACCTACAGTCCCACGACAAGGTTCGGCCATACAAGTGCGAGTGGGAGAACTGCGGCCGGCGCTTCACCACCGTCTACAACCTGAAGGCCCACGTAAAAGCGCACGACCAGGAGGACGCCTTCGTGTGCGAGATTTGCAGCGAGAGGTTCCGAAGCGCCACACGGCTCGCCAACCATCAGAGGACACACTTTGAGCCTGAGAGGCCACACAAGTGTGAATTCCCAGGTCAGAAAGATTGCAACAAAGAATTATGAGTAATTGATCAAACTATTAAATTTGATTATGTTAACAAGTAATTGTGCCTTCTGCTGTTTTGTCTGACTTTGCCCACTTCACAAGACTGCCAGTATTCAACATTCTGTCTCCTTGGGAATTGTTTTCTTCTATGTTGCAACAAAACAACAGAAGCCATGTTGACCTCAGTGCTTCCTGTAGTGTCCTGCAGTCTGTTGCAATGATCGCATGTGTCATTAACATAATGGCACTTTTGCTTCTACATATTCTACCCTGGACTTTTTGTGGAATTCTGTTTGGCATGTGTTCAAGCCCAAAGATGTGTGGCTTTTTATTGATGTGTTTGTGTCTGTTGTACCCCACAGGATGCGAGAAGGCCTTCATCACTTTCAGTGCCCTGTTTTCCCACAACAGAACTCACTTTAGAGAGATTGGCCAGTTCACTTGTACTTATCCAGGCTGTGACAAGCGTTATGACAAGGCTTGTCGCCTTAAAATCCACCTCCGTAGTCACACAGGTACACATTGGTCTAACCATAAACACATACACAGCTGATGCCTTTTGAGCTTTAGTCTGATCTTTGTTTCTCTCTCTCCCCAGGTGAGCGGCCATTTGTCTGTGACTTTGAGTCCTGTGGATGGACTTTCACTAGCATGTCAAAGCTGTTGCGACACAAAAGGTAAGAAGACAATGGTGTGTTACAGAATAACAGCACAGTGCTGGCTATTTTAGTGTGTGTGTTTTGTGTTATCATAAACCATCTTTCATGTGCTGTATTGTGCTTTACTGCATGTTTTACAACCTTCCAGGAAGCACGACGATGATCGCCGGTTCACATGTCCAGAGGAGGGCTGTGGAAAATCCTTCACCCGTGCAGAGCACTTGAAAGGCCACAGTATCACCCACCTGGGCACCAAGCCATTTGAGTGCAGAGTAGAAGGTTGGCATCATAGACTTCTGTTTTGCTTGCCTTTGGAAGTGCACAGATGTTTTTCTGTACTGTATTTTTATGTTGACAGAATTATTGATTTAATCTTACGTGTTTTCTACCTTTTCAATAAAATATTGAAATGGAAAATACATTTTTAGTTTGAATGCCTCTGTCTACAGGTTGTAATGCTAAGTTCTCAGCACGAAGCAGCCTTTACATCCACTCTAAAAAACACCGTCAGGATGGTGTGTGTCTGAGAAGTAGATGTCCTGTGGCTGGATGTACCAAGCATTTCTCATCCCGCAGCAGCCTCAAGAGCCATATGCTTAAACACCACAACATCAGCCCAGGTACCCACACATGCACTTCTGCACACTGAGGACTCAAAACCATAAATGTTTAGTCACACAGAGCAAGTGCAGGTGTTTCACAATGACTATACATGTTTTGCAGTGCATGCGATGTGAAATGTTTTTTGTAGTAGTATATGTTCAATAAAAGATGTGCACCATTGTAAATGCAATGTTATGGTAACAGTAAACTACTTGATTGTTACGTAAGGGAAATTAGGTAGTTCTCTAGACATGATCTATTTATGAATGCAGCTTGCTGGTATGCTTAAAGAGGGTGTAGCACAGTGCAATTGATAATACATTGCATATGGCGCTTTTTCCAAGCTGAACGGTGGTACAAACCAAAAAGGGGTGAACTGTTGAACACCTATTTTGGACACACAAAATTTAATATATTTTTTTTAAACAGCATCCTGTGAATCAGTTATGATGTTGTACAGTGCCAGTTTTATAAATGTGCATATGTACTCTGTTTAAAATGTACTCTGTGAAACAGTGATTGCAGACTTTTGAACAATAATGTATGTCCATATCACTCATTCAGTCTCTGTGACTGTCATCCCCTCCAGATGTGTTGAGTCAGTTGGAGAGCACAGCCACTCTGACACCCAGCTGTGAGCTCACCAGCGCTGCTCAGACTGCCACCGCCCCAGGTTCTGTGGGAACAGAGCTAGGCAGCCTAGACCTCTCCTCCTTGTTCTCCAGCGTGCCCTCAGGGGCCCCAACAGCACCTGCTGGCCCCTCAGCCTCTACAGGCCCTGCCTCCTTCACCATGGATATGTCTCTGGTCAATGGTGGCATCCTGACCATAGATCCTGCTTCAGTTGGGTCATCTCTTGGAGGGGCCAAAACTGTGGACCCGCTCATCTTAGCAGCAGGGCCAGACATGGGGGCACACGTTCTGGACACTAGTTTAGGCCCCGGGACAGGCGGAGGGGTCTTACAGCAAGCTACGCTACATTTGGATGACGTACAGACAGTGAACCCTGAGGCACTAGGAGCACTAACAGCTCTGGCTATCCAAAGCACCTCAGCAGCAGAGCAGCTGCAAGCCCTGAGCTCTTCCAGCGTATTAACAGCAGAATCCCCTTCCTCTTCTTTGACTCCATCACTCACTCCCTCGCTTACATCTTCACTTTCTTCATCCCTCACGTCCTCGCTCACCTCCTCTCTTGTTCCCACCTTCACGTCCTCCACTGCTTTGGCAGGGCCTCCAGTGCCAGAGCTGCTGTCTCCGCAGCCAAAAGCAGATATTGGAGGCAGTGAGGCGGCTGTGGGACCCTTACTTAGTGGGGTAGAGGTCCTGGCCCAGCCAGAGAACAGCAAGGGGATGAGTCAGTTTGTGTTTCAAAGCCACAGTGCGTCCTTTGGTGGCCAAAAAGATACGGAGCTGTCCCCAGTCACCACTTGTTCCTTTATGGTGAGTGTGTGGAGGAAGTGAGTTTGTTTTACTGTGCGTTTTGGACAGTCCGCATGTATTTGTAAGTCCAAGAAATGTGCCCTCAAGTGACTGAAAAAGGCAGAAAAACAAGTGCTAATCTCTGATATGTTCCATGTCATGTTGTGATGCATCACATGCTATGACAATTTGAGTTAATGAGGACCATCCAAATTAGATACTACTCTTACTTAGTATATGTATTAATCACACAAGTTAGAAATGGTGTAATTGAACTTTAGGAAGTGGTTAATTAAATAGCTTTCAAGCATACAAACGTTAAGGTGGATTTAAGTGCTGGATTTAGAATGGAAGTAGAATGGGAAACGATTAACTTACGGGTCTTACTTCAAAATCCAGCGGCAGGAGCGTTTGATGAAGTGGGTCTGTTTTATTGATTTTTTTATTTATTTATTTTGAAGGAGAGCAGTGGTTCTGCACGTACAGACTACAGAGCCATCCAGCTGGCAAAAAGAAGGAAGCAGAAAGGCCCTGCTGGTAGTGCAGGTACCTCAGGGGTGACGCAAAGGAAGGCTAAGGGGACCAAGGGCTCAACTGCTGCAGGGGCATTGGCTTCAACAAGTAGCCGTTTTGGAGAAGGAGCTGTATCAACCGCAGGGGGCCTCACTATCCGAGACCCGGTCACTGGAGCCCAGTATGTACAGATTCAGCTACTGCAGGTGAGCGGTGTTAGAAGATTTTTCATTATCTGGGGTCTTCCCTCAGTCACAGTGTAGTTTTCTGATTTTGTGTGTGTTTGGGTTGCAGGATGATCCTGGCACTGATGGAGACTTGGCTTTCCAGCTCAGCTCACAGACGTCAAGTTCTCATTCTCAGCTTACGGTCGACCTGCCTGTCAACATCTTACAGGTACTTTTCGTTATACACAGGCACAGTCCTCAACAAGTTTTGCCTGGTTAACGAAAAGGAAGGCTGATGTTTAGACTTGAATTTGTCAGGTTTTATTTGAATCTGTCCTAGATTGTAAAGGGTTTGTAGTTTCATCTTACTACCTTCACTTTATTTTAAACTACTACGGCTTTATGTATTTTAAAATAGCTTTATTTGAGTACTGTAGTAACCCCAAATGTGTTTATCAGGAGCCGTCCGCCATGGCTGAAGATGATAACGGATCTGATAACTCCCAGTTCACCGGCAGTACTATCAACTTACAGGACTTGGAGTGACAATTTGACAGAGATGCAGCAAGGGCCATTGTTGGACCTTGTGACAGTTCATTTCCTCTCTCCCTCTCTTTCCTCCTTCTCTCCCTCCTCAAGACATGAAGGCATCTGTTTTCAAGATGTCTCCTCACTGGGGAGTGGTGCTGGACATGACCCCAGTCAGAGGGTTTTTCAGTAACAGATAATTAAGCCTTGTTTAAAGGCTTATTCTTTTAACAGACCACGAAGGACTTGGTCTGTGTCTAGGTTTGCAGAGCTTGTAGTCAATGCATTTCACCTTAAAATGGCTTATTCAGTTAAAGCATATTGAACAGTGTAAGCAAGTTCATTTAACATGTTTTAGTCAGGTTTTCTATCTTGAAGACACTGTTGATTATGTTTTTAACACAGTGGTTTAGGCAGTATCAGGAACTGGTGAAGGAGGCACGGTGCTAGGAGTCTACCTGCCTCCATATATTTTAGTGCTGTTATCAGTTACTAGCAGAGTACTGTAAGGGGCCAACATAATTGTTTTTGTCATGAATGTGTTACAAATGACACATTACAGTCTTTATTGCACAGTGCTAAATAGGTTACATTTTTTTCTTGCTATAGTCACAAAAAGGCATGGTATAAAGCCCAAAAAGACATTAACTGCAGTACTGATATTAGCTTATGTTACAACTGCTTATACTGCCTGTTACTTTATGGCAAGGATGTGTCTTACAGCTACACTTGTTTTTGTAACAATGCAGTTGTGTGTGAAAATTGTAAGATTTACTGTTTGTGCAGTAAGGTACCTGACAACCTAGCAAAAGGTCTTTGTTAGTAATGCTGCTGTTCAGTCTTCTCTTTGCCCTCCAGGCAACAGCATCTAAAACCGTCAAAGAAATAACTTCATACAGTTTTGTTGTTTTTCATGGCATTTGTTTCTTATGTAAAACATGAAGATACAGTTGTTTATGTTCTGTTTGTGTATGAGATTAAGATTAAATGGCACTCTACTTTTTTATAAAACATTAAAAGGTCTTATTTATTGCATTGCTAAGTTTGAAACAAGGCAAATTCAGTTTGTCATGCTTATTATTCTTGTTATTAAGGTGGGACACTTATTTGCAGTCTAAAATGCATTCTTTACATGCCTAAGATTGTTTCTAAAAAAATCTAAATATCTTATGATGAGACTTGACCATGAATAAGTTAATTAGTCTCATTAACAAAGGTAATAGACACATTTGTATATTCTAGTTAGGTTCTACAGGAAAGAAACTTATCAGTGATTTACTACAGAGTATTGTGCTTGTGTAGGAAGCGCTAAGCCTTCACTGAAAATGCTGAATTTTGGGCAATTTAGTGAACACGCAAAAATTAATAGTTTTGACTTTTATTACAGTTCAATAGAAGTCATGTTATAGATGCAATCGAGCCATCACTTCTGTCGTTTATGCATCACCCTCCACCCTTTGCAGTAATGTCCGGTTTCCCAAATGTAATCGGTGGAATTGACTGCACTCACATTGCAATAAGGGCTCCATATGAAAACGAATTTATTTACGTAAATATAAAACATGTGAATT
>JBBPCZ010000115.1:19441108-19462040 GCA_037974445.1 Brycinus macrolepidotus | reverse complement strand
TATATATACACATTATTGTTTGTTTTGGAAAGTGAATAAATAGGCTGTATTTGCGTTATAGATGCCTGATTCCTGTCACCACCACTATAAAGAGTGATAAGTCTATTACATATTTTGTAGAGATGATTTGAGTAAGAGAGGAAGAACTGAAATGTGGATCTTTGACTGAAAGAAAAGATAATTGACCTAAAACATATCAGCAGCTTGAGTTCTGAAGCAAGTGTTACAGCAACTGTTAAACATGCTAGACTGGGTCGGCAGCGGGATGTGATTCGTACTGACCTCATATTCTGAGCTGTCTGTTTCAGATGCAGGGCTACTACAAACAAATCAGAAAGAAAAATGTTCCAGTTAGGCCTGTGCAATACACTGAATAGGAACAAGTGTGTGTGTGTGTGTGTGTGTGTGTGTGTTTATGTATATCATATGCACATTTTTCCACTCTGAGGAGTTGACTTCACACTGTGTCTGGATGGACCTCTGCCCTCACGAACAGGGGGCAGCTCTCGAGTTCCAACAGAGCTCCTCTTCTCCCTACCTGTGTGTGAGAACGATTCAGAGATATATACAAAATATCTTAAATTTAACCTGAAATCAATATAAATCATATAAAGCACTTTTTATCATATCATTTAAACCGCAAAATTCTGTTTTTTCCATTACCTTCCAGCAAAATGTTGGCCTTATAAAAGCCTTCTAAAAACCTTCTAAAAGCACTGTTGATTTTTAGCTACACCACTGTGGACCAGCAGGTGGGGGAAAATAACATTAACCAATATCATGTTTCAGCTCCCTAGCTGAGCTCAGCTTGCTCACCTTATACCATGTTTCACTTGGAAACACATGTCGGTATAGATGAAAAATGCTATATGATTTAAGATTCCTGAATAAACCTTGTAGTGAAATCAGTTAGACTAGCATCAAAAGCATCTGAGTACAGATGCTACCATAAAAAAAAAATGACACTGTAACATGTACATCAAAAGACCAGTAATTACATAAGTCAATCTGCACAATTTATCAATATGCAAAATGTATCAATATATGCCTTAATTCAAAGGTGTCACTTGATCTGTGCAAATATGTCACCATGCCACATTAAGCCTTCACCATTATATGTTTAATATAGATCAGGTAGAAGTATTTTCATACTGAGTACTGAGTCCAATGTTCGATTTTTCAGAGATCAAACAGCCACACAAATGTGGTTTGCTATGCAAACAATTAACAATTCATTTTTAGCAGGTAAATAATGGACCAACATATTGTGCATTTTTGGGCTTCTTTTTCTTAATGACAATTTTATCAATTACGTTATAAGATCGTAATCAGTTTAATAATGATTACGATCTTATTTGAACTGACTTTCCTGATGGTTTAGCTTTTAATTTCCATAGTTGGAAATACTGCAGTTATATTAGCTCCTGTTTTAATATGTGCGTAGTGGTATACATTCTGAGACTGCAGATATTACGTTTTCCCTTTCTATGCAAAAATAGTTCTTCCATACAAACATTTTGTTCACTTTGTTAACGTCTGAAAATGCACCTCACTGAGTGTCAGCAATGTCATGAACAGAACACATATAAGAAATAATGGATCTGAACTGTATCTGTCTTAATATAACCAATACACAATCCATTGAAATATGACTGGATTGGCTCTAATCCTAAAAGCAAGTCATACTGCATTAACAGCATGTAACAATATATTCAAAATATGATTTTTTTTTTTTTTTTTTTACAAAGTACAGCTCTACTCTTAAGGGTTTTCCAAGGTGAATACATACGTTTCTCAAACTGGGGGGTCTTTTTCCCTCGGTTTGTCTCTCTGCTCTTCACCTCACTTTCTCTCTTGTCAGTGGCAGAGTTAGGCTTTGGAGAGCATCTCCTCTTCTCTTTCTGTTTCTCCTGCCACTCCGGAGGAGAAAGCTTAAACAGAAAGTCTTTATACAGCTTGTACTCCTGCAGAGTGTCCTCATACTTAGAGATATCACTGAGTGGAAGAGGGAAAGATGAGTGACCATTTGAACTGAATGACCCCATGTCTGAATAAGAAGTGAAGGTACAGCACACAAAAATGCAAATTTAAATAGTAAAAGAATGTCAGCATATTCTCTTTTTCATATTGTGATAGCTTTCATTAAATATAAGACACTTATTTATTACTTTAACAGACAAAAATGTAAGAACAAGTAAAACATATCCTGTCTGTCTGTAGCGCAGTTTAAGTATTAATATCATTCTTTCACTTCATTTCATATATTAGACTTGGTGAGTCTGAGATTGATACAAACATTCTGGTGCAAAAAACAGTTTTACGGCGACACTTTCGTTTTAGCTATTAAATATATTTCCAGTGCATATATCCACTTCAAATTTTTCTGTATGGTCAGACTCCAATAGCTTTAATTAAAGCTGCTTTGGTGACTAATAAGCATCAGTTGTCAAATGGTCAGTTCTCAACCGTCTCAAATGTATTAAACTGAATGTATTAAAGTGAACCATCAAATGTATTAAACTGAAGACTTAAATACTATGAATTTAAAATAAACCACTCATTCAGAACTGTCAGCACTCATTAGCATACATTCCTGAAAGTGTTTTTTTCAGATATCATCAGTACACTGATACTGGATGATTTTATCAAGCAAACAATATAATCAGTCAAACCCTTAAACCTAGATTCTATACTAATCTCAGTGGAGGATGTACCTCTTAATGGCCACCATTTTGGCAGTGATCCTCTTGATCTCAGCTACTTTCTCCAGCTTTGCTTTGGTCTCCTGTTCAGCACTAGGTAGAAATTCACGTACATTATCATACACAATATTACATGTAAGTACTCAACATTCCTCAATGTTAATTACATCAAGAGTCAATTAACATTCACCTAAATGTCATTTCTCTCTTTCATGTGAAAGCAGTAAATGTGGCAGTGATTGTGCTGTATGCAGGTAAATGGGGTAGAGTTTAGCTGTGTGAGTCCATCTAATTGCTTGTGTTACATTATTACATTTTGATGGCCTCCATTGAGTTTTTGTCAGTTTCTTTAAGAAACGAGTCAAACAAGATGGTATCGTCCTCTAGCATCTTTTCGGCTTTCATCAATTTCTTCTCTTCATGACTTGCCACTTCCTCCAGCTGCTCAATCTCTTCTCTCTTTACTGCCAGAGCGTGCTGAGAGAGAGAGAGTGAGAGAGAAAGAGAGAGAGAGAGAGAGAGAGAGAGAGAGAGCAAGAGAGAGTGAGAAAGAGAGGGAGAGTGAGAGTGAGTGTGAGAGGGAGAGTGAGAGAGTGAGTGGGAGATTTGAGAAAGAACGAATGAAAGCATAGAAATGGGATGAAAAGGAGAGAAACTACCAACATAGTGAATAAGTAAAGTAGCCACAGAGGGTTCAAAGTAAATTTAAGTCACAAAATGTCAGGCAAATTTTACCTCCAGATAGAACATCTCTCGTTTCTTGTCAACAAACTCCCGTATGCTCTCTTTTTCAATGTTGCGGTCTAAGACAGAACAGAAACATGTCCATTTCACCATTTCCGATTATTTTGGGATATTTTTATTAAATAAAATGTGTCTTAAAAAAAGCAGGACTAGTGGATGGATGATATTGATAACACAATTGCTAGAATGTGGAGAGAGATTTACACAGCACAGTACTGTCACAACAGTGTGTGTCTCCATTAACAATGACAATGACTAATGTGGTAAGCTAAAGAAGATTTGCAAGATACACAATTACAAACTTAACTACATGTCCAAAAGTCTGTAAACACCTATTCAAATAGCATTTCTTCTAAAATCAAGGGTATTAGTAAGGAGTTTGTTGCCCCTTTGCTGCAGCAACAGCCTCTACTCTTCTAGGAAGGCTTTCCACTAGATGTTAGAACATTGATTACATTCAGCCACGATAACATTAGTGAAGCACTTCGAAGTAGCTGAAGTAGATGCAGCGCCTGGATGTTTTTGGACATAGTGTCCGCTCTATTTCAATGAGGTTGAAGAAAGGACGTCCTTACAGACACATGTGCAGGTGGTATGCAAACAGTTTTAGGTTGAAGACCTTCTGCAGACAGATGTTTCTCATCTAGGATGCATGTGTGGGTTTGTGTGCCTTTTATCATAGTCATGGCTCACCTTTGATCATCATCACCTTGAATGCAGGTGTGCCTTGAAGGAGCTGGGCAGCGGCGGGTGTGTGCTTTGTGGTCCTTTCTTCCTCATCCTCTTCCTCCAGATCCTCTCTCAGCTTCCTCCTCAGCTCTGACTGCCTTGCCCTCATTCTGCCCATGTATGTCTTCTTCTCTTGCACAGGCAGCTGCAAATCCTTCTGATACTCCTTCATATACAAGAAACAGCACATTGCTTGATGTGTGTGTGTGTGTGTCTGGGTGGCAATGGAATCATCTACAAAATCAACTACTGTAAAATGTTTTACACCTTCCTAGAAATTATATGAAACATATGACACTAGACAATCCCTGGATCAGACTGATTTACAGTCATAAAAGTCTGAAAACCCTAGTCAAATTACACCTTTTGTGGATTTTCTATGTATAAAGACGTGAAAAAAAAACTCTCTACAGGAAACAAACTTAAAAACTGCATTTTCTGCTACGTTTTGTGCACAATTTCTAAAGTTAGTGTGCTACTTTTGGACAGGTCACATTTTATGTTTTATTTTTTCTTCTAGTATGTTAAATTCAAATCAACAGTAATTACGCAGTGTGCAGAAGTGTGTTCTGTCTACAGGATGTGCACTTTTTTTTAAACTTAGAAAATCAACAAAATGTAATTTGACAATGGGTGTCCAAACTTTTGCATACGACCATATATATCTGCTACACTATTGATTCTAAAGGTAGTTTATATAATTTCCTCTTTCTCTCCTTTCATTCTTTTGTGAAGACCAAAGCCTTGTTTAATAAAATCAATGTCTGTAGACACCCACTAATAAAAAGTCTCAGTGGGTGTAGACTTTTTATATTTGATGTTGGTGAGTGTTTTCAGAGACAAGCACTTGAAAGAAATCCAAATCTGATAGACTATAAGGTGATGTTTTTGTAATTCTTCCACCGTATTCTTTGAATACTGTGCAGATTTTGTAGCATCATTTAAAAGTTTGTTCCTCTGTATCTTTTTCTGTGCTAAAACCTATAAAAGTTCATGGAGCTCTGGCATTTACCATTGACCCTTACCCTCTAATAATATTTTCACATAATTAACTTCTGCAAGCACTCCAGCAATTTAAACAGGAGCACTGTTTGAGTTGGAACACCAGCATCGCTGCAGTTAATTACATCATTGATTAAATAGTTGAGCTATAGAATACCAGCACAGCTGCAGTGCAGTGATGAGAATTTCTGCTGTCTGTGGGAGGGCATCAGCAGTTAACAGGGGAGGATCAGGGCAATAACATTTACATTAAATACTTTAATACTTGTTATTAATATGCCATGAAACATTTCAGAACTAATGGAAGCAGCTAAAAAGCAGAAATAGATTAGAAGTGATCTGCTGGGCAGTACGAGGACAAGAAGCTAAAGAGAAATTCCATAGATTTATCACATTTCCTGCATATTTCATTTTTTATGCAAATAGGATGCAAACAAAATCATTCAGAGTACACAGAGCTGTGAAACAATGTTAGAACCAGACATCCGAAGCATTTTATGATGCTAAAAGCTACCTTACGTTACTACATGAACTATGTTGCCTGGTGTCTGAGACATTGTTTACAATAAGGTTTTGGCTTAAAATATATTTCTGCGAAGTCAGTTATGGTATATGCAGGGTATTCTCAGGGTATTCTATTTTTTCAGATATATCATTAATTTACCATTATCAAAATTACACATAAAATGCATTATGAACTCTCACTGTAACTCTTAGTTCTTATCATCACCACTGTAAAGAAATCAGAGTTATTAAGTTTGTCTAAAATTAACCGTTCCTCATCAAAACACTCTGAATGAAGTTGATACAGACATTTTGAAAGCTGTGGGTTGCCCCTTTAATAAGCCTTACATTTGCCCTGCAGTTGATAGCATTGTTCTGTCAAACTACGACTGAAAATAACTCATAGAAACAAATGTATCTATGATTCTGATGTGAGCTCACAGGCAAAGATCACAGCTGACATTAGGTTTGTGGCCTTGCTGGTCACATACCTGTTTCCTCTGAGTTTTCTCTGCATTCCTCTTGAGGAATATGTCATTGTTCTCAGGGATCTTAAAGGGGTTTGGTTCTGTCCTGATCCCCTCTACACAAATACACAAAACACACTAAATCATACACATATTCACATACTGAAATACAGTTTCCTCTAGATTGCTGTAAATGTCTATCAAACAGACCACTAATTTCATTGTATATATTGATATTTTATATCAGTCAAGGCAAATCATACACATTGTTTGGCTAATCAGACACTGTGGTGAGGGCTTTAGTGGAAAAAGCTGTCCTGGGTCATGTCTTTAGAAATCTAACCCTGGTAACATTTGCACAAAGTGTTGTTTAGGGCAAACTAGTAGATTTCCAGACTGATATGATTTATCTTACTCTTTTAATCTCGCTGTAAATTAGTTTTAGTGCGCAGGCCAAGGAAAGAAGAAGCAC
This sequence comes from Brycinus macrolepidotus, assembly GCA_037974445.1. NCBI lineage: Eukaryota > Metazoa > Chordata > Actinopteri > Characiformes > Alestidae > Brycinus > Brycinus macrolepidotus. The sequence continues at coordinate 19,455,420 of JBBPCZ010000115.1, read as the reverse complement.
TTACTCTGCACCGAAGATACCGATGACAGCATCCTGCAAGGCAGACTGAAATAGAATTGGATTAAATATCAGTGCATGCCTCACAGAGTCTGCAAAACGCATTAAGTAATCTGCAGTGTAAATACAGCCTAGAGGTCCATGCTGAAGAAACTCTGAAGAGATACACTACATACCCAGGTGTTTAGACACTGCTTCTGATTGAAGGATTCAGATACTTTAAGATGATCCAGTTACTAACATTGCACACACACTGTGTGTAATCTCCATTTAAAAGTATCGCCAGCATAAAGAGATGCTCTGGAGCAGATTCAAATGGGCCTAAGAGCAGAGTTCTGCATAGTTTGGTGATTTTCCTGTTTAAGTACACCTTTGTTGCACTCTTTTATGTGCTAGAGCAGGAAAATGGCCAAACTGCGCTACAACCCACCCCAGTGTAGGCCTGTGTGACAAAATACAACAGTGTTCCAATATCTAGTACAAACTCTTGCTTTTAGTGTAACAAAGGGCTACAATTTCTTTAATACTTTATTCAAAAGAAACGCTGAATAAGCTGGTGTATACAAACTTTTGGGCATGTAGTGTAAAAATTGCTATGATAATATTTAATTAAGTTACAATAAAACCTCAAAAAGGGAAATGCAACAAAGGCAGACTCTCTCGCCCCACACACCTGGATATAATGAGATAATTTAAGATAAGAACTTAACCTCACCTGACAGAAAAACCGCAGGTCACTGAAATGAGCGAAAGCACGAGTTGCAAGTTGGGTTTTTTTTTTTCCAATTTTGAGAATTCCTCAAAAGTCTTTGAACTCATTTAAGAGGCGGTTTCCGCGTTTGCGTTCTGTTACTATGCCAACAGCACTCATGCTCTCTCCTTCTCCCTCTGTGAACAGCAGGTGGCGCTGCAGCACAACTCAAAGAACAGCCAGGGTTTTAAAAGCCCCACTAGGCTTCACTTTTCATTTCATGCTATAATTTGATGTATTTTATACATTGCTGAATCGTGTTCACCCATCAATTCACCCAGTCTCCCATTCACCCAGTCATCCATCCATCTGTCCGTCCATTCATTCATCCATCTATGCATCCATTAATTCAGTTAATCTGTTTTTCAGTTAAGCGAGATGTTGCCATTGTGTTGCACTGTCCTTGTTTTGTGATCTTTTTTTATGTAGCGTTGTTCATTTAATTCCCTGTTTAACCATATGTTTAAGAAACAATTCTCTTTCTGCACACAGAAAGAAAAAATAGAGTTTTTGCCAATGTCCACGCTGTCCCTCAGAGACCCTGGGCGATTTCTTAACTCTGGTGTTTCAGCCAGCACTGTAAGAGGTCTCTGTGGATGATGCTAGCATGCATAAATAGTCACGATAGCACTGAACCAAGTGATAATGGGTTCTGAATTGTGTGTTGGTACATAATCAATACCTTCTAACATTAACAAACATGCACATTATTATTATTAGTATTATTAGTATTATTATTATAGCAGACAATGATAGAGAAAGCCCTTTACACACACACACACACACACACAAAACTGTCTGCTGATCAGAGGCTCTTGTACATCCATCTGCATGATCGGCACATGCTCACTCACTTACTCACACACTCCCTCACTCACACGTATACACACCAGGCAGCTCCTGGTTCTTGAGGTCATTCTCCAGTCCCCACCTCTCATGGCACGTGATGAAGAGTGAAGATTGCTCCACTGTTAACACTGAAAGCACTTGGCGATGATTTAGATAAAGTTGCAGCAATACTGATTTGCAAAGCGACCATTTCAAAACGTACAGTGCAAGGTCAAGCTTGACTGTGGACTGAAGACCACTGATGACTGAGAATTAATTTTTGTGGACAAATTTGAATGCGGAACACCTGAAGAAAATAGTGTTCGCTATAGTGTTCCTCCACTTTTATAAGATCACAAGGGAGTACATCTGTTGTTAACATTCAAAATATCAAATAAAAAATATACCAGTGGAGAACTGTGACTATTCCAGTTAAGCCTTCATTGGGCAGCTGGTGGCCTGCTGGTTAGGGAGTTGCCCCTGCAATCGGAAGGCCATGGCTTCGAGTCCCAGGACTGCCAGTAGCACCACTGAGGTACCCTTGAGCAAGGTATCGTCCCCACACACTGCTCCCCGGGCGCTGCATTCCTGGCTGCCCGATGCTTCACTTGGTGAATGGGTTAAATGCAGAGAACAATGTCGTGCTGTTCACACTGTGTGCTGTCCTGTGGTGTGTTCACGTATGACCAAAAAAAAAAATTGGGCCATTGAATATCAAAACACGGTCAAAACACGAGAAAGATTTTTTGGTCAAACACGGACACCTGAGGCTTGTAAAAGACAATCTATCTTTTCTTTGAAGCTTGTAACACACACATTAGTGGATATTATACCTTTATGCAGCATTTCTACAGTGCCTTTTTCAGCAAAGAACTTTGACATAGAGCCACTGCTGGTTTGGCTACAGCTTGTATTCTCAGTTACTAGGTCCACCATGAAGCTGAATAAAATGAAATAAAGGTAGTTGTGCAAAGCTTTAAATAGAAACATGATTGTAATGAACACACAGAGTTTTTTTTTTAGTTTTTTAGTTCCTATTTTTGGTCCTTAGACCATAAATCATTAGGGCCAAAAGGTCCTGAGGGTTCTCCTCTGATCCATTTGTTTTTTGTCCAAATTAGCACATTTAAATTATTTGCAACTAAATTATTAAGACTGTAAACTGAAATGGCATCACATTATCACACAATGCCTATTGGTCTTGGTTCTAAAAAAGCTAGCAAATATCAGAGTAATTCTTCCTAAAACATGTGGCCTGTGTGTGTCAATGGATGTCCCTTTCCCCAACTCCCCGCTAAACATTAATCAGGCCTTGTTCAGACGCTATCGTCTAAATAATTTACTCTGCAAACAGTTCGCTCGCTTGCCAGGATAAGCAGCCAGGAGTGGCAAACAAGAGCCATTTATGAGGGTCAACATCCACACTGATGACAGATAGTCGTCTTTTTAGATGTAAGGTGAAAGAACTTGTTTTTCTCCATGTTCAGATAAGCATGTTCTTGGTTTGCTTTCGGAACATAACAAAAAAAATCTAGCAAAACAAAGAAGTTGTTTGTGCATGTATTTCACACATTCCCATTCTTTCAACACTTGTAAGATTTGTGGTGCGCCCATATTTCAGTCATTTTATGCAAATGCAAGGCCCGTAGGTGGATTACCATTATAGCCTTCTGTGAATATCTATAATAAGCTAAAATAACAGGGAATAAAGATGAGGGATGCGTCCAGGAATAGTGCTGATTCTGGGAAGGTCTGTATGTGTGTGTCTTTGGCTGTTTTTTACACAGACAGCAAAACATCCCACAAGAGGCTTGTGTTAATTGATGTGTTTATATGTGAGATGTGGGCTGAAATGAGATGGCTTTGTTTACAGCTTATGATGAGACAAGTTTGTTTGCAGTTGTTTTGAAGCCGATGAATCATGCAACTGAAGTGTTTGTTAATGTTTTTCACATGCAATTAATTGATATGTGTCATGAACTATTGCTTCCAAAAACTTCTTTATAACTTTTTTTTTTTATAATTCTTATCTACCACTGCCATTGACATGCACCTCCACAGGAGGTGAAACGCCTTAATGATGGGGAGCATTCCCCTCATTGCACTCAGTAACACAGCCTCAGAGCTCCTGGTGACACTGAATAACAAGGGAGAGATTATGACCCTGCTATCTTTCACTTGCAGTGAGAAACTGTGCAAGACCTCTGGCCACAGGCATGCTGCTAAGAGGCAATGACATATCCAGCTTAAGCAGTTAAAGTTATGGTTCAGTGAAAAAAACATATTTATGTAATTTTCCTCTTATTTCAAATATAGTTGATTAGGCAGGATATGCTTGAAGCTTGCTTCTTTGTTTTGTGCTGGAGCTGCCAAGCTGCCTCCACTGGCTTGCCTTTCCTTTGGGTGCCTGTGATCTTTTTGCCGTTTCACCAGTTGTCCCTCCCTTGGACCACTTTTGGTATGTACTAACCACTGCATACTTAAAACACCCCACAAGACCTGCCGTTTTAGAAATGCTCTGACCTTGTGGTGTAGCCATCACAATTTGGCCCTTGTCAAAGTAACTCAGATTCTGACTGTTCACCTACTGCCTAATTCATCCCAACGCTAGACGCCATTTTAAGGAGACAATCCAAAGTATTCACATCACTCAGTGGTTATGTTGCCGATCAGTATATGTCACACCGGTAAATTCTGAAGGAGCTAGTGGGTGCATAAACTACTTGACTACCTAACTATTGGATCCAGTGGCTGACACTGTGGGAAACGACTAGTTGAGTCAATGCCTAAAATACAATGGCAGAAAAAAAACAGTAGAGTATATCCTGGAGGAAAGTTCAGAAAACAGTTTTTCTAAACAGAAAAGTACTTGGTGTGGAAATGATACACAGGTTGAAACCAATTCCACTATAAGCTTCCACTGTAATGCTTTAAGAACTGGCTGCCTTAACTGGAATCTGCAAATCGAAACAAACTCACATGGTTTGCCTGTCAGCAAACACACAATATCTCATTTAGTTGTTATTAGGGCTTCCAGCCAAATTCTTCAATGTCATTTAAAAACAGGATATCATGACATTCCAAAAGACTTAATGCTCTTTGCTATGTGGGGATGACATACTTGTTAGACTGATACATGATCACGTTGCCTACCAAACTCATAAGAGTGCTGCACAGAAGTGTGGATAGTCATGAAATGGATTATTCTGAAAAGATCCTGATGGTTTTAGCATATAGTTTACATCAGGTGGTCTGTGGGACTTTGTGAACAGGATGTCTAAGCCTAAGACTAGTCAACTAGTAAAAATCAATGCACTGATTAAACCCCCCAGTAGCCACAGAAGCTTGTCTATTGCTTAGCAATTCTATGCAGCTTGAGATGATGTGTGATGCTTTAGGCATTTTGCACAATGCTACAATTATCTACATTAGCCTCATAGAGCAAATTTTTATGCAGCAATCTTCATTTGCTCTAAATTGCTAGTGTTTGGACCTAAGAGGCCACTGCTTTATAGTTTTAGTTTAGGAATTACTTTGAAATGTATGCTGTTTGGTATATGGAATGAAAAAGAGCTGTTGTGGAAAAATTAATGCATTATGATTTCCTAAAGCAGTTGAGCATCTCTAGTTTTGGTGCCAGTTGCTATCTTCATTGCACCACTCTGATTAAAAGCATCATGCAGCGGGTATGGGTGTGTGCATGTGTGTAACTAGGGCAAAGGCAAGAGTCTAATCCCTGAGGTAGACGGTCTGTGATTGCTGTGTTAGAGTGAGGGGCTCTCAGTGTCTGGCCACTGTAATCCTTCCTTCAGCAAGACCCTCAGTGCAACACAACATGCAGTACAGCTGTGTGTTCTGTGCATTAGACAGTTATGGTTGATCAGAGGAAAATATTGTCAAACAAGGGTGTTAATGTAGTTGTTTCCTGTACACTGAGTTGCCAGTTAATTAGGTATACATATGTTTATCTACATTCATTGGCCATTTTATTTTAAACTGTAAGGCACAGTTTTTGCCAAAATCCATGACTGAAATGAATGAATGAAAATTTAGAATGCATTGTTCGTTTCAAATGATATTTATTTCGTTTGTGTGTAAAAGATCACACTGTTTGGAATTCATAGACATAGTTTATTTATTGTGCATTTAGCCTGGTTATAGCATGGTGGCAAAATTCTTGTCATTTCCAACCTGCCTCCCTGCTAGTTTCAGCTAGTGCCAGCAGTATGATTCAGCTTGGTAATGGCATTTAAAAGTCAACATAAGCTCAACACAATTTGTCAGCAACAAATTATGTTGCATAATTGTCTTTTCTATGGCTCCTAACAATGAAAAAGGAACCCCATAGAAATCTGCTGATCTGCTGACTAGATATTTGGATGGTGGCCCACTCTCAGCACAGCGCTGGGGACAACGTGGTAGTGCAGATTACTAGGGGGCTATTCAAATGTAAGTAAATTTGTGACATTGAATATTTAAAGGCCTTTGCACAAAAAGGTCCATTTTTTGGCTTTAACCATTAAAGCACATGTTCAGTTGAGTCTCAGGTGTATTTGATCTATTCGATAGAGACTTGTGTACAAACTTAAGGAGTCTGTCATCTCGAGCGCATGCATCAAAGTGAAAGAGAGACAAACTAAATTCTAAGAAATTATGAAATTCATGTAAATATTTTTTAAAAAGTCTCAGTCTCTTCCAGTCAATTTGTCTCATTATATATATCTATATATCTATATCTATATCTACATATATATCTATATCTATATCTATATATATATACATATATATGTATATATATATATATATATATGTTAATGTGTGTGTGTATAAAATATCAGTATTCTTGATCATTGTTAAACATTAAAAAATGTTGATATGTCATGTCAAACTGATGTTTGATGAGGTATTTATCGTACTTAGTAAGAGTAAATTGTTTAGATAATGCTGGGCCGCTGCACTAAAATGACTGCATTTTACACTTTTTACTGCATTGTAAATAAAATATCTACTGTACAGATATATGGATGTGAAAAACATTATCATCAGTAGTTACGATATTGGTGCAATTCCCACATTGGTGCATTCCTGTACATTGTGTATTTATGCATACCCTTTGGGGTAATATATAGTAGTATCTTATCCCAGTCAAGCAGAGCTCACCTGATTTCTCTTGTTTAATCAATTGGCTTGAGTCACAGCCACAAAACACAGATTGGTGACCCCTTGCATAATCTGTACATTACTGGTTTGAGATCTGCTCATAAAGGAATCAAATCCATCAGGTGTGCCCTTTTCTATTGGCATTCATTTAGTCCTTATTACACCAGTTACTCTATTATTCTGTTTCTTCTGGAGTCTAAACAAGTCCATGTTTCACCACATGCTGTTCTGTGCTGCTCACTTGCTCGTTCTTTTCAGTTATGGATATTTTTATGTGCTGCACTGGGCGTGGAGGAAGCAAGGGTCTAAATTAAAACACCCTCCCAGACAATTATGTGGATATTCTTAATTACCAGATTTCCCCAGAATAACTTTGAGAAGAGACACTTTCACATCACCAAGAATGATAAAAACAAACAGTGCGTTGATGTGCATAGTAATGGCGGCTCAGCTTCCTGCCTGTGTTCACTGGACCGCACAGGATGACCTGTATTTACCCCTCTTCTGCAGATTGACCTATATTGACCCCTGGCATGTTTTGTTTCTTCCCTTGCAGTGGTGGGTTCCTATGTGGAGGACAGATCTTCTCCTAATGACTCAATGCATTGGCCTCTGTGTACTGTCACCTGCTCTGCCCTCTATACTACTGATGTCAAATGTGAGTAGTTTTCTCTATTAGATACAATCCACTGTTGTGGAACAGCTATAATAGTACCGTTATTGGACTCTTTTTCTGTGAAAAGGCTTTAGAGGTGGCACCTATTATGACCTAGTGATGAAGACACTGTTGCAATCCATAAGCTGGTGCACTGACCCTGCACTGACAGTGGGAAGATACAGTAATGCCATTTCTCACATGATGCAAACAGGTGTGACTGACGCATGTGGAGCAATTGCCGACTCACAGCTGGTACTTTTGTGCAATGGAATGACAGATACAAGGCCTGGCATCTCGGGTGCACTGAACCGGGTGAACAGAAAATATAAATAAAGGTTTATACAGGACATTACTTATCTTAGATCATATATATCAGATCAGATCATCTATATGTGTAATCATGTAATTATCCATTAATTCCCTTTCATGTCTTATTCTATGGCAGGGGTCATCAGCAAGCAGATCACAGTTCAGATGCAGCTGCAGCAAAAGATTTAAGGTAAAAGCAAGTAAACGCAGGACCAATCAAAGTATATAAACTATATCTGACTACTCCATCTACATTTGGAAATATTTCCCCCACATTCCTTTCAATTACAAACCTAAACCCTACATTTTTAAAAGACTGCCAATTGGTTTATTGATTATTTCCCAGTAATCATCAAAGGGCAGCTGTTGATGTCATTCATTCACATTTGCTTGCTTTTCCAGAACTTTGCAAGCAAGGACGTTTATTGTGACAGGACATTCTGTTCTTTTAGTTGTATACCCCTTGTTCTATGGCATAATGACTTTGGCATATGAGCATAGATTTGTACTTCTCTTGTTTTTGGATCATGGTCAGCATCAGCTTTTCAAGCCCAGATGGACTTTGTTGCAATAATTGTACTATTATAACTGTTCCACAGCAGTAGATTGTCTCTAGTAGAGAAAACTACGTACATTTGTCATCAGTAGTAACCCCCCCCCCCCAAAAAAAAACAAAACAAAAAAAAAAACATAAAGCACAGCTGCTTTTCAGTTTCTGCAACAAGAGCAGCCTCCCTTGCTTGTGCAATGGGCAAATAAAGAGGGGAAGGAAAAGATGGAAACTGCCTTTTCCTCTCTTTCCTCAAAGCACGCATACACACACAACACACTCACTCACATTTCCACACACACACACACACGCAGGAGCCCCTCTCTCTGACGACAGCAGTGGAGACCCGCCCACCTCGGGCAGGGCAGCGGACCAATGAGAGCGCGCCGTCGGGACGAGCCTTCGCAGCCTGCCTCTCACTCTCTCACCGTGGAGTCACGTGACCCAGATATAGTACAAGCAGCATGCAGTGTGGAGCGGACCAGTCTGTAACACGGCGCGGCGTGGCTCAAGGGCGCGTTCCACATTAGGGAGCACGTTTTGCTTCTTCTGAGCGCGTGCACGGTCGCTTTGGATCGACCCCCTTGGATTAAAACATTTGTGCTTTCCAGGGATTAATAAAAAGAAGGTAAGACGCTCACACCCGCGTGCACTTGAACTTGGCACGTCTTGCGCGAGAGCATGGGCGTGCGCGTCCACGCTGCTCTCATACACACACACTGCTCCACTGCAGCAGCGCACACAAACGCGCGCTGCCTCATACGAAAACATGTTTACGCCAAAGTGTGCTCGAGCCCCCCTTTTTCACGCGTTCATTCAGGCGCTCTCGCCACGGGGGCGTGCCATACGCACTGGGGTCTTGTTGAATTCTTACTGATATGAACACATTTTTTAAATGTCAGAGACATTCTTAAAGCAGGACTTGCACTGTTTCGTCGAGATTATGATCGTATGACAGACGACGGTATATATCACGCGCATTTACATCAATGCACACAAAATAAACGGGTTGATCTAGTCAGTGTACACGTGCATGCATGTGCAGAATTAAGTGTAGTGGCCTCAGCATCGTTTTAAATGGCACTTAAAATGGTGCGCAGTGAAGTGGTGAGTAATAACGTGATAATAAAGTAGATTGAAGAAAAGGACGGGCGATTATCGTACACAACTGACAGACAGACTACTGAAGTGTCGATCTGGCTGATAGAAGGACATTTATTACACCTTTTAGCTCGTGTGCGTGGCGCGCGGCCGTTAAATGCGCCCCGTGCTCTCCGTGGCTCGCGCGCTCTTTCATGTTAATCATGTTGACAGTTTGTGAGAGGCGCGCGGAGGTTACTGTCGGTCACTGGGTGGTGGAAAATAAAACTCTGCTGGTCGTCGTGGAGGGGCGCGTGTGTGCAGCGTTTCAGCAGTTCAGCATCTCCAGCACTGTAACTCAACGTGGAAATCATTCATCTAGATCAGGCTTTTCAGATGATGCACATCTGTTCAAACGTTTGTGCAGGGAAATGACTAGAGAAATGGAATGTCTAGTGCAACTTTTTTTGTCTTGGTGGGCCATAGTGCAGTGTTGGGTGCACAGCTGGGTGCATTGCATGGTGTGCCATAGTGCAGTGTTGGGTGTACTGAATGGTGGGCCATAGTGCAGTGTTGGGTGCACAGCTGGGTGCATTGCATGGTGTGCCATAGTGCAGTGTTGGGTGTATTGAATGGTGGGCCATAGTGCAGTGATGTGAGTGTACAGTGTACAAATAAAGAAAGCAGGTTTAATTTGAATTTTTGAGAATATATTTGATAATACTACTTTGCTGCTAAATTACTTTAAAGTACAATTTTCAAAGGAGGACAGAAAATATATTTTTTGGGTGTGGGCTTTCTGGTGGGCCAAACCAAACATCCTCATAGACCCTGGGCTAGAGACACTTGACTGCAACTTTTATATTGACTATAGTGATCATATACTCCATGGTGTGACTTTATGTCACTTATTTTTAATCATGTCGACTCTTTGAAATAAGAGTGCTGAAGGCGTGCACCTTTAGGGACTATGCTGTCACGCTACCCGCATGCGATCTGAAATGGAAACGCGAGTTCCATGTTTCACATGCTTAAAGACTGTGATCCTCCGAGCAAAGCCCCAGTGTCACAGTATGAGACTGGGGGTAGTAGAGAGAACTGAATTCAGCTACTGACTGGATTTTTTTGGGGGGGTGGTACAAATCTATGTCATCAAAATACTGACACAATGACTTGTTAAGAAATATCTGAAATTCTTTTTTACTCTCTGGGTGTAGGTGCAACCTGGATTTTTCCTGTGTGTGACAAGTACACTTCATCTTTCTTGTTGTGAGAGAGACGGCAGCATTCTCACTTCCATGACTTCCTCACAACCTGAGAAATAACAAGTGCAGCTGGAATCTGCCTTTCATATAAAAACTAGACTAACTTATACATATCTGGATAAGAGGATAAATTCAGGGAATGGTGGATCACTTCCTCCCGATTGAGGAGAACCTCTTGTCTTATGGTGGCTTAGACCCTGCCTCACCTGTCGTGTACCACCTGTCAGACATGGTGTCAGACTCGGGGAACTACCAGGTGATGCCTTCACCATTCTCTGAGGATGACCTCAGCGACGCCTCAAGTCTGCGTTCCTGCTCTTCACCAGATTCTCAAGTTCTTAGCTCCAGCTATGGCAGCTCATCCAGTGGTGAAAGCCAGGACAGCATTCTCAACTTCCTGCTGTCCCAGGCTTCTTTGGGAAGTGGCAGCAATGCCAGAGTGAGCACTGCAACCACAGCTACTTTAACAAGCATCCTCTGGGACTCACAAAGGGACAACGTGAAGGAAGAGAACTTTGACTTTCCAATATGGTCCTCACCAAACATGGAAGCAACTGTTGAGCCTTTCCAACCCACTTTGGAGGAGATTGAAGAGTTCCTTGAGGAGAACATGAATGGAGTGTTGTCCCTCAAGCATGAACCCAGAGAAGGTGGTTCTCCTTTAGAATTGGAGCTGGAGCTTGACCTGGGGATGCATGCGGGAGTGGAGGCCATGGAGGAGGCCTCATCCAGGGTGCCAGAGAAGAGCACCACTGGATCTCAGCAGAATTCCGACCAAACCGTGCCAGTGGTTGAGCATCCATTTAGCTCTGGAGTGACCAATGAGACCAAAAGCACAAATAGTACCACAGATATGAAAGAACCAAGCATACAGGCAGAGGGTATGATAAAAAAGGAGGCCCAAAGTACACCTGTTTCCACTGAGAATGGCACTAGTGCCAGCAGTGGTAACACTGGCAGCACTGGGATGCCTGTAATTCTCCAAATCCAACCGGTTCAGATCAAACAGGAGAATCAGGGACCAAACAGGGCTCCTACTCTCTCACCAACAACTCAGTCACCAGCTGCAGACATCAAAATTGCCCAGCTGCTGCTGAACATCCAGGGACAGACATTTGCACTGGTCCCTCAGTTTCTTCCCACTGCCACCTCTTCAGCTTCAGCAGTCACCACTCTCAATAGTTCATCTAAATTTGTGCGAATAGCACCTGTGCCCATTGCGGCTAAGCCCATCGGTAGTGGAGGAGACGGTGCTACCTTGGGTGTGACCCAAGATGGACTCCTAGTTGGAGAAGCACAGAAGTTCCAGAAGAATCCAGTGGCAGATCTTATCAAAATGCACAAGTGCAACTTCCCAGGCTGTGCCAAGATGTACACCAAGAGCAGCCATCTGAAAGCTCATCTTAGGAGACATACTGGAGAAAAGCCATTTGTCTGTAATTGGCCTGGCTGTAGATGGAAGTGAGTATATGTTCATGTTGATGGGTTTGGGCCTGGGGTGGGGGGCTTGGAGGGGTGATGACTGATATATTGTTGCAAATTATTCTGAAACAATGACTTGGAGTTAACAATACATTGCTATAACACATTGTAACAAAACAAAAAAATACATTGACCGTATTGACCATAACTGACATTGACCACTATTGGGTTTGACAGTTGCTAACAAATTTTGGTTCTGTGTGAATTCTACTTTTATATCGAGACAAGAAACAGGTCAGATTTGCAAGAGAATTTTTTGTGTAATAAGCACATTCCCTTCCAGGTCATTGGATCTTTGGATCACATCTCTTTATCTGAGACACACACACAAGCAAACACACACTGATTTCTTTTATCTGCATTGATTTTTTAAATTAGTTTGTTAATTTAGTGGGTCACTATGATGTGGTGTACTATGTGGTACATGTGTGCAAGGACTATTATTGTATCCACTGTCAGCCAGCCACTGTTCTCCTTCATGAATTTTGAAATCCAGATTACACATTTATCCCCTTGACTGAATGGTAACGTAGCAGACACTCGTCACTCAACTTTTTTTTGGGTTCTCTAGTCTATAGAGCCCATAGGACCAACAGTGTTGTACAGTATTTTGAAGCCACATAATGGATACTGTGACTTGAAAAGTGTTGTATGCAAAGTCTTCACTGTAATCAGGAGGTGAAAATGAAGAGAATTCACTAGAGATGAAGCGAGAAGGAAGAACTTCACATTTATTGATTGAAGCAGGAAGAAAGGAAAGGAATGGGATGGATGAATGGATGCATGAGTAGATGCGTGGATGGATGAACATTTTTCTGCATGTATATATAGTCGTTGTTGTAACAAAAAGTTTTCCCATTTTCTGCATGATTTGAAAAATACCAACTGCCAATTACACTGTGTCAAACTTGATGGATGGACTAACAGAAATGGCCCAAAATTACTTTTAAAATGTAAATCTTGTTACATTAACTTACATTGAAAGTTAAGAATGTTTTTGCTTCTCCTGTAAAGTTAATTTTTTTGGAGATATGAGGTTTTGTTCTGACAGTGACGATATATAAACTAAAATGAAACTTAGACACAGCATGTGGTCTGAACTCACATGTGTGTTTGTCTCTTGCTGAGAGTGGACATCTGTGCTGTATATGTGTGTGTGTGTGTGTGTGTGTGTGTGTGTGTGTGTGTGTTACAGCAATAGATCTATTGTCTTTGTTGCTATCAGTGTGTTCAGGGATAGGCCGTGCTGTTGAAAGAGTATTAGTATCCAGATGAAGAGGGTTACACCCAAAACCCAGGAAAGTGTGTGGCAAAGCATTTTGGAGGATTCTTAAATCTCAAACCTAATTAAGAATAAGCATTCAAGCACAGAGTAGATTTCACATTTGGTTTCAGGATCAATAAATAAAATCAGATAAATAGATAAAAAATAGAAAATAGATACATTCAATTTATTGAAATTTCAGGTTGAAGTGAGATGATGTTAATAAATCCAGGTGCGTGTGTGCGTGTATGTGTGTGTGTGTTTCAGTGTGTTTGTGAATATCATGTTGCACACAGTAATATCTGCACTCTCAGAGAGTGTGTTATCTTTATTTCTCCTGAGGAACAGACCAGAGAAGATTCAGGGACAAGCTCAGACACAACTACTGAAGAGAGAGTGAGAAAGTGTCCCCAGGCTTTTCTTCTTGCACACACACTTTTGTTACACACAGACAAACAGAACAGAACCTTCTAGAAAGTAAAAGTGTGACTGCTGGAGCAACAGTAACCCAGCAAGGAGTATTCTCTCGCTCTCTCTCTGCAAGGAGTATTCTCTCTCTCTCTCTCTCTCTGTCTCTCTCTCTCTCTCTCTCCTCTAGTGTCAGTTTGGCAGCTAGCCAGGTCTGACAAGCACCAACCATGAGAACTCAATTAGAAACAATTTCAAACTTCAAACACACACACACACATACACACACACAAAACATCACATTTTTTACTTTGTTCTCACAATCATTATTATTCTGATGGTACATAAATGAAGCTGCTAATTCCTAAACGAACACCTTACCTGCATTTCAGTGAGAGGAGGAGGTAACACTAGCTCTGAGAGGGGTAAGATGAATACCGTGTGTGTGTTTTTTTTTGTTTTTTTTTTTGGGGGGGGGGGGGGGGTTGCACATGCACACATAATGTGTATGGACAGCAGGAAAAGAGTTGTTTTCCAGGCCATGAATCTTTGTCAAAAAA
>JBBPCZ010000115.1:19399324-19416148 GCA_037974445.1 Brycinus macrolepidotus | reverse complement strand
AAGAAGAAAAAAAAGAAAAAAAAAAAAAAAAAAAAAAAAAAAAAAATATATATATATATATATATATATATATGTATCAGTATTTAATTTATCTTACTGCCATTTGAGCTCTTCCATCCTCCCGGTTTAAATGTTTCCCTTCAAAAATACACAAATATACAATATTCACACAAGCAATCTAGCATTTAAAATTGCCACAGGAGATCTTTCTGAACCTATCCAGATTAAAATAATCTACTTACACAAGCAAAGGTAAAAGGAAAATAGTGAAAGTTTCCAATTTCCAAAACTAGAGTTTAAAATATCCACCAGCTTGCCTTCTTGCCATCGTGGTGCCGCACGACTGTCCACATAACATAAAAGAAAACATGATTAATCAGACCAGGCCTGCTTCTTCCATTGCTTCATGGTCCAGTTTTAATGCTCATCATGTTGCTCCATGGATGTTACTTTGACATGTACCACCAGCCTAAACATCCCTTCATGGCAGCAATTTCCCTAAAAGCAGTGGCCTCTTTCAGTAGGACACTGTAACACTGCAAAACATCTTCAGGAATGATTCAGGGAACATGACTGTTACAGGGTTCAATTTCATTTTGACTCAGCCTCAAGTTTCTCCAGATCTCAATCTGTTTGAGTATGTGGGATGTGTTGAACAAACTTGTCCAATCCTTAGAGGCCCCACCTCACAATTTACAGGCTTTATAGGATCTGCTGTTGATGTCTTGGTGCAAGATACCACTGCACAACTTTAGAGGTCGTGTGGAGTTCATGCCTCAATGGGTCAGAGCTGTTTTGGTGGCACAGGGCGGACGTACACAACATTAGGCAGGTGGTTTTAATGCTATGGCTGATGGGAGTACAGATTACACTGAGCAGCCCTTGCCAGACTACATTACAATGGCCAGTGTCAGTGTATCAGTGTTAAACAAACAGTGCAGACTCTTGTTCTCAGAGCTGGTAACAACTGCTCCATAGTCCTGCAATAACATTCTCAAAACCTTGACAGCAGATGCTGTTAATACTCTGAATCATTTTAAACATTTAATCATAAGATGGGTTGTATATTATTTATTTTTTAATAAATATGACTGTTATGTAACTCAGCAGCACTGAAAATGAGTTTTCTGAGACTAAAATAAATGATTCCAGGACATTCGTTAAAAAAAAATAAATAAATAAAAAATAAAAAAAACACTACAAATATGGATCAGCAGGTGGCAATAGAGGATCAGTCCTATTTGCCTGGGGTAGGACGTTGGACAAAAATATAATACTGTGAGCTAACCCAGTCCTAGTGAAGGAGGAAGTTATACAATATTCTAAAGAAATCTTGGGAAAAGCGTCATCCTTTCAAGTCATCATTCTTTCAGCGCACATCCTGGTTAAATTTCAAACTGCTGTGTCATTGGGCAATTTCCCTAAACCTGATAGCTAACAGGAAGCTCGAGCTCACAGCTGGGAATTAGTCTATCATGATCAGTTGAATAGCCTATTGTACTTTTATGGCTTACAAAAACTGGCCCAAAAAATGCTTTTAGGACATTTAGATATGTCTCATTATGTCTTTTCCAACACTGATATCAACTGTGTATCAGCTGCAGCTGGAAGAAAACATGGGCCCCAAGTGGGGGTTGTATTTCACATTAGTGGAGTACATAATCATTTCGACACTGTTGGCACATTATTGCAGCGTCATTGTGATACACTGTGATCAGTCTCATACGTGCAGAGGCTGATACTGAGACTCAGTTACAAGGCTGGTGCAATATCGTAGACTTATGACTAAAATAACAGGGAAGTTAAAATGTTCTGCTCACAATGACCATGCATGCAGTAATCTGAATCATATGAAGGCGGAGTGGTCAAGGACATAGAACATCAAGGGAATGACCAATGAAAACATGACAGAATATAATCACCTTTCTATTTATAATTACCATTACTCTCACACACCTGTGAGCTGAGTGCTTGGAAGGCGGCGGTGTGGGTTAAGGTCTGGGATGGAGTGAGGCAGAACTAAATATGTGATGTTTTATTTCACAACAGGCCTGTTGGGAGCACTCCTTTAAGACTCTTGTTCCTAGGTGAGTCATCAAATGCGAAAATCTTTTGAATCACTAGAAAGTACAGTGAGGATTAACTCTCCAAATGCAATCAGCTTTAGGCAGAACTGAACAAGATCAACAAAACGGGCTGTAATTAGGACCCTATGTTTTTAATTTTACTAACATTATGAAATTATTTGGGTTGTGCATACATAGAATGTTATCCATAATACACTTGTATTAATAAATATGTAATACCTTTCACAATTCAGGTTTAAATGTTATAAACACAAACAAATTTATATGTTTATTTATTCACAATTTAATTATTACAGGACCATCTGAAACCTGATAAAGGTCCCCATGGCAAGGTTTGGGATTTTTGCTGTCCATTTGGATGCCCAATCCCCACGAAGGCAGAAAAACCAAAACATTACACCCTCACCCACACACGAACCAACACAAAAGCTTCACACCAGTCAGGCCTCGTCTGATCTTCAGGCCTATGAGCACCGTCACAATTAACTCATTGAACGAAAGCAGATTAAAAGGAGGCGTGACATTATTAGACTGCCAGGTCTCCTCTGATGTGTATAAATGAACACAGCTCTACTTCACAGGGACAGGTGCGTGAGGCTTTGTTACTGTCCTGGAATTGAATAAAGTGTTTGAAATCTGGTAATATAATTGGATATACATTAATATTCATTCATTATCAAGACAAGGCCCTTGTTTAGGACGAAAACTAGTCTCTGAACAAATATTGCAGGGTGTGTTCTCCAGCCTGTTAAAAACGAGGCTGCAGTTTTAAAAAATGTCCATGATTCTGCAATAAATACATTTCATATGCAGACATGTAATGTGTCATGACTAATGCCTTATTCATAGATTGTCTATAGTTTCAGGAACAGTAGAAAATCAGTTTTAACCGCTGTTAACTTCTGCTTCCCGTCTAGGACAGAAGCAGAAATATTGTATTACTAAACACTAACAACTTCTGCTGTGGGTTAAACCCTAAGTTTCATCATAGTTGTGATTTTTCCCCTCTCTTACCAGTTAAATTTTAGTAAGAAAGGCGTTTGAGAAGAGAATTACTTAAATAAACTGGCGTATTTTAAGACATGTGTACACACCACAGACAGATGTTACCTGTAAAGCATGTCATATAAGCTCACTCCGCACAAGATAATGTTGTGTATACAGCTTTATTAAAGTTCTTGTAATTACTCAGAAAAACAAAGATACCATGGAAACCCTGGTTTGTACATTTGCCTGGCACTGTTGCTAAGTGACAGCACATCTGCAGGATTTCAGACTTAATAAAGTCCATAGCAACCAGATGGGTCTACAATGTACATGCTTCAGAGAGCAAGTAAATGGAGAGATCAAACAGAT
Source organism: Brycinus macrolepidotus (assembly GCA_037974445.1). NCBI lineage: Eukaryota > Metazoa > Chordata > Actinopteri > Characiformes > Alestidae > Brycinus > Brycinus macrolepidotus. Next base: position 19,412,705 of record JBBPCZ010000115.1, on the reverse strand, counting down.
ACAAACAAGCATTTGTCTACGAACTCAATTTTAAATAGTAACATTCATACTGACAAAAATTTGGAAATAAGTGCATTGAAAGGCATCACAAACCAGGGAGCTTAAAATACATGAATATTTGTAATTTGTCTATTTACTGAGGACATTATCAGATTATTTTTTTTAAAAGCTCATATCTATATGCCACTTTTGGTTTAAACTTTGGTAGAGAGAGAAGTTTTCCAAGTCTGAACGTTCAACTGGCTGTTCGATCAAGTGCTTCCAATTGGACATTCAAATGACAAACAGGAAACAGAACAAACCAACTTATTCTGAAAATAATCCAAGGCTGGAATGTAGATGATGGGGAAAGAGCTAATGACAATGCAAAGGTAATGCACACCTAGAGAAAAAAAATATACTTCTATCATTACATTATATAGTAAAACGTATAAAAGTCTGGCCTGAGTTCCCAAAAATATTGCAGTTTGTAGAGTGTAATGCAGTATACATGGCATTTAAAAAAAAGAAAGTGAAAGGGTGGTTAAGGGCACACATAGAAGGCAAGTGCTGGACTATAAATTATATTCAGAAGAACCACCATCTAGTAGTCAGAAGGACTTCCAAACTACAATATTTCTGGGAAATTGCTGGGCTCTATAAAGGCCCTGGTTGTGAGCCTTGAGTCGAGTATGTTGGACTGGAGATTGCGTGTGTGGACGATAGTGTTTACCTCAAGTCTAAGCAGAGAACATCGGTTTTAGGCCACCTCAGCATTTAGGTTAAGAGCTAAAACGTCACATAGCACTAGGACTATGAATGCTTGTGTATGTATGGGAGACAAACATCCACTCCTAGCGCACTTCTGACACAAACTTAGAGGATTTGGAGCAGCAGAGTAACCCCGCTGTTTAACAGGCTGTTCTACAATATTCAGCTTTTCCTCTCTCTCTCTCTCTCTCCATACAACAGGGCCAAGCCTGGTCCTGAAAAGCCCACATTCTGATAGTTCTCCTAAAGTCAGCCACTAAAAACACTTTCTCTAAAAAAGGCAGCATCAAGTAGTATTTAGCAGATAAACATACAAGAAAAATACAGATATAAGCCTCCAAGACCAGAGTTGGCCCCTGCTACTATTGCTCTTAACCAATTCAGTCATTTTTTGCTTTGTGGCTCATTTAGTCTGGAGAAGTGGCTGAGCCTTGAGCTCAAGTGGAGAGTTTACTGGCTAGGGAGCTACAGGAAGCCAAGTGATTATTTTTTTTGTGTAACAGAGAGAAGAAAGAGCTGAATGGCTGGCCAAAGGATGGTTGGGACCAGTGTTACCAATATCAACTAGCATTAACCAGTTTATATGGTGTTACGATAGCCTGTTAAACAAGCAGGGTTTAACCTCAGCAACCAGCCTGAGTGATGTCACCACCTGACCGCTTGGTCACCTCCATCGTGGTGAAGATCTGAAAAGAAAGAGGAAAGGAATTTAGTTACTACGTCCATCAAATTTATCCTCATGGCCTCATCACCTGTTACGATAAAATACACCAACATTACAGTTTTGAGATTTATTACCAACCACATACACTCACCTCAGCGCAGGTAGGGTGAATGCCAATGGTACTGTCCAACTGCTCCTTGGTGACCCCACACTTCATGGCAGCACCGAAACCCTGAGTGACCTCACCAGCGTTGGGGCCCAGGTAATGAAACCCTATCAGACGGTCCTACACAAACACCCACAGGCAAGAAAACAAAAACATTTTAAAAAAAACAACAAAAAAAAATTGTTTAGGTCCTTCAGTGCAACCTTTTACAAACGTAGCATCGACAAATTGCACTCCAACGCTAATAGTGACAAACTTGCAACAACTGACATTTTGAAGCATAAACTCAGTTATTCTGAATTTGGAGCAAATGTGGACACTGAAATGACAGAAACTCAACTGGAGCTCAAAAGGAGCCTTTATCCTCAGGGCATAAGGCTCCTCAACCAGGATATGTCTCACATTCATTTGCACTCAACAGCACGCCTCATAATATAATGCCATCTGCACAATTTTTTTTTGTTTTCTTTTTTTACTATTGAGCACAAGACCATTTGCACATTTTCTTGTATTTATTTTCCATTGTAAGTATTCATAGATACATTTAGTCTAAAGTCCATCTAATTATATTTATATTGGTTAATATTTGTCAATTTATTCTATTATCTAATTATTCAGGAGCGATTCAGGGTTACGTTTCACTGCACATTGTACATGTATAACTCTTGAATGTTGTGCTCGGGCCAATAAAGTTGTACAATTCACTGACCACGAGAACTGATTTTTCCTTTACAGATCTGTTTGTAGAATGGTCAAATATTGTCAGTGATGAATGCTGTTCTAAAAACATATGTAAACCCTGTAGGAGAGTTAAACCACAAAATTATTTTTGAAAGCTCAACGCTTACGTGGTTTTCAGAATATCTGTGCCATTAGGGTCCATTTTTAGCACCAAGCCTTGGAACAACCACTGAATTACTTTATGCAAGAAATGTACTAACACATGCTTGCCAACACACAATAATGATTGAAAAACAAGTAGTAACGGTGGTGACTTACATTGTCTAACTTGTTGCAAATGATCTTAGCATAGCATCTGTTATTGTCCCTGTTGGGCACTGTGTACTCCAGAGGCCAAAACTGGCTGTGATAAACCTAAACACATACACACACAAAATCTCCATGTTAAAGATGACCAACATGAACCATCCTACAGACAATGGAAAATTTAGCATACACACCTCCAAGTTTTCCTGTCCATACAGCTCTATAGCTTTTTCCTCAGAGTAACCGCAGCTGCCATACTCCAGAGGCGTGAACACAGTGGTCGGAACGTTCACGTAGTCACACTGAGAATGTAAAATTCAAAAACAAGTTTAATGCTACTGTTAGCCTTCTATGGTACCAGTCATGTAAAAAGCATTGCTGTGGCAGATTTATGAATGCTTAGAACAGCTTAATACCATGTTTTAATGTGTAATCCATCACCTTTACAGTGGAGCCTGCGTACAGCCTTCGAGCCAGCAGTTTCCCCGCCTGAATAGCTACAGGTGTCAGCTCCCACTTGCCCTCCAGGATGTCCCCAATAGCGTGGATGTGTGGAATGTTGGTCTGCTCCTCATCATTCACTGGTATCTTCCCAGTCCTCAAGAAACCACAAAAGAAAATTAAGTAACAGACACATACACACCCATTCAAATTACATAGTCACAACACCTAGAAGAATGTGTGGGTGTTGCCATTATGACAAAACAAGGAATTTCTGTCACTGATTACAAGAACCTTACTATACTGTAGACAGTCAATAGCAGGATTAAAATCAGCTTTTACCTACTCCAATGATACAACAGATAAAACTGAAAAACAGGTGAGTGGTAAGTTCACATATCTATTTGCGTGTGTGTATGAAGCAGTAGACTCAGAGACAGACTTGAGGGGTCATATGGAGTCATATGACTGCTCAAGAGGAATCTTAAGCCTCATGTGCTCAACAAATCTCCACATGGAAGCACACTGAACTATCTGCAGACGTCTGAGTCATACACTTAAACACTCCTGAGGAATTCATAACGCACACACATTTAAAAACATAAGAACTCAACTGTACCCTGTCAGCTGAGTAAGTGTATGTGGTATTTTGGAAAACTGACCCATTTTCTGCCAACTATTCCCAGCCAATAGAAACAACTTAATTCAGCAAATTACTTTAAAACAGACAGCAGATTTCACTTCTTCCCACATGGACATATATCCCACAGCAATATTGCTGAATCACAATGACTGTGTTGCTCTAAGTGCCCCACTTCCAGGGTTTCAAACCCCCTGCACGAATAACCATGGCAACAAAACCCTTATGAATGAACAGAAGAAAGGAAGGGCTATAAGAACAAAATGGCTAGTAAAGAAAAGGAACATGCCGATAACAGAGGTAGAGAACGGAGGAAAAGACATACTTTGGGTTGACCTTCACCCCAACTTTGTCCAGACCAATATTTCCCGTGCAGGCATCACGACCCACAGCTATCAACACCTAAAAGAAAGAGGGAGGCAGTTTAAACACCAAAAAAATACAATAATAATAACATTTATAATTTTTTATACAATCTGAGCCGCTGTATATGGGTATCATTTTTTTTTTATTCATACTCACAGTGTTGTATTCCCCTTCAAAGATCTCGTCAGTTTCTGTAGACTTGGCCGTCACTTTCAGTCTACCTGGAGTACCTGCCTCAAGTTGTTCCACCTGAAACAACACATCAGCACTGTATCTCTGGTAGGTCCCAACCCCACTCCCACACCCATTTATTACATCATTACAGTAATGTTGACTAAAGGCTTAATTTTTTTTTTTTTTTTTACAATCTATTTCTCATGCACACTGACACACCTTAACAGGAACAAATTTCCTGAGGAACTTGACCCCATGTGTCTCCATGTGGTCCCCTGCACGGTTGGCCATGTCCTGGTCAAAGCCTCTCAGCAGAATGGAGCGTACCATTACAGTCACATCAAGCCCCAGACCAGCAAGGAACCCCCCACATTCAAGAGCAACGTAGGATGCTCCGACCACTAGGGTCTTACCAGGACAGTAGGGTAAGTAGAATAAGTCATCACTATAGAGCGATAAGAGACAGAGAGACACAGACTTAGTACACAAGCTCACAAAAGACAAAGAAACAATGGAATATAAGCTTTGCACATTCATTGTTTGTCCTTTTTCTTTACTGAGGGAACAAAATTATTGAATTAAGGGTGTGTGCACAGATGCCTGACTGCCGTCAGACCTCTTGGCTTGAGAAATTTATCAGGTAAACTTGAGCTTGAGCAACATGATAGCACACATCCATTTTTCAGGTGACTGGCATTCCAATGACACCACAAGAGATTACTCTTAAGAGATCACAAATCCTGTCTCAGCTACCAATCTTATCCATTTCATCATGTCCTGTACAGGCATTCTATGATCTTTTTGTGTACTGTTAAGACAACTATGTTTTGTTTCAGTTAAACTGCTCTCAAGTATCTGTACACTTCTACACATAAAGCCATCAATAAGTGTATGTGTGTGTGAACTAAGCCCATTCATGATCACCTGTAGGGCCTGGGGCTCCCATAGCCAGTCTCCCTAGGGCCAGGACAGTTTAACTAAGCTCTGGGCTTTGATGTCCTATTCTAAGCTAGGTTCCCCCGAGACAGCAGTTTATCTGTGTGCGTGTGCACGTTATGAGACTCCTCCTGCAGTTTCTGCTCTTTAACAAGAAACGCTCACCTGGTGATGCAGTACTCTTTATCTCCGGGGATGCCCAGGTACCGCGGCCTCTCTCCTGTTGCCAGCACAAACCTGGCCGCTGTGTAAAATGTCTCCTTTCCACGTTTGTTTGTGGCCTGTTGTGTGTGTGGGGGGGTAGTATCATGTTAATTTCAATTTTCCATAAAGGGGTCAATGACAAATAACTGCTTTTTAAAATTACATTATTAAAGTTGCAACATAAGCTCTGAAAGCTTTTCCTTACACTTACATCTGTACTTTTTCCCATAATTCAATGCTTGGCCACATATTGGGTAACAACAAACTCAGGCCTTTAAAGCTACTGTCAAAGCTTCAGAGGCAGTCAGGTTTAAACAAGATGTAAAATTACAGCCCACAAATATGAACAGTTGAAGTTCTGACCTTTACTTTATCCAGTCTAATTGTGTCAAGGTTAGAGTCGAAATAGAGTAGAAACACTGGTTCTAGCATGTTGAATTGAAAACCAATGCAGTAACCTTAATTTTGTGAGGTTCCACAAACTCTGCATAAGCATTGACATAGTTGACGTTCTTGTCTCGTAGAGATACTCTGTAGCCCCAGTTCAAAGAACCGATGTAGTTATTCACTGCAGTCTTCATTGTCTCCCAGTTGTGACTCACTAAAGGGAACAATAAAAGAGAAAATAACATTAAGTTTGGTACTTTCTCCTGGTTTTAAAATAAAACACTTGTTTAAACCAGTGATCAATTAACCCACCCACACACACGACTAACCCCCAACATTATCTGGCTACAGATTCCTGTTGCACATGCATGCACCAAAAACGACAGGCTGTCTATGATGTGGAAAATTTTAAGATATTACATCTCTGAATTTGAAAATTTAAGAAACACTGTTCTGGGAAACCTTGGGTCCTGGCATTCATGTAGCTGTTACTTTGACTCATACCATCTACCTAAACAGTGTTAAAGACTAAGAACACACATACATAGCACCGGTATTCCTAATGTTGATATTGTATGATAAGCACAACATGTATTTCTTAAGCTTAACACAACTGGGATTTCAATCATTTCAAGAGCAGACAGCTCACCGTTAAGCCACAGACACACCAGATTTTTGCTACACTATTTTTCAAGTCAGGATGAAACAAAACACTACGTAGGCATAGTGTAATATGATAAGCGGGAATGTACAGTTCTGCAAGCAGCTAACATTGGTTGGTTATGTAGTTATATTAACAAAACACACCATCCTTTTTTGCTCAAGCTTACAAGATCTGTTTACACATAATCCTCCACTACCAAAAGCAAATGGAATTTTGCATTTATCATTTCTTATTTAAGAAAAGTGACAAACTTCATTTTTATGTTCAGTAAAGACAGTAACCTCTATTCGATCCACTGCTATAAAAAAAACTGACTGACCAAAGTGCAGTCATACTGCGCACAATCTTAACATTAACAGTCTATGCATCACAACTCACCTTGCTCGCTGAACTCCCAGCCAAACTTGCGAGCGTCCTCCATGGCTGTGCTCAGCAGAGCAGTCTGATGCATTAACTTCTTTGGGATACAGCCTACATTCACACATGTGCCACCCAGACCTAGATATATCAGCCAGACACTGTTATACTCAGAATAAAAAGACAAAAAGAGAGAGAAAAACATTTTGTATTTAAGCTTTGACCAATTTTGGCCAAGAATACTAACCCCAGGTTGTGCCCTGCGGTGTGGGGACGACATAATCCAGAACCATGACTTTCTTTCCCAAGACAGCTGCTTCCTATTGAACAGAACATCAAGAATATAGTAAATACAAACCATTCAGACGCATCAAACCACTCCAATAAAGCTAGCATATGGAAAGCCAAGGTTCTGCAATGGAAATATTGCTATATGTATCTGTTTTCTCTAAGCACTTTTATGTGGGGTTGAGTTTCTCACCTTTGAGCAGGCAAGGCCTCCGGAGCCACCTCCTATGACGATCAGGTCATAATCATACACCTCACTGTCCGCTCCCAGCAGCTGCTGGAGGAGGCCATCTTTATGCGCCTGTTACCATGACAACCAGGGAAATAATTACCATAGGCACAAAAACATGGTGATAAGAGGTAATCAGAATAGGGGTACTCATGTATCATTAATTCCAATTACAATGCTCTTTCTTCAGAAAGTAGCATTTTGAAAGGGCACATATCTGCACTGTTGGCTGGTAAAGCTGTAGGACAGAGGACTGAGATAAAAGGGTGGAAAATGGGTCTCTCTCTCTCAGAAAAAGTACTGCCCAGTAAACATTAGCATGTTGGCTGCACAGAATGGAAACAAACTTAACTGCCTGTTTAAGACCACAAATGCACCATGACTATTTCAGAACCTCCTCTTTTTATGGAAATGAGCTGTCTGAGGCTCTCTTAAACCTACACACCACCTGCAAACAGAAGGCCTGTTTTCTGATTGGTTTAACTTTTAAACATACAGCTATCAAAGGCATCAAGAGGCAGTGCTACAAAAGGTCAAACATTTGCAAAACCTTAAAATGAGGTGTAAATGCAAACTTTAAAATGAGAGGAAGGGGGGTGGTTAGGGTAAGGAAGTGTCACCACCTTCCTTTAACCAAAATGCTAAATACCGCATTATTCAACAAATCCGATCCCATTCTTTTATTTCTACCATTTATTTTTATATTTTTAATACATGTTTTAACTTTAAGCAGAAGTAAAACACATAAAGCACCGAAACCAAAGTCAAGTCTAATCATGGTTATTTCTGAACGCACGATTACCTGCATGGTCTTGTCACAGCCTCCTACATGGGTCTTGTTGATGAAGACGCTGGGGACGGTTTTCTGTCCAGTCATCTCCATCAGCAGATCCTGGTAGTTGGAGCCATTCTCTACAACAGTTGCCAAACAAACACAGTGTGATATCTCTGCTCAAATTACTGCACTTCATTCAGTGTGTCTGGAACAATGCTACTGCAACAAGCCAAATGTAAGGTAGGACACTGTTGCCAATATCACCTGACACACTGGGTCAGAGCCCAGACACTGTGTTCTGATAGTGTTCAAGAACATCTTGTGTTTCCTACCTTTCCCCTTGATATCACAAGTCACTGAATATGTTATTTGCGCAATTTCGGTCAACATTTTTGTAGGAAGGCGAGAGTTTTGCCAGCACCACAGTATTATGTGGTTAAACATGTACGCACAGGTTAGCTGAAAGGCACATCATTTACTGGAGAAATACAAGGGGCTTAATTCTGGAAATAATAATAATAAATAGTGTAGCATATTCTCTAAATATGAGGTGTACTGAGTAAATGCTGCACCAGTCATCCCAACACCATAGAGACTGATTTGCAATCATGTGTCATGATGTGCAGTGTGTTAAAGGGGGGGGGAGATCAAGAATTAAGAGAACAAGGTGGACAAGAGACATATGAAGACACATGGAGTAGCAGATAAAAAGAAAGAGGAAAATGTCAATGACTGGAGGTCAGAAGGTATAGTCGAGAGAGAGGGAGAAGAAAAGATATGGCATACTGTTAAGCAGAAAGCTGGACAATGACTCAGCAAGTTCTGTGGTCAGCTGCAGCACTAAGAGCTGACGCTTATCCTGCCCCGTTAAACATTAGCACACAGGCCCTACATACAACACAATGTTCAGGGTTTAGAACATGCCTACGTAATTTACTCCATGGCCTGATTCCAACTCTCATAAATACGCAGAATCAAATGGCAAGAGGTCAAAGACATTAAGAAGTGAAAAATTCTACAGATTTAAAGTAGATAAATAAAACAGAAACAAATGAACAATAAATAAGCTCAGCACACGCATTATGTAACATCCAAGTGAAGAAACAAAAGCAAAAAAAAAGTTCTGCTATTATGCACATAGGTTACTGAGCTATGTACTCACTGTACTTACGTAACCCTATTTCATGCATGCAGCATTGCATTCATGCACAAAGCTCAACCTGGGTCAGCAAGGTTCAGCAGAACAACCCACAAACACAAACCAGCACAAAATTCAGTTACACATGACTAATTACACTCTTTGTAATGAAACATGCGGCTAGTCAGTACTGATAATATCTACAATATGCCCAAACAGTTATATTACCACCCCCATCCTGACTTTCATGCCATACTGGCCCACCTTTTCAAACTATAGGTTAACTGTGACACTCCCTCTGCTTTTTTAAAGGTTACATGTCATTTATTCTGGAGCGATTCATCACGATCTGGAATTTTGTCTCTGCCTAGTTACTACATGTTAGAACAATGTACTGTACAAGCTGCTGTTATGAAAACTTTTTAGCCCGAAATCTTACATAGTATAGCATTTGTTACACATATATTACACACACAATACACAGAAGTCACTAACATTTCAATTTATTGCCTGGTCCTCATCACTAATTTCCTACAGGTCCACATGATACACGAATGAAGAAGGCAACTGTGCATCAATGAAGTCATACTTACCCATTAAATCTAGTTCTATGACATTGCATTTCACATTCAGCTCCTGAAAGAGCTCTTTCACCTAAAGCAAGACAAAATCAACAAATTAGTCTTCACAGCACTGATTTGTGTTGTAACCAGTACAGTTATCACCAAGTTCTGCATTGCGCAAAAAGAAAAACAATTATTCATTTTTAAACGTCACACATGTTAATGTCAACTGAACTTTGAGCCTTAAGAATGCTCAACCAGGAAGAGATATGTAGCCCATTCACTAAGATAAGCTGGGGTCACTGTATAGGTCAACATGATAAACTGGGATAAACTTTTTTTACTGACTTGCTTTAAGGGACCTTAGACTAAGGATTCTTAACTGCTGTCTGGGAGACCCCACTCCACACCAGTGTTTCCCAACGCAGTCTTCAGGGACCACATCAGTACACAGAACACATCTATGCTCTGACCAGTCTCCCAGTACCACTCTACCGGGTGCTTAGTGCTTGATTTAGGAGTGACAAAGCAAAAACGTGAATTGCCTGAGGGTTCCTGATGAGTGAGTTTTGGAAACACTGCAACAGACATATGGTTCACAGCCCTGCCACTGGAGTAGCCCTGTCCTAAACATTTTTTTAATGTGTGTTTTCTCCAGCTCTACTACACTTTATCTAACAAATCGGCTGAGTAAAAAGCCCCCCACTGCAATTCTGGTGTATCAGACCACAAAACATAATGAAGGGAAAGAGAAACCAAGACCAGCATAAGGAATTGCAGCTATAGATCACCAAATCTTATTCTGACTATTTTCTGAGCTGCACTGAATTGGATCAGGTGTAATAAATGAAGCTGCACAAAGGCAGTAAACTGCAGATCAGTTAGTCAAGTTAGTGCCGAACTGAGTACAGACACCCAGCTTAATTTAATCAACCATTTAACCAACACTTTAGTTACACAATATCCAGATGGCACTGCCTGGCTACTTCATGGCCTATATCTCGTACACCATTATCTCAAAACGTCCTACAGACTACAGCATAACTTCGGACAGGTGGTGGTCTGGTGGTTAGGGAATTGCCCCTGCGACCAGAAGGGTGTGGGTTCGAATCCCAGGACTGCTAGTGGCACCACTGTGGTACACTACACACTGCTCCTCCACTGGTTCACTTGGTGAATGGGTTAAACGTAGAAAACAATTTCGAGCTGTTCACAATGTGTGTGCTGTGTTCACGTATGACTAACGAACACTTTACACTTGTATCTCAGAGTACGACGCCATTTTTCGAGCTAACTGGAAAAGGAGCAGTTCTCAAGGTTCTTGAGCCTCTTACCTTCGTGCAGTAGGGACAGTAGCTTTTACTGAAAACCAGGACAGAGTTGGAGTCGATGAGCTCCCGTATTTGAGCTTTAATCTGGTCCCGGCCGGAGTCGTTCTCCACCGGCGGCATGGTGTGAGGGGTGAGCCGCTGAAGCAGCTAACGCTAGCGGGCAGATTCGGCGGGCTCTGCTGCTGGAGAGCTAACGAGCTAACACATTAGCAGGCCTGCAAAGTTCTCCGAGAAACTCCCTGCACTCAGACAAGAGCCTCAGCCCTTCAGGATATCAACGCAGTTTTGATAAGACTACAAAAAACCAAAGACACGAAACAAAAAGAAGAAGATCCTGAAGTGCCAACTGTTGTCCCCGGCATTACTCCCTCCCTCTCTCTCCTCTCTGTCTCCGCGCGCCGGTATAAGAACCCCGCGGAATGTCTCACGCGGTGACGTCCGACTCGCGTATGAATCGACTCTTTTGAGCCAACTGTCTCTACATCTACGACCAACCGGCCGAACCGTATCACTCTGAATGAATCAAACTTTTTGTGTCACGTCTCACAAATTGCACACCATATGACATACAGCTTAAATGTACAAACACACTATATGGACAAAAGTATTGGGACGCCAGACCATTACACCAACAGGGACTTTAATGCAGCTGGGGGCCTGGTGGTTAGGGAGTTAACCCCTGCGAGCACAAGGGCATGGGTTCAAATCCCAGGACTGCTTGTGGCACCACAAACACTATGTTGTGGTGTGTTCACGTATGACAAATAGTCACTTTACTTAGGCCTACTTTCTTAATGACAATGCATTCAAATAGATAGACTTTAATATAGAGTTTCCACAAGATTTTGGAGTTTCTGTGGGAATTTGTGACCACTCATTCTGTAGAGCATTTATGAGGTCAGACACTGATGTTGGACGAGAAGGCCTGGCTCGCAATCTCCATTCTAGGTCATCCCAAAGGTGTTGGATGGGGTTGAGGTCAGGGCTTTGAGCGGGACAGTCAAGTTCTTCCACACCTAACTCATTCAACCATGTCTTTGGTAGAGTGGTAGTAGCCTAGTGGGTAAAACATTTACCTGTGAACCCGATGACCACAAAATTACAGGTTTGAACCCCACTTTCTACCATTGTGTCCTTGAGCAAGACACGTAACCCTCAGTTGCTCCAGAGGGACTTTCCTTGTAACTAATGATTGTAAATCACTCTGGATAAGGGCATCAGTCAAATGCCCCCCTTTATGGACCTTGCTTTGTGCACTGGGGCACAGTCATGCTGGAATAGAAAAGGGCCTTCCCCAAACTATGCCCACAAAGTTGGAAGCATGGCTTCCACCTGTGATCAGTTGTGACTGTTTTGATTAGTTCAGCATACAAACAGCTATTACTGGAGCATTCCAGGCCTTGGTAGTACAACTAAAAGCAAACAAACTATGGGTGGCAAGGCACTGTCAAAAGATCTCAGGGATAAAGTTGTGGATGGGTACAAGTCAGAAGACACAAAAAAAATAAAAAATCAAAAGCTTGTTTTATCAGTCCCTAGGAGCACAGTGGAGTCTATAATTAAGAAGTGGAAAGTGCTTGGTACTACTAAACTGTGAAGAGGGAACTGCTCAGAGAGACTCCCAAGAGGCCTATGGCAACTTTCAAGCAGTTACAAGAATTTATGGCAAAAAGTGGTCACTGAGTGCATGTGACAACAATATCACGAGTGCTCTGCAAATGTGGCTTGTATGGGAGGGTTGCAAGAAAAAAGCCATTCCTGAAGAAAGGCCACATTAAGTTTTGTTTGAAAATGCACCTTGAAGATTCTGAGCCTAGGTGGAAATAGGTGTAATGTAACCAAACTTAAAGTATTTGACCTCAACAGCAAACGATACATCTGTCAGAAAGCCAATACAGCTCACCATTCAAAGAACACTATACCTGCAGTAAAGCATGGAGGTAGTAACATCTTGCTGTGGGGGTGCTTCCCTGCAGCAAGAAATATATTGACACCTGCTTGTGGGGCGGTAGTGGCCTAGTGGGAAGTGGGATACTTGCCTCTGGGCCAAGAGGCCATGGGTTTGAATCCTACCTTCAGCACACCTCCACTGGGTTCCTGAACAAGACCCTTAACCCCAATTTGCTCCAGGGTGACTGTGTCCCCTGTAGTTAGGGAATGGAAGTTGCTTTGGATAAAAGCGTCTGCTAAATGCCGTAAATGCTGATGATGCAGAAGGGTATTGTGGAAAACCAGCACACCGAGATTCTTACCGCACTCCATCACATTCCAGTAATTCCAGCAGTTTCTGCTTGTAGTAAAGCATCTTCGATGCTTGCCTC
>JBBPCZ010000115.1:19373048-19396850 GCA_037974445.1 Brycinus macrolepidotus | reverse complement strand
GAAGCTGTCTTTAATAAACAACGTCGCCTCAACTTTCTGACTGCGAATGATTTTGTTAGACTTAGATTCCTGCTCCAGTTTTCTCCACGACAATAGCTGGGACAATAAGCAGTTTTGAGAAATTGATAACTCAGGAAAAATTAAAAATACTGATATGTTCAGTATTTAAAACTACAAGTATTTTAAAGAAAAAGAAATTCCATTATTTCTTATTGATTTCATGGCATTTATTATAATGATCAATATATCAATAAGTTACCACAGTCCTAGCTTTCCACACAGAGAACATGTACTTATTCACAAGAAGGAAATCAACAAAACATGTAATTTTACCAGAGCACAAAAAGTTTGCATATGACTGTTCAGTAAATATGCCAATCAGTCATAACATTTAAACCATCGGCCTAATATTGTGTAATTTTTTCAGTGTGGTGGGGTACATTATCCTGAAGGAGGCCACCACCAATAGGGAATACTGTTGGCATGAAGGGGTGAACTTGATCTGCCATAATATTTAGCTAGGTGGTACGAGTTGAGGTATCATCCCCATGAATGCAAGGAGCCAAAGTTTCCAAGCCGAACATTATCCAGAGCATCACACACTGCCTCCGCCAGCTTTCTTTTTTTCCATAGTGCATCCTGGTGCATCTTTTCCCCAGGTGAATGACACACACACACCCAGTCGCCCACATAATGTAAAAGAAAATTTGGTTCATCAGACAAGCACATCTTTTTCCATTGCTGGTCCAGATCCAGTTCTGTTACTCCCCTCTCCATTGTAGGCACTTTAAAGGAAGGACAGTGGTCAGCATGGACATTCTGATTAGTCTGTAGCTACAAAGTTCTACGCGCAGCAAGCTGAGATACAGTTTGTGTTCTGACATCTTTCTATCAGCCAGCATTTACTTTTCCAGCCATTTGTGCTACAGTATAGCTCTTCTGTGGGATCTGAGCAGACAGGCCAGTCTTTGCTTCCCTTCTCCCCCAGACAGGCTTGCCTTTGCTCCACCGGTAAACCAGTTGTGCTTCCTTGGACCACTTTCGGTATGTACCAACCACTGCATTTCAGAAACACCCCACTTTGGGTCAGAGCATCAGGAGATGCTCTGACCCAATCATCTAGACATCCAGTTTGGACCTTGTCAAAATCACTCAGATCCTTACGCTCGCCCATTTTTCCTGCATTCAACATCGACTTCAAGAACTGACTGTTCACTTGCTGCCTAATGTATCCCGCCTCTTGACAGGTGCCATTATAATGAGATAATCAGCTCTTCACTTCACCTGTCAATGGTTTTAATGTTGTGGCTTATCGGTGTGTACTGGCAATCCAGCTAAAATTTCTTATTATGAGATTATTGTAAAATTGTTCTTCCTGTTTCATGACATTTTTACTTTTTTTTTCCAGGTGAGATTATCTTACTACACCGGCAAATCATTTTTCCCCTTACAGCATTTTTTTTCTTGAAAGAAGCAAAACAGCCAGGCAGGGCAGTGAGATAATATTTCACTTCACATTATTGCAAGTCAAGAAATAAATAGGATAATCGTAAAATAATCTTTCAATGTTCTTATAATGGAAAAGTAGGAAATGCATTCAGGATCTATTCACTTTTTCACTTTCCCATATCATCGTCTTCTTTTTTCCCTATTTGCAGTGCATAAGGCTTGTGTTAAATAATGAAATGGGCTTTTGTCCTTTTTACACTGTACTGAGCATTTAAATCCTGCTCGAGCCATGGGCTGGGGGATGATATTTCTAACTGAAGGCAGCGCAGACAATCGTATTGATTCCTTTTGGAAGGAGCAACATCTTTAATGCAATTTGGTCCATTGTGGCCGGCTGCGTCACACGGTCCTTTTTGGCTGAGTGGCCACTCTATGAAGCCTGTAATTAAGAATAAAGAGCCCGAGCCGCTGATCAGCCACCCAATTCAAGTGCTGAGCACGAAATAAATAATGGAATACAACACTTAGACAACACAAAAGGGCTAAGCAGTGTTTCAAATTAAGCAATTTTCTATAGTCACAAAAGGGCGATAAGAAATCTGGCAGAAGTACTGGACTTTCAGTGATTATGGTAATTCTCGAAGGAGAGCACATATAATGCAGTGCACAGTTTGAGAGGAGTGGAACATATTGTTATATCTAGCCTGAGTCCACTCAAATGCTTTATTTCCTCAAAAGATTTAAATTGGCTTTGCTTAGTATTACATGCATGAAAGCATTCACTGTATATGAACACATATACTTAATGTATACAGTTTACCCCAGCTTTAGTCCTGGCCCTGTAAACACGCCTGGTGCAAACTGCATGCCTAAATCATCACACAAATGCATTGGACCATGTAAAACAATCTCAGTCACATTACTGATTTCTGACACTGTATGACATACAGTGTTTTATACTATTCATTTATGTTAAGCAGGGTGGGAAATTTGGGGGGTCGGAAGAGTCCAAGACCCCTGCTTGACAGCAAAATTTAGGGGGTATCCTCTAAATCTTCTAAACCGCAAAACCTTTGCCTGAGTTAAAATATGTTCAACACATCTACTTGTTTCGCTCATGCCACCCCAACAAATATTTTGTTTCATTTTGTCCATCCCCAATCAAACATGATCCACCCACTGTGTAAAACATTCCACTTCAACAAACTGTTCATTTGATTTGTTTTCATTATATTGTCTGATCAGCAGTACCAACTGGCCATCAGACAACCTAGCTCTCCAGCCAAAACCATACATCTGGCAACCGTAGCTAGTAATGCATAGGTGTCACACATACACAAAAGGTAAAAGCTTTATTTCTGGGTTTCATGGAGTAAACAAATCTGATAGACCTACTTACCTAGCTAGCTAATAAATTAGGTTACAGTATTAAAGTTTTTTAATGTGGGGAGCAGCTACAGCCTGCAGTTGGTAAGAAGCTGGCGGTGGCTTACACTGTCACAGGCAGTCTGCTTAGTTCATCTCACTTTTAAACAACTTTGACAATCTTGAACATTAGCAAGGTGGAACTCAGTAGGTTACTGTAAAGGAACAGAAAAGATCTTCACTGTGTGCAGGCTGCATTTTCCACAGGAAACTTTAGACATGACAGAAAACTATGCATGCTTTAAACTACAGTTGTTAACTGTATAAACAGTGTAATTATTAAAAAAAAAAACATATACAAAAAAGCAACCATAGCCTACTGTTAAAACTAAGTCTGGATGGGGACAATTGAGGGGAACATGCCACTCCTGCCCTGCCAGATCTACACCTGTGGACATACAAATAGCTAAAAACACTGGTAGTGACCATGTTATACTTTTTACAATCTGTTAGACACAATTATCAATCATCTCAAAACTCTTCACACAGTTATCTTTAACAACACACACTACAGAAGCTAATCTAATGACCAAAATACACTACACTCATTCTACCAGAACACTAGCTAGCATTCAGTTTCTACTACAACACCTTGTCATTCAGAAGACAATAAGTTAAAAAACAGTATGAAAAACACAAACATGGTACCTCCTTACTGTGTAGAAAGCACTGTAGAATATATTACAGGGATGAACAATGCAGTGAGTTTCACTGTGCTTTCTCTTTGCCTTTTAGGCCATGTCTAGGCCATGTCTCCCAACAAGAATAGCAAACTCAGCACTTATCAAAGCACTTTGGATATTCATTATGTCACTGGTAGAGTTACTTTATGTCTATAGTGAGTTAGTGTTGGGCTTGTGACAGGTTCGTTGTATAATTAAGTCACAGTTTTCCTCAGTCAGTCAGCCAGAACATATTTGGTGTCTGAAAAGTGCCATTTTTAATATGGTACTGAAGCTAAGAGGCTAATTCAGGCAGCGATGAAATGGTAGGCCCTGCCAGTTCATCATGCAAATTGTTTGATTAAATTACCGTTCCCAGCTAAAACTGTGTCAAATATGTTGTTAGGTAGTAGGACACTGTACAATACTGTTACTTATAAAAATAGACAAAAGTATTGGCAAACTTTACAGTATAGTCTACGGTTGGTTCTGCTACTACTGAAATTAGCCAAGTCGCTTCAGTGCCAAACTAAAATATCATAATTCAAACCTCCAGCCTTTCTTACACCGTATCTCTATTTTTGTTTTTGTATTTTTGCTTTTATGCATAATTTGATAACGCCACTTGGCCTTCACATTTTGACAAACGGACTAATAGAAAAGCTCCAAAATCACTCTGTTCTATGAACCTACATTATGAGTAGAGATTCTTTTTCCTTCTCCTGCATTTACTTTTATGGAGATGCAAGGTTTTGTTCTGGTAGAGATGCTCGGCTGACTGACTACTGGAAAATTGTGCTCATTTTAGCTTACAACAATCTGTCACTTTAACAAGCCTAATGCTAACTCACTACAGGCAGAGAGTAACTCTACCAGTGACATGCCAGAGATCTGATATGTGCTGAGTTTGCTGTCCTTGTCGAGAGACTTTTTACGGCATGCTACAATG
This sequence comes from Brycinus macrolepidotus, assembly GCA_037974445.1. Classification (NCBI taxonomy): domain Eukaryota; kingdom Metazoa; phylum Chordata; class Actinopteri; order Characiformes; family Alestidae; genus Brycinus; species Brycinus macrolepidotus. The sequence goes on along the minus strand of JBBPCZ010000115.1, from coordinate 19,392,365 downwards.
CAAGTTCACACACACACGCACACAGGCACAAACTGTAACTTTAATAAGTTTACTTTAAAAAATCATGCAAACTTATTGGCTTGAATTAAGTTTTATTAAGTAATGAAGTTACTTAATAAATTTAACTTTGTGCCTTAAGCTTAAAACAAACTAACTTTAATAAGAAACTTTATATGAGTGATTCCAGATATTAAGTTGGCATGATTTTTATCTTTTTGGAATTTACAGTGCAGTTCTATTAAATATATTGTGCAGCTGATAGAGACCAAAAAAACAGTTGACTGCCAACACACCTCCAACGCCACTATACTCATGTATTGTGGAGAACATTTAATTGTGCATTAGGGACTAGAATTACAGCATGAAGTACAGAAATCACTCCTTCTTCCAGGGGGCACTGTATTATATCCGCTACACTGAACATCTATATACAGCCTGTGTACCCCTTGGGGACGATCATAGGGAAAGGGGCTGTAGATCAATGGCTGATCCATCTCACTAACTTACCTGCCACATGCTGAATGATAATGGGCCCCACAAATGAAAACCAAATGAATCGTGTTGCACTGCGGTTATTCATAATTGTGGCCTCTTCACATAGTTACAGTTCGTTGTTCACTACAAAAGGCAAAGCAAAGACATTTTACTCATTCTCTCTCTCTCTCTCCCTTCTTTTCTTTCTCTCACTCTCTCCATCTTTCTTTCTCTCGCTCTCTCTCTCTCTCTCTCTCTCTCTCTCTCTTTCACTCTCTAATGGTCTCAGTGAGGAATGCCTGGCCCATTGGTAAACCATTGACTTTTCCTCCCCTCTCCCTCCATCCCTCCCTCCCTCCTTGTCTCAGAATCGAGCTCCTGGCCTGCGAGGGTCCTCCGACCGGGTCGATATCTTGTTACTGCGGCAAAATCAATTACCCCAATAATGCCCAGGGAAATGGGGGCCATGATGACAGGACGCTTCTCCTCTTTCTCAGCGCGGGTGACAGTTATTAAACATGAACATGTCTCTGCCTCCGCTTTCTTTAACAGCGGGGATGTATTTGCTCTTTGCATCGGTTTTCCAGGTGGTAATTGGGCGCAGTAAATTTTAACAGCTTTGACTCTTGTGGATGTAGGGTAAAGGATTTAAACGTCTCATCCATAAGCCCCACCTTCTCCATTGTTCTCATCCTGTTCAGAGCTATTCCACAGAGGGATAAAGAGCCGAGACCACATGAGGAGAGTGGAAGAGAGGAAAGCTATATAATAGCCAGGGGGGCGATCCAGAGGATGTATTGTCCGTACGAGAGATATCAATATTACAGAAAGGCGATATGTATACTGTTCACATTATAGAAAAGAGCACCAGTAAGGTGGGTCCTGTTTCATCTGCCTCTCCAAACACACACACACACACACACACACACACACACACACACATACACACACAAACACACACACACACACACACACACACACACACACACTCGCCTAAACCTAAACCTAAACCTAAACCTAACCTTAAAGTGGAATTCAACCAACATTTTAACATTTTCTGCATAACTAAATACTTCAGATGTAAACTAAGTCATCCAGAGTGTTTTGGTGTTAAATGTATGGTTCTAAAGAAACTTAGTCAGAATTGTTCATAATGGAGGTGAGAGGACCCAGATGTCTGAAGAGTTTAATACATTGAAAAGCTATATCACAGAAAGTTATTAGACCAAATGATTATGGATATGTTACCTGATGTCTGAGACATTGTCCTGAGCTAAGGCCTGAAATGTATTTTGGCCTGAAACACATCTATGACTTTGTTTACTCTAAACAATTAAATTACACAGATTTGTCCAAAAATGAGTGGATAAAAACAAAGGGGTTCACTCTTTCAGTTAAACAAAAATTAAATATCAGTTTTAAAAATAAACAAATATATGAACAAGTCAGGACTATTGTGTTTGTCTTTGTATTTTATTTCTGTTTTTCTCTGATTTTCTGATACAGTTAGGACACTGTTGCCCTGAAAATGTACAAAAACAAACAAACACACACAGCCGGCTTGGACGGCATCATTATACACAGTGTGCTCTCTAACAGGCTGGTCAGGCCTGCAGGGGAGCAGACTGATGGAGGAAACAAACAGAGAGAGAAGACAGCACAGCCAAAGGTGCATATCAGGATAAGGCCTATTATTCTACATACTTTATAAAGAGGAAGAGGGTGACAGCTTCATTAAGTTTTAAGGCTGCTACAAATGCGGTTTAGTCAGAACTGTCAATGGGATGAAGATTCCCTCCATATTCCTCAACAGTGGTACATACAAACTCATAACTGCTGTAACACATCCAGTAAAAAAAGTATAGAGGTTTTGGAAGAACAGAGCAAAGGACAACTTTGATGTAATCACATAACCAGTGTTACAATAAGATTTAGGTGAACTGCAATGACAATTCATACAGAAGTGTCAGGGTTTTCCTGTCGATTTCACCCAAAAACTGTATTTGATCATTACCTTGACTAAACATACATTTCTGCTGATATAAATTGCTCCTTTCTCAATCGTCTTTGAAAGGCAAAGCTTATCAGGAGGTCAGGCAGGCTGTAAATAACCATTAAGCAGTTTCATCTGCCAAGATTTATAACATTAAACTCACACTCACCGATGGGAAATAAAGTGGATTCACCATCCATCTGTTCACATGTTTAAAAGACATCTACTTTTCCTGTGCAATGACCTCTGTGGTTATTAATACATCATTAAGTATGCCATGTTATTACAATAAACAGCATCTATAGAACCCCGCCATGTCCTCCTCTAAGCTCTTAACATCACAGTGAATTCGTGATAAAAGGATTTCTAGATTTTCTAAAGTGGAGTGTGTTTGCTGTTGTGTCTTATTCGAGCTCTTTCTGTCTCTTTCCTTGTTGTGTTTGGTCTATTCAGGCAGAATAAAGGGGAGTAATGAGGAGAGAAGAAGGTATAATCTTCCCAAAGAGTCACCGCACTCACGCTGCTTCTGAGAGCAAGTACTGCAGACTGCTAAACACACACAGCTGTTGTCTCTCTCATTCTTCTATTCTCTCTCTCACAAAAAAAGAAAAAGGAGGGGAAAAAACACACTAACAGAAGCACTGAAACAAAAATGAAAAAAGTGAAATAAAATGTAAAATAAAGTTGGAGTCGGAGTTATTCTCTTTTATTCTTACATTTTGCTCTGAAAAAAAAAAGAAATCACAAACAAAAACTCCCGAAATGGGCTGAGGACGATGAGGAAAGCACGTGAAACGGCTCTTTTCAGCCCATTTTATCGGAGATAGACAGAAAAGAGCTAAGTGGAGCCCATATTTCATGGCAGTTATCTCATGTGTAGGGTGCCTAGCAAAGCATTAAATCAATTGCAGTAAAAGGCTTCACGCTGAGTATTTGAATACAGAAAAATCTCCAAACTCAAGAAAATGCTTTTGGAACTTTGAGTGAATACAAAGCCATTTGAATGGCAGTCTGAAAGCATGGGGGAAGGCAGGAAGTTCTCCAGTAGGTCAGGCAGACGGCCTGTGTTTTTTAAACACCAATGGGAAAAAAATGCAAAATGGAAAGCACCCCTGCACACATGAATTCCTGCACACTGTATGCTAATAGGCCGGCAAGCCGCAGCGCTCAGTATCGGTTAAGCCAGGCATTAAGTCTGTTTGCTTCCATGTGACCACTGAGTTGCACCCCAGTGTATCCACACTTCACATTGGGTCACCTGGTCCATTACACACACACATAGAGAACTGCCCTTGATAATTAAGGGTGTTTGCTAGGATGGAGTGATATTAAATGGGGTTGCGCATTTTGTGCTGGATCATTTCCCTCTGTGTGTTTTTGAAGACGAAGAAACAGCTGTGTGTGAATAACCTTCACCCTTCCCTCATGGGTCCCTTCTTCTTACCGGACACCTTCACACCACGACAAATAATTACACGCACCCGGAGAGAGCTAAAAGGGTCAAAACATGGAAACTATTTATTCATACATTATTTTAATTCTGATCTAAAAAGGTAGCATTTCACTGATTCAATTAAAGGGCCCATATCCTACATTTTTCTTGCATTTTATTTCTTTCCCTGAGGTCCACTTGTGCAATTTTATATACTAACACAATCACAATTCGTTTTACATGAATATTTATTTATGAATAGACATTGGGAAAAAACGAGAAAAATTAGTTTTTCTATGATACGGGACCTTAAAAGAGATTCTAATTGCCGAACTGCAACGTCCTTTAAGCAACAGTATGTCAATTGTGTAAATGTCCATTTGTCATACGTGAATACACGTGAATACCAAATTATACAAATAATCACATTTGTACAATTTACTCCCTAGCTCAAATTAAATCAATCATCTAAGATGTGACAAACTTTGCCTCTTTAGGTTTGTCCTGGAGCTACAAAGCTAATTTAGCTAACAGGTAAATAGAGCTTACTCTACCAATCAGCATCGTGCATTTCTACACTAAATATAAGGTGATCGAAAACACAGGCAAAATTAAATCTCGATGGCTGCTATGTCATGGCTGCTTTATTGCTGTGCAACATACTTGCCCCCCCACCCCCACCTACATTTTAAGGGTGTCAGAATCCACATAAGAAAGTCTAATTGAGATTGCTTAACAATTCATTGCAGCTTAAGGCAAGTATGTGATTGTTTAGGCATGCAGTTTGCACGGTGCTCATTTTTGGGCCACTGGGATTTTCCTTGTTAGCAACATTGGCCACAGTGCAAAACTAAAGAACTGAAGACAAACTGTGTATTGGCTGAACGAATGCATTGTGGGTAAAACTGTATACATTTCATATAAAATTATTCACTTTTTCGTTTTTGTGCAGTGTGTTTAAGCTATTGCATAGGCTACGGAAAGAAAAAATAAACTAAGCAAGGCACCAGGACCTTGTATGCACTGCCTGCTCGGTTAGTCTTACAGTACATCTCACCTACAATAACTGCTAACATAATGTTTGACGTGTACTCTGTATGCAGGGACATCACTCAATAGCCTGAATTGTGTATGCACAGGGACGCAGCGCTAAATTCCAGAGCACTTTGAGACGGCCTAAATCACTGCCGGATCAGAGGAGCTGTCAGAGAGGCCAGTCAATTACTGGTAAAGTGGAAAGGTGCCACTGCGGCTCTGCGGGCACATGGCACAAATAGGAAATTTGAGGGAATGTTTATGTGCGGGTCAGTGGGGGTGTTAATGAGAGAGAGAGTGAGGGTGAGGGAGAGAGAGAGAGAGAGAGAGAGAGAGGGGGAGTGTGTGTAAAAGAATGTCTTTGCTGTAGAGCTGTAGATCTGATGCATTAGATATGACAGTCCCTCACAGAGTAAGAACATTTACAATGACAGGTTGCCTGCCATCCGAAAGGAAAGTCAAGCCCACCCGGAGCCTTACACACTCACACACACACACACACACACACACACACACACACACACATACAAAGAGACTGTGGTGACTCTGAGCTGACAACTCCTCAATGTATTATTTATGGGCTCCCCCACACTGTGCAGAAAGACTGCTGAAATCATCCATCCCCAACCCGTACACACAAACCAGCAATTCTCAATCAATTACTATAGTTAATCAATGACATTTCAGTCTCGTCAGTGCTACACATGCACATTTAAAAACAAATCTTTCATGCTTCTCTTCATAAAAATGCATAAAAGAGGCCTACACTTTCTAATCTTTCTACATTATATATGAATACATAACATAGGAATGCAGTATATAGGTCAAAGCCAAAGGCTTGACATAAATTGTGAAAATATTCCAACACAGTTAGGCCCAAGTCAAAAGTATTCGGTTCATATTTGGTATTATTTTCATTTTGTTCTTGCCTTTCGTGAAGGTTGTTGTAAAAGTGCTTTCAACTGAGTACTGAGAAATAAAAAAATGAGTTCACTAAAATTTTAATTGGTAAAACTGTATCTCTCAGCCTCTTCAGTTTAAGATATTATTATCAAAAAAGTTATTATCAAATAACAGTAACTGTTAATATGACAAGTGATTCCAAACTTTTGAATAGTAGTGAAGATGGAAACATGGTATGAGGTTTTGTATGAAATGGTTCATGTTTCAGTATTGTCTGTAGCTCGGTTTTTAGTTTAGTTTTATAAAATTTATAAGATCACTATTTTGCACAAGTTACTTTGCAGTCTTTCATTTTAAAACAAAACTTATTCTTATTTCAAAACCAATCTGTTTTATACAAGTAAGGCTGTGTATTTATAGAATAAAGACCCTTTTAATACCATGATCTCAGTGTTGAAAACTGTACCAAAGCTAAAAAGGTGTACCTGCGCCCCTAGTGTTTACAACTACTGTCCAATGAAAGAGTCTTCATGCTCTTTGGTAAAACTTTACCAACCCTCACAGAAGACTAGAGGGGCTGAACTGCAGGCTCACACTTCCTCATACTGACACTAGAGGACACTGTTGTCCTGCAGCCCATTGACCATCGCCCAGTAGGCAGAGCCATGGAGATGCTCCCACAACTCCTTCACCACATGACAATTCCTCTTCACCCACCACATCTAGAAATAAAAGACTCTCTTGGTAGATGTGGTAGCTTCTTAAAGAAGTTTTGAAAGAATGTATCAGGGTGCATTGGATGTTTGAGGAGCTCTGAGGAGCTTTACTCTTTCTCTCTTTCTTTCTCTCTCTCTTCATCTCTCGAGACCTTAAGTAAATATTACATGAATCAGATCATATTTCACTCATTCATAAATTTTTTATTATGCTGAATTAATACGGTGCTCACTAACAGGAAGAACAAGTGTGGGTCTTGCCATTTTACTTGTGTGCGGTGTTCAGAGTCTATAGAGAGTGAGAGACTGGGAACTCACAAGAGTAATTAACATACATAAGCATTGACTGAGACTCTAAAGTCACCTGAACTAATTCCCTAATACAAAGCAAAGCAAATGTCTCCATAATGTTCACTGAAATGATCAGTGTTCTATTCATGCTATAAAAAGCATTCTGAAACTGACGTTTCAGTACTTAAGCCTTCGAAATTATGCCTGAATTGCAATCGTGTCAGCCACAGGAAAGAAGGGATGAGCCAGTGTCACAAATCATGAGGGCACATGCCGAACAAGTAAAGTCTGCCTGACGATGGAGAAACAGTCGTTAAGGATTGAAGCTCAGTGACAGAGACAGGTATAAATAGCTCTGCTTCTGAAACATCATGGACAGCAGGATTACTCCCCTTTACCTCATCAATCTGTGCCTAATTTCACCATTATTAACTATTACAGTGCCAATACCTCTAGACCCAAATAGTATGTAGACCTTTTCTCAACATCTGGAAGGTCTGAATGTGTTGCTGATTTATTTATTACATAGACAGACAGACAGACAGACAGACAGACTAGATACATAGATAAATAGATAGACGTGAAACCATCAAAGGATGCCCTTATTGCCACAAGTGAGTTTGTGAAATTTCTGCCCCACTAAATCTGCCCTGGTCAACTGTAAGTGCAAAAACTGTATGATGTCTATGAGCAACAATGACTTAGCTTCAAAACGACAGACCACACAAACACACAGAGTGAGGCCACTGAGCCCCAAAGCGGTGTTTCTCAACCCTGATCCAGGAAGCACACTGCCCTTCCCCTTTTTAAAGTTTCCCTTGCCTTAACACATCCAGTTCAGCTCAGTGAGCGGTAATGAATGAGCTGAATAGTTGGATCAGGTGTGATGGAAGCAATGAAAACACTCATATGTGCAGGGCAGGGTGCCTGCAGAGCCAGGGCTGAGAAACTGTGCTAACGCATGCAGCATGTAAAAATCCTTTCACTTCAGACTTCCAAACTGCCTCTGGGAGCAACACCAGCGCAAGAACTGTGTGTTGAGAGCTTTATGAGACGGGTTTCCATGGATGAGTAGCTGCACACAAGCTCAAGATCGCTTTGCGCAATGCCATGTGTCAGCTGCAGTGATGTAAAGCATGCCGCCACTGGAGTGATGAATAACGCTACACTATCAGGACGAATCTGGGTTGATGCCAAAAGAATGCTACCTTCTGGAATGCATAACACCAACAGTAAAGTTTGGTGGAGGAGGCATAATAATGATCTGGGCTGTTTTCAGGTTTTGGGCTAGTGCTCTTGGTTTCAGCGAAGGGTAAAGTTAATGCTACAGCATGCAGACATTCTAAACAATTATATGCCTCTAACTTTTTGAGAAGAATTTCTCTAAAGCCCCTTCCTGTTCCAGCATTACTGTCCCTCTCTGCACAAAGTGTTTTGAGTCGTTAAATACAGTGGCAGCCATCTTGAAACCAACTCTTTGTCTATATATTTGTCTACTGTCCATTTTTATTGGCAGCAGTACCCGATGCTTGTGTGTGAAGATTTAGACATGCTGTTTGCACAATGCTAATGGATGCTTCCATCACGTAGCTAAATTAGCCTTGTAGCTCCAGCGCAAAACCAAAGACACTAATTCAGGCACACAATTGATTTATGGTAAGGGGAAAATTGAATAAATATAATTTTTGGAACATTTGCTTTCAGACAAAAGCTAGGATAGAAAGTCATAACATATGTTCAAGTATTTCAGGACTGTAGCGCATTCAGTAGCTTGCTGTGGGCGTGAGTACGTCTGTATTCAGTGTGTATAAGCACAGAATGTGTGTCCTGCATACATGTCTCCCTTTCTGATGCTGCTCTGCAGGCTTGTGCAGCAGAAGGAAGCATTGTGGACTCCACTGTGACAGACAGAGTTCATATAGAGCCACTCTGCTTAATATTACATGAAAGCTGTCAGGTGTGAACGATGAAGAGCAGATAATAGATGTCCCTGTCTCCTGTAATGTCCATTTGTGCAGAAATGGCCCCGGTTTAGGTAGGAGCGGCGCGTGGATGAAGTGTAATAGTGGTCTTTTACACTCTCAGCAGTCAGACCTGGGAGATGATGAATATGAGGTGTGTATGGAAATGAGCTTCATCCGTGGAGGAGACGTGTACTTTCATGTGTGCTGTGCTGTAGCAGAGCAGCACCTGAGAGATAGCACTGGGAAGGGAGCAGTAGTGCTGAGATGTTAGCAGCCAGGAGGGGTGGAGGGGTGAGGGGAGGTGAGCAAGTTGTTCTAAGTGTTATATTTCTATGAGCAACATAGAAAAACTGAATCAGTAGTAATTATACACACATCTGCATGCATACACACACACACCACTGTTAATTTTCCTTAAGAAAGGAAGCTGCCTCATCCAGGAGTGGATCTTTGTTTATGAAGTGTGTCTAATATCCCATTTTAATGCTCAGTAATAGAGCAGGTATTCACCATCAGATATGGACTATGAAACACAGTGATGGTTAATAGATATAGACGCTTTTTAGCATGATAAAGCATGGGTGAGTGAAAGGACAAAAACTTCAAACAAGCCTACTTGTTTGAAGCAATAGTTTTGTTAACTCTGCCTTCTCTTATCCCAAACATAGTGATCAGTAAAGACATGTCTGGTGGCTGAAGTTTGCTTCTTTAGTTTTATGCTGGAATTGCAAGGCTAATGTAGCTGACAATGGAAGCTTATACTCTCCAAGTTAACATCATGCACTCTAGATATGTAAAATGCCGCATAGCAAAAATAGTAGCAGCACATCTTGAACACAAAATTTTGCCCATACCTTTGTCCATTTCTACGCATAACACTATGTATCAAATACCACATAAGTCCATCAGTAACACTGCATGCCATCAGTTTCATTAGAACATTTTACCCCTGCATTTATGTATATAGCATAGTGTGTATAGAGTATTTTCTGTAGAGTTTTACCTGGACTTTATATTTCATGTTGTTCTTGTCTTTGTGTGTCCGTGCAGTCATAACATAAGCAATTTTGTCCAAGATCAAGTTCATTTTTGAGTAAGAAAGAGTACAGTTTGCATGGCTGTTGAGAAATGTGAACATGGGTGAAATGTTGCTTCAGGACAAAGATTAAACCATGATAATGCTCAGGACCTGAAATGCAATGGTTATGACAAGATCACACTCCATGACCAGTTAATCGTAGTGTTTCAGTGACTGTGAATTTTAAGAGTTTGATAGAGGGTTAAGACTAGGCAGACTTGTTGTTCTGGTTTTCCTTGCATGTGTTCAACCTAATATTAAAGTGAAAAATGCTAAAAAATGATTGGTCCTAATTTTATCTGTTTAATATTCATGTTTTACTTGCATATACTTGTGCCTGTGCTTTCTTAAAAGTACAATACTTTTTGCACTCCAGTGTTCACTGGTGTTTTGAGGCTGATTAGAGCTTTATTTATTCTAGAAGAAGCACAGATCAATGTTCTGAATGATGTTTTACTCTGCAGTGCATGATTATTGCTTGTTAAAGACTGAAGTGACACTAATTAAATCGTAACTTCTTAAACTGATATATCAAACTGTTTACAGTTTGATGGCAGAGAAAGTTGGGATTAAGTGTTCAGAGGAGCTTTAAATCTGCTGCTTTCAGTAGTCAGATCAGCTTCGCTTATTGTTTCACAGCTCTGAATATAAAGTATTTTCTCTCTTTACTTCAGTTCATTTTCAATTCATTTCCCTTTTTTGAAGCAAGAACCAAGGACTCAAAATATATGCCATGGGTCCGATAAAGCAGATGATGAAACTGTTTAAAGAGAAGGAAGAGTGAAAAGCAACAGGCTGCAGTCAGTCGCCTTCTCTCTGAGCCAGAAAGATTTTAACATTAAAAGAAAAAGAGGAGAGAGAGAGAGGGAGAGAGAGAGAGAGACAGGGGAAGGAGGGGCTTTTATGTTGTGTTACAAAAGAAAAAAAATATGTTTTATAGACAGTGCTCCAACTAATTAAACATTTCCAATCCACAGCACCCAAACGATGCCCAATGTTGTTCAAAGCTTCCAGGAGCAAAATAACTGAAAACTGACAAACAGCTGTTTTTTAAGAGAGAGAGAGAGAGAGAGAGAGAGAGAGAGAGAGAGAGAGAGAGAGAGGGTAATAGGAAAAGACACTCCTGTGTTTCATTGGAGTGCCCTCACTTGCATCATCATGTAAATCTGCACGGCATTTTTACTTAATTTGTCCATCTGCGGTTCATGCCAATATAAAATAACCGCGTGAAACATTATCACATGCTGTACCTCATGATCTTTATTGGGTAATCCTAAATGGAGTTGTATATATATGCGTGGAGAATCTCTTCACCTTCACCCATATGTTTCTTGAAAAACTGTTAAAAAACCACATTGCTTTTTGAATTTTTTTTTAAAACATTCTAATCAGAAATCAACTTAGGACGTTTTAGTTGAGCACCCCTGAAAAGTGAAAACTGAGAAAGTCATGTTTAAAGCTTTCACTGCATACTGTCAGTGATGTGTTTTATCAGAAGGCAGGAAAGCAGCGTTTAGGCTTTTCTGCAAAATAAACATCAGCGACATCCAACAACCGGCCACACAGATGGTTTCTGACACTCTATGACATGCTGTTAAATATAAAAATGGACAAGATACTGTACGCTGTTAGATATAAAAAGTATGCTGCATAGCTCAAAAAATAGATAACAGTATGCCATACACTGTCAGAAACCACATGAGCAAGTCTATTTGAGATTGCTTAACAACAGCTGTCAACCGTATATAGAGTAAGGGGACAACTTGTGAAAAATCTATTTTTGCTGAACTTTTCCTTTACGATGTTGTTGTAAGGCTGATTAGCTTAGATAAAGTGACTGAACCAAATGTTATCAAATGGGTTATTTTGTATGCAGTTGCACTGAGATGTTAATCACCCATTAAATCATCAGCCCATTAAATCATTCCCTTCATGACCAGCGGGGAAGAGGAGAGTATGATTTAATGTGAAGGGGGTTAGGGTACTAGTACATCACTTCAGTGTTCCCCAAGATTCAGAGTAAAATGTACTCTTTTGCAGGGGACACTGTGTATGCGTTTATTCGTACCCTGCTCCTGGACTGCTGAGTCTGTGATTAACAGTACCTGATAATAGCCCGGCCTCGCATTGCTCCTTCTGGGGTTCCTTAATCAGCGCCCACTCATCAGGAATCAAAGTGTCTCCTCCTTCAGCAGACAGCTGATACCTGCTGAGAAGCGGCAGAGCAGCATGGGTACGTTTAGCACAGTTTTCTACTAGGCCGTCGTTAGCTAAACGATTGTCTGCTTTTCTCAAGTCAGTGCTGCCTAGAAGGCAAATTGGTCGTCCCGTGATTATTTGAAAAGGACTCCAGCCAGGCTTTCTGCTGGCAGTAGCTCTGATGCTACATAACACCAAAAGTGGGGCATGTGGCCAGGGTAGCTCCTCTTGATGATATTTGGAAAGTCTTTTTTTCATTGCTTGTTCCATGTGCTCATTATGGCCTGCTCTGCTAACACGACCTACTCATGATAAACTAAAATAAAATGTAGTCACAGGAGAATCAGCTTCACATAATATACTACACCATACTACAGTATAGTATACTAATTACTGAGTGTTTCAGCAATACTGGAATGGGATGTCCAACAATATCATATAGGTATGATGCTGAAGTGTCCACATACATTTGGCCATGTAGTGTACCCTCAATTTACTTAAAGGCCCCATTTCATGAAAAACAATTTTCTTCACTTTGCTGAAAAGTTTCAAAATGTATCATTCCCTACCCATTCTATACAGTCCATATATGCAAAAATGGCATGTTTTATATTGTGTTTTTGTGATATCATGACAACTAGCACATTTATGTATCTGCTAGATAAGACTAGATCTTAATGGAGCTGGACATCAGGTTTGAGTTGTAACATTTCACATACAACATCAGGCTTGTTTCATTTCTTATGAGTGATTTTTATGTGGTAGACGTGTTTCCGTTTGAAGGAATGTGCCTACATAAATTTTATACACCCTCACACAGTTTTTCTCACATGAATAGTCTTTCTCTAGGATTTTCAATAAAGCTGGTCTTACTAACTGTTCACCACAGACAAAATGAAAAGAAAGCTCCCTAAAGAAAAACTGTTTACTGACCTTTGATTTTAAATGAGTCAGGGACATCTTCTTTGTGGTTGTTACGTTAGATAAAATAGCACACTGGTCACCAGGGGTTTAATTGGGCTGGGCCACACCGGAGAAGAGCACCTTTGGCTCATGTGTGCGGCAAACAGAGCTCAGCTTCGTTACTGTAATTTGATGGAAATATAATTTGTTCTGAATGCAGTCTTTCACCACAGATATAGGTGCCGGGCCCCCTCATATTATGTCCTGTTTTTCACAATTATGTACATAGCTATTTGTTGAATCCATCCTGTTGTTTCATGCTGTAGCTGGCTAAATAGCATTTGTTCATTATCCCTGAACATATAGCCTAGATTACTTGCCATTATCTGTCCAGTTAAAGTAATTCCAAAGCATTCTGTCTCCTAGGCAACAAGTCATGACGGAGGAAGCTAAATCAAACTGTTCATACAGTCGGCCTGTTACACATAATTGAATTTGACAGCCTTGCATCACTATGAACTGCTGTTGCTAAATGTACTCAGAATCACACATTTGATCATAGCTAGTTATCGAACAGTATTTGTAGACAAATATCTCTATTCAACTCCATTATTACTCTAGTGACTCTTCATCTTATGTAGGATGAGTAGCGTTTTCAATAGTTTCAGAAGGATGTTTCCAGATCTGACTGGATGGAATTGAACATTTGTTCACAAGATTTCACAAGGTTTGTGGATAATCTGTATTGTTTCTCCTACCAGTCTATTAAAAACAGAAAAAACTGCTCTAACAGTTAAAAAGGACTGAAGGGGTTCTTAATGTTAGACACCACCATTGTTTGGAACAGTTCATTTTCCAATATAAAGGCCTGTGTTGTACAATTTTGAAGATGTAACAAGTGAGCCTAAAACAGTCAAGTAAATTAATTGGCTTCATAAGGCCATTAAAACAGAAACAGATAATTTGTTAGTTCAGGTCACATTCTCATGATATCAGTGCTAAGAACTCCACATACCCTGAACAATACTGTTCCCACATTGATGAAACCCATTGAGAAACAGGGCTCCTACCGCCTCCGAAATCCTATGATAGCAGGAGGACTTTCACAATGTCTCTTCTGCAACATATTTACTATGGATGCAGCCATTAAGTAGCAGCTATAGCTAAACATCAGTGTTAGAGGACTTCCTTATCTAGTTAAGTCTGTGTGAGCTACAACAAAAACACAGCTCACAGTGTGTAGTTTTCTTTTTTAGTATATTTTCTGTCTATCACCTCAAGGGCTTAGTAACAAAGCACAGCACTGTAAAGCCGTGTCTGTGATAATCCATCTGTGTTTGTGTGTGCGAGTGGTTTCGGAGTGGGTTCAGGTTTTAATGTAGCAGTTGGGACTAGTCAGGTTGGGTCTCAAAGTAGTAAGACCCTTCTCAGAACCCCCAAGCTTAGTGTGACATTTTTTTCCTCTGCCCTTGGCAAAGTGACCACAGTTCTAAACAATTTGTTCTTATGAACAATTGTTTGGACTGATTATCCTGGAAGCTGAAAGTGCTTGGAAATTGCTCCAAGTGATGTTTTTGACTTGTATAAGTCTACAATCCTCTTTCTGAGATCAGTACTGAACTCTTTGGACTTTCCCATTGTAATACATGTCGGTTAATCCAATAAGTGCTGTCAAATGAGCTCTTTTTATGTAGACACTGAAGAGTAACCAGCTGTAGTCAGTCATGATTGCTAAAAGACACTTAAGATGCCACGTCAAAAGACATTTTGGACCTTTTTGCATCCCTAAATAAATAATCTAAGTAGATTTTGCATGTTTAATTCTATTAAGGGATGAACATTATAAGTGGACTGCATTTAAAAAAAAAAAAATGGATACAAGAATAATGTATGATAAAGCCTCTTTAAAGGAATACTCCATCAATTACCATGAACAATAATTCTGATGTGGTTCTGTGTACTAGAAAACCCACTGGCTGAAACTTTACATGTATTATTATAATATTTAGTTGAATTCTGTGAATACACATATCTGTGACTATATAATTTGTATGGGAGACAAGATATATAGGTACTAAACAGTCTAAGAATATTTATCCGAGAGTGAGACCCTATGAATCATGTGGACATAACTATAGAGGAAAACATATGAGAGGTTGCTTTGCATGAATTTTAATATAAACATAAGCATATCATCAATGACCCTCTCAGAAACTCCAGATGTGAAGAAAATCCATTAGCTGGTATTATGAAGAGAAAGGTAACAAAAAAACTCCCTCTCAGTGAAGGTGAGGTCATGTGTCTTTCACACACCACTCACTTTTTTAATTAACACCTGCAATTTCACGGTTTAAAATAGACACGCTTTAAAACTGCCAGTTGTATGATAGTGTAAGACTGCAACCTGATAACAAAGGTGTCACTTGTGCTGTGAAGTTACAGGGTGGGTGTTCTCTATTGTACAACATCAGAAACAAAAAAGGAGTTTGAGCTACCAGTTACTCCCCAGTCAAATTAGACACACTAAATTCACTTGAGGGAATGCTCCTGTCTTTTGCAACCTACCAGGCACGTCGGCATTGTGCTGTCAATTACCACAATCATTTTCACATTTAGAACAGAATTCACTGGAAATTCACTTAAAATAAAAGTTTTTGGGAAGTTGCTGAATTTCACAAATACACGTTTCAAATAAGAGTATACAGCCCACATTTAAAACTACAATTACACTCTGACAATAGAGGTCTTAGGATGAGACAAGCATGAGAGAATCTCAACAAAACTACTTTTGAGACATTTTATCCCATTCTGAACAATGGTTTCGATGAGTTTCAGCCATGCCTTCATCGTACAGTTGATATATAATAATAGACTGGATGACTTTAGGAGCAGAGAAAAGTCCAAAAATTTGTGCTGGGTTGAGCTGCATGGCCAAACTTTTTTTAATGAGTCAGAGCTGAGAGTGGACTCAGGAACACTGAGGAGATGAGGTGGTGGAGTGATCAAAATGATAAACAAAATGAATCCATGGAAATCTACTGTGTTTTACAGAATTAGTAGACAGAGACTAGGTTGAAAAACAGTTGAGTATTTTTTTAAGAAAGGAGTGTAAAGGAAAATAGCAATAGCAATCACTAGGTTCTTGCTGAACAGGGTTAATTTACTTAATGGGAAGGTTGCTCTTGCACATTGCCATGACAACACCGAGGTCCATCCCTCTGTTATTTTGGAAGTATTGGAAAAACAAAAGTGTTTGAAAATGGTGCACAGAAAACCTCTCAAAACTACCTAATTCATTTACAACTGACCTCAGAGCAGCTATACTTTGCCCATAGACTTGTCCACTATGTTCTTCTCTACCCAGAGCTTCATGTTTTGATGTACAGATGTGCCACACTTACAGGATACAATATGACACAGCCATGATCTTAATGATTTGAATTATTTATATGTGTGTTTACATTTAACATGAACCAGCTTGTAAAATGCAAAGCTCAGAATTTGTGCATTATTTTGATGTTGTGATGTTGCTGGCTGAAGCACACTTTAATCAAGGCCCAAGGTTTCAAGGCCAAAAGTGCCAGAGGAACTTATTACTAGTTCAGTTTTGAGTGTGAGAGCATGAGAAAGTTCACTGTTACATATTGATGTTGATGGCTGAGGATAGTTCTGGAGGGAGGTGGGGTCCCTAAAATAAGCTCACTAACATCCAAAAGCAGTGTGAAATCATCCAAAATCATTTGGTTGAAATAGGCTTCAACATGTGTTTAAAGCTGAAAATAAATAGATAAATAAAAATTTGAATAATTGAATAAATAAAATAAAACTGTGTAACGAGTCAAATCGGTTTATGATGCAATATGGAAAAAGAGGAAATATAAAATATAAAAAGGGTACAGATACATTATGGATGAGTAAAAAAGGGAGCTATTAAATGCTAAAATTGGAAGATTCTACCATGTGGTTTCTTCACTTTGCATGGTAGGTCACATTTCTGCAGAATTACTTCACAAAAAGTTTGTTCCTAGAAATAGCCCTGCGCTTACAAAACACACTGCAAGCATTGCATAGTATGGAACACACTGGAAGCACGGACTGATCTATGTGGTGGTTAGAGTCACTGGAATGTACATTTTCGATGTATGATGTGTATGACTGGCAGTGGAACTGGCTCACAGGTCTTTAGTGATGATGTGGCTGATGATGTAACTGCTCAGGCTCAACCAGGTATCTCAAAACTCTGTCGAGAGCAGTTAAGCTCATAGTAGGACAATGAACCGAACATTTTTAGGGCCAGTGGGAATGTTGTTGAATGGCTAAGTCAGTCACCTGACCTGAACATGAACAAAACTTGCAAGAATTATGAACTTAAAATGAAAATGAAGGCAAAAAAAATCCCTGTAGGAGCCGTAAGTTAAAATCATCAACTGCCAAGGATCTGCAGTCAGGTTCTGAATTGGACCATTTTATTTGTATGATTACTTATCCTTTAAAATGGAAGGATGATGTAGACAAGAGCAATGATTCAAATATGGGTCCCTAAATTTACGTATAAATACCCTCAAATTAAATCTAGCATTCTGTAATTGAATATCATCTTCCATTATTTCAAATGGAAGAACCAATTTCAGCACAGAACCAAAGCAATAAGAATAGTGTCATTCTCCAGTGGCTTACAGCCTGCACTGCACTACGTCCATAGAAATTATTATTCCATCGCACTTTCATCAATAATAAACATCTAAAATCTGACAATAAAGATGAAGTGCACTGATTAAGATTATATGCAAATGAAGACTAATTATCATTTGCTGCCTAAAATATTTGCTCATTACTTTTAAAACACCTGCAACACCTGCTTTTTTTTTTTTTTATTCATATAGAATTTTCCACTCCAGGTGTCTCTGTCAATCTAAATCAGGTTGTGCGTGTGTGTGTTCACTCCTCACAATTGCCTGTTTCTCAGAATAGAAACCATATGCTGGGGTAATTTATCATTCTGTCTAAACAATACTGACACGTTACAACAAAGAGGAGGAGTGAGTTGGGGAGCACAGTTCAAATGGAGAGAGAAAGAGAGAGAGAGAGAGAAATGAGAGAGAGAATGAGAGAGAGAGAAAGAAGGTGAAAGAGAGAGAGAATTGGAGAGAGAGAATCCTAGAGAAAGAGAAAGAATGGAGTGTCATTATTGCAGCTGGAGTGTAACTTGTAGGTACAGAAATTGGATTTGTGGGTCGCTATGTGTGTGTGACTGGGCATAAAAGTAGGTTAGTTGGAAAATGCAAACAGGTAAGTACACATATTCACAGCCACCCAGATGCCATAAAGGGCACTTATTCCGAAAAAAATCCTTACTTTTCAAAATAAAATAGCTTGATGTAGTATACTGTTCAGTCCTCAGTCCATACTGCAAAAACAGCCTGTTTTTGTGATATTACTAAAACCAACACATTAATATTGTTTATCTGTCTATTCAGCCTATGGGAGTTTAGCTCCGCCCATTTGTGTTTCAGCCCAACTGCTTTTTACTACAGAGAGCACACATGTGTACATTTGAATGTGCTATTGCTGTTAATTTGCTGATATATTAAAAAAATAACACATGAAACATAGCCTATACAAAAGTAATGGTGCATTTCATATGCAATGTTTAATGTTTTCCCAATACGTTTATGCAAAGAAATAGAAACTGTGCTCCAAAATGGGTAGAAAATGCCACATCTAAGTTTGTTCTCTGTAGAGGATGTTTCACTTAGAAATTCAACAAAACGTGTCATGTCATTTGACTGGCGGTGTCGGGGTGTCCAATGGCTGTGCATGTGACTGTATATGTACTGCTTTTGCAAACACACTGGACTGTTTTTGGAATGAAGTACAATATAGAGCAGCCAGTCAGAACAGAATATTTTCATTCGTCATTATCACGAACCTGTTTAATTGTAAGACATAAAGAGAGGTTGGGGAAAAGGTCATGTGCAAATAAATGGGTGTTTTTAGTAAAGAACCCTGCATGGGTCTATAGTGGGCTTTTAATCAAATACAAGGGAAAATGCAGGATTTGGGTCCTTTAGTTTTTAAGCATTCAAATTGAATCAGACAAATTAGAGGCTTTAAATACAAAGTTTGAGGAGAAGCCAAGGTCAGGTAGGTGAATGTGATGAGACGCTCACATTTTCACTGGATTATCTCCGAAACATGCCACTCATTAAAGGAGAATGCCATGGAGAGTGGTGTTACAAATGAGTATGAATTGTTTTTTTACACAAAGCACACACACACACACACACACACACACACACACACACACACACACACACACACACACACAC
>JBBPCZ010000115.1:19350637-19371708 GCA_037974445.1 Brycinus macrolepidotus | reverse complement strand
TGAGAGCGGTGATTTACTGGGCTTTAAAGCCTTGTTAGCGTGGGCTGGGTTTAATTGGTTTAACCTTGATGCTGTTACAATAGCTATTATGCCTGTGCTGGCTACAGAGAGCCGAGGCAAGGAAACGATGACGCCTCTCACTTCTGCTTCAGTTTACATGCCTCATATTTGTGATTTTTACTCGTCTGTTAACATTTCTCCAAATTTGATTCATAATTCAAACTCTGTAGTGTATTTACAGTGAAAGCATCATTCTCTCTGTCTCTTGGTCAGCAAAATCAAGAAGCTTGACATGTTAGGAAGACAGGAATGGACACAAAAACCTCATGGGTGGGGAATAGATACAGTTGCATGCAAAAGTTTGAGCCCCCACTAGTCAAATTACATGCTTTGTTGACTGAAAATAAGTACACATTCACCGTGGAGGACACACATCTGCTCCCTTTAATGCACAATTACTGTTTAGGTGCTGAATTCAACAGATTGGGGGGAAATACTAATGCTAGTTTTGGTGCTAGTACATTTTGCATTTTATTTTTTGTTCGATATATTAAACTGCGCAAATAAACAGAAATTGGATAGCAAAATTTGTTTGTAACTTTGTGTCCTGTAGTACTTATTTTGCCTACATAGAAAAAAGGGAGTGTTCAAACTTATGCATTTGACTGTAAAAACAGGGAACTAGATTGTTCTGTAGCGACCACCATATTGGCAGTCCCTTTGTGCTGTAAATGAATGCTCCTAAAAATAGACACATAACAAAAAAGCTTAGGTGTTGCATGTTCCTTCAGCTGTACCCAATTTATGATCTGTGACTCTGACTAATATAAGCTATTATATTAGCTATATATATTGTATATATTGTATATATATATATATGGGCCAGTGACAAAAGTGGTTAGGCCTGGCTGAGACTGGCCACTCCTGAAGATGAACCTCCAGTTTGTGGCACTGACCATGGAGCTGAAAAAGTGTTAATCAAAAGCCTTTAGAAAAGCTCTGAGGTGCAATGTCATTATGATCGCATGATTATAAAAAACACTGCCAGTAGAATGAGATACTCTGGAGCAGCCGCATGAGTCTAAGGTCACCACGGCAAATGCCAAGCGTCGGCCAAAGGGATATAAAGACCCCAGCATTAGGCAGTGGAGCAGTGGAGCTGAGTTCTCTGAAGTGATGGAGCTCCATCCAATACCTTTGAGATGAGTTGGAGATGAGTTCGTGATCCAGGACTAATCATCTAACATCAGTACTTGACTTCACCTCACTGCAGTTGTACCTGAATGCAATCAAATCTTCACAGCAATGTTGCAACATCTAATGTAAAGCTTCCCCAGAAGGGCAGAGGCTGTTACTGCAGCACAGGGGAACAATTTCTCTATTATTACTCTTGTTTTTAGAAGAAATGTTGATTGAGTAGATGTAGACAAACATGGGAATACAATATAAACAGGTAGAACGGGAGAAAGTTTACATGAGATTTGATCCTTAAATTCTATTACAGAAATATATGCGACAGTTACCTTTTTTGCATAATGCATCATATAGGAAAAGGAAGCATATGGTCATTTTTCAGTGGTGCTATTTGGGTAAGCAGTCTCTGAGGGTGGTGCTCTCCATGGTACTGAATCTTTATCTGCTTATCAGTTATGGAGCCCTACAGACCTCCCCCATACATTTGCTTCAGAATACCATTTCTGTTTTACCAACTGTGTTACTACTTTTCCTCTAAAGCTAGACAACTTTGGAAGTGCCTAAAAAAAACCATTGTCAGTATCCAACTCAATATCAGCTTGTGGAGATTCAGTACTGAAGGAAAAAAAAAACCTCCCGAGACAATGTTCCTAAAACAGTGCAGATGTAGAACAAAGCCGTGTGATATAGCGCTGACGGTTTCTGTGCTGCTTTGAGCCAACAGCTCCCTCCCCACACACTAATCTCTCCCACACACAGTCTGTTTGATGTCCAATTAGTGAGACTTTGAGTTGCAAAGGGTCCCATTCAAACCTATTATCAAACAGAGCACTCAGTCAGTTCACCTAGCTCTGTGCTAGTTGGCAGAGTGAGTTCTCTGGGCACAGGGAAGGAAAGAGAGCGGTTTTAAGCCTCTATCTTGGGTATTACACAATGTTTATGA
Organism: Brycinus macrolepidotus; assembly: GCA_037974445.1. Lineage (NCBI taxonomy): Eukaryota > Metazoa > Chordata > Actinopteri > Characiformes > Alestidae > Brycinus > Brycinus macrolepidotus. Next base: position 19,369,571 of record JBBPCZ010000115.1, on the reverse strand, counting down.
TTCAGTGGGACAGACGATCAACTATTGTACTGCTCACTGTAGACGGTTAACATTTAACACCTTGCTAAGCACTGATATGGTTGTAGTAATTGTAATCCCAAGAAGTATAATAAAGTAAACATGTTTGTCTAGTCTTTGCAATGAATCATTCCAGGACAATAGGCTTTGTTTTAACATTTGATGAAAACAACAAAGACCTAGCCTATTTATCACAGGAAGACACTGCAGAAACTTAAGCAGGTTTTTGACCAAAAGGTCAACTACTCCAGGCGCTCCGAAGTTTTTGCTCTGTTTTGGGGTGCAGGCCACATCAACATTGTGATTGGTGGGACTAAAGGCTATGTTGCCTACACCAAAATTAGGCACAAACAATTTACAAGCAAGAACCAAACCTGTGCAAGTGGCTTTGAGACCTGACCTGACCAGGCAAAACTGGTACTGCTAAATTTCAACACCTGAATTTGACCCGAACCTGCTTGCATCTGCAATAGATGAATAGCTTTTGCTCTAGCTGACACTGACATTTGTTTCTGGCTAGTAGCTGCTGCTTAATGGCTGCATCTGTGGTAAGTGTGTTGCTGACAAGACGACGTGCCAGTCCTCCTGCCATCATAGCTCAAAATACCATCACAAGCTCTACGAACTGTGACTGGTGTCCTGTTTATCTTTATATGTATCAACCTGATCATCATTTTTCTATGATGAAGATGTCCCTGACTTGTTTGGAATTTTAAACAGTTATCCTTGAGTGAACTGTCTTTTTATTTTCTCTGTTTATTACGGTAATTATTTCGGTAAACAGTAACAGGTGCGTTCTCTATAGAGGATTAAGGGTGTAACGATACAGTCAACTCACAATTTAGTTTGAAAGACACTTCAGAACTCATGGTCCTACACACTCACAATATATTCAGTTCAGAATGAAATCTGAAGAAAAATGATAATTGTATTCATTTTAGGCACAATTTCCTAATGAGACTAGAGCTAGAAGGCAAGGGTGGTATATGACATGATTCTGCTGGACTGGGTTGTTGATTGGCACTGGCTAAATATCATAATATCATAACTAATAGAATGCATAACTAATAGAATTCTCCGTGATGCACTGTCGCATGTCCACAATGCATATTGGCACATACAATAATATTTAAATGAATTGTTACACCCCTACAGAGCATATATACTTATTTTCACTTACAAAATCAACAGAACATCTAATTTGACCAGAGACGCCTGAACCTTTGCACATGACAGTATGGTTTAAAAAAAAACTTAAATTATGTGAAAGTTCTTCAAACATTGCAACAGACTTTATACTCCCACACCTCATTTACACAAATGGGCCTTTAGAGGACCTCCCATCCAAGAAGTGCCTTCTTTCAGCAATAACCACTGCTTTGAGTGTGTGGGTTGAACTTTGAGCAAATGAACTGTGTCTGATTTTATGGAATTAAATAAAGCTTTGTAGAGAAGTTGAATATTTATTCATGGAGAAATTAAGCCCTCGGAGAAGCCAGCGCGATAGAAAATCACTGACTGTATCGGAGAGAAGAGGCAGTGTCAGAAACAGGTTCTTCATGCAGAATATGGACGACACACGCTGCCTATTAGCATGGCTTTACAGAGGAGCATTTACAGCTCATTGTGGACCAGCAAGCATGGAAGAAAAGTGAGGGTGGCCTTAGACTCTCAGCCTACTCATGTGAATCTCTCTTCTTCTCTCTCTCTCACTGAGATGAGACAGTAGTGAGGTAGATAGGCCTGAATGTCACTGGTAATAAGGCCCATTGGGAGTGGTAGAGTACCGCATCCCAGATAAGAGACTGCAGGAGAAAAAAAAATAAGAGAGCAAGACTAAGAGGCAGAAAGAGAGAAAGAGAGAGAGAATCCAATGATGTCACTGCTTTGATCCCAAGCAGGAAAAAGCAGAAGACTGAGAGAAGGAGGATAGAGAGAATATAGACTGGAGATAAAGGATCAACAAAACAATCCTACACTATAAAGAGGACAGGGAGAAAAAGGGAGAAAGAGGCTGAAAAACTAAAGACAAGACAGCAAACTGTGTCACTAAAAGTTTGAAAGTGTGAAGTGTGTGTGTGGAGGACAGTGCCAAGTCACTTTGGATAAGACTGCTTAATTCATAAATGTAAACACAAATAGTTTCAGATCATATGGTGCTGGGAGAAAATATTTGCACCCCTCCTGAGTTTACTTTTGGTCACCCTAAATGTTTTCAGATATTCATACAAAAATGCAGAATAAGACTAGAAGAACATGAGGAAATGCAAAACACAGTATTAAAATGTGAAAAAGTAAACAGTTCAAGAGGGCTGGCTGTAATCAACATTGGCTCTAGTTTAAATCATCTCAATTATCAAATAAATGTGGATACTTGTTAATGGAGTAGCACACAGTTTCACACATGGCCAGTTGGTGTTTTTACTATAATAAATGAAAAGCTTATTTTAAACTACATTTTGAGTTTACTTTGTCTTTTAATATAGACTTAGAAACTGTCTTCTGTAATGTTACATTTTGTGTGAAGCATAATTGTCTGAGATATTTGCAAAAATTTAAGAAATAAGGAGGGGACAAATACTTTTTCATGACACTGTATTACAGTTTGCATAAATAATGTTAATAGCAGCATGCTCCTGCTACTCTCTTTCAAGAAATGTCTGGAATATTTTATCCTATTTTTCCCACTTAAAATGACACTAAAAGTGACATTATGAAGAATTAAAAAGTGAAATATCCTTACAACACGCACACTGCTGATTTGCTGAGATTATATTACAAGAAAGATATATTGTCTATCAAATATATCACTGAAAATGTCTCTGTTGAACAGTTATATTACAGTATGCTGTTGTGGATGGTATGTAAACGCATACGTTGGGGACCTATGTGTTTTCAGTTGAGTTGGAACAAAAAAAATTGACCATCTGGAGGTCCCTGAGGACTGCTTTGAGATCTTATGGATCAACATGTTCTCCATCACATCTAACCATGCAAAAAACCTTTTATGCATTTAAATTTGTTGTCACAGTTTCATATATCAGCATTGCCTTTACCAAAGAAACTTCAAAGAAGTCCTGTTTAAAGAGTTTATGTATTTTATGTATCTAGCAGGCTCTTGTAATCCCTAAATCTGATGTGCTTCACTAGAGTCAAAGCTCAAATGAATGCATTTGCAATGGGACTCTTCTCTGGTTTCAGATAAGCCATCCCTACACATCCCATGAGAAGAACAATGGGTGGAGGCTGCAGTTTTGTCTTGACGCCATTGCATGTGTTTTGCATCATTCTGCATAGCTTATGCAGCAGAGCACATTGCAGGCGGAAAATGCAGGAGAGAGATAGAGAGAGAGCGTCTCTGTTGACTTTTTGTTAGATCGTTCCATCTCCTTTTGTTTACAAGCAAAGATTAATAGAAGAGGTTTAACATGAGTGTTGGGAGAGAGAGAGCGAGAGAGAGACAAAGCAAAGTGTGACATCCATTTAACAACATGCATAACAAGCACGCCTAACACGACTGTCGTCAACTGGTCTTTGAGGAACAGAAAGAGGTTTTGCCTCGTGGTTTGATTATATAAAACAAGCAGGGTTTTGTTAAGTGTACACAAAAGAATGGATGATGATGGCATGACTAAAGCAAAACAGAGGTAAAGAATTCCAAACAATGGAGATGAAAGGATATCAACATCTGGCGACGTGAGACCACCACTCGTCTAGACACAAATCTGGCCAAGTTCTGCAGTTCTGTTTGCTTCCAACACATAGAACGTCTTTTCAGGAATGAGAGCAAGGGAATATAAGGGTGTTTTCTAGGGCACTGTGTACCAGAACCTTTGGCACAAGGAAACTGGGACTGTGCTATGGCCATTGGTCAAATACTGAATGGTCCAGTTCAATGTTTTTTTAAGTACAAACAGGACCTAATATTACTAAATGTTGTCCACTGTCTGTGGTCACACTTTACCTGATGACAATGACAATTTACCATATAGCACATTTATTCTTTGTCTTTATTCTTCCAAGTAAAGACAAAGTAGCCAAGCACAATCACATGATCAATAACATTCGCAGACTAAACAAAAGTGGTTATTGATGTGTCAACTGCTGTTTTAATTGTCAATATTTTGTAAAGAGCTTGCTAAGTTAAGCTGCTTAAGAAGCAAACACTCTTAGCATTCATGCTAGATGTCACATATGTATTTGCTCATGTTCTGTGTAATTGTATGAGTGTGCTTGCAAAAGATGTGTTAGTTTACACTCTCAAGAGAAAAAAAAGTGGCAGGACAGGCAAATGTTTGGGACCCCTCATATAGGCATCCCTCCCTCTTTACAAAATGTTTTAATCCTCACTCTACTCAACTCCCCTGTCCCCGCCACCACTGAATCTTTGACATAAGTCTGATATTTTTGTTTGTATACGCAAAGCAAATACATACAGTACTGTGCAAAAGTCTTAGGCAACTCTGAAAATAATATTTAAAAACTGTTCAGATGAGAAGTCTGTGTTTTTTCCACATTAATGTTAATACATATACTAAATAAAACTAAAAGGAATAAATACAGATAACATTATACAGCAAACAGTGATTTCATGTTCAGTATATCAGTGTGTTCCTTGTGGAAGCACAGCATTATTTGTAGTTTCCATCAGAAACTTGGTTTAACTCTGTCAGTCCTTCATTAAATCAGAAGCTGCTGATGGAATTTCACAAATCCAAACAACGGCTGGAGGCATCGAGGAGAAATCTGGAACAAAACCTGTGTTCTCCTCACCAGCTCACAGAATATCAACTACTTTTTTACAAACAAAACAAACCTTGATACTTTTTACTGCTTTCTTGTTTGTTTGCATGTATTCTAATGTTAACTTTGCTAGCTTTAAACAATTTGCATGAGTCTCTAAGACTTTTGCACAGTGCTGCATATATAGTTTTGATATTTTACATCAGCCAGAAAGTTAAGCTGACTAGAAAGTTTAAGAATTAGCCAAATTAGGGTCGAACAATTATTTACAGCTGTCTCTCGATCAGTTTGAAGTAAGAATTGATTCCAGTTTCGGGCAGCTTTCGTTTTTTTTATTGTGCAGTGGAAAAACATACACATATATAATCAGACATTTTATTCCAGAGTAAAGAGCAGAGCACCTGTTTCACACATTTTTCTTATTATTTTCACTCTTAGGTGTATGCTTTGCAACACCTCCATCTACATTTCTGTTTTCACCCAAAGCTCATTGTCACAAGCAGAGAAACTGATTCCACACTTTCAACCGACAGAATATTTGTGTTTATAAGTAGAGGAGCTTTTTTACTATGATTTGAATTTGATAAGGTTATTGTTGTCTGTACAGGCTTGTTTTGCAGAAAGAGCAAACCATTCTTTACATTTTTCATGGTTTTGACGTAATTTGACGTCGAAATAAATGGAAAAAAGTCAGGCGTGCAAACCTGTTGATTGAGAAAGTAAATTGAATGTAAATGTAATTCATTATGTAAACATGTAATCAGTTTAGAAATTATTCAGACGTGCAGACTTGTCACAAAATGTAAACTGAATGCAAATGTAATTCATTGTGTAATGTAACTATGTAATTAATTAAGTAATTACATTTAAATTGTTACGCAGAAAACAGAGTGTAGGACAAATGACAATTAACCCCTGACTTCTTAGGATGCTTGAGATTGAGTAGGTAGCAACACATCAAAATCCAGACAATGAACATATAGACACATGCACACACACACGCACACACACACATGCACACACACACACGCACTATCCATACCTATCCTGTGATCTCTTGCTTAACCCCTGGCCACAGTGATCCCGGCAGGGCGCTGGGGGTTTGGCTGGGGGTCCCAGACGGTCATGCTCCAGCGGCCCACACACGGTGCTGGGTGCCTGGGGTAATTTCACCCTCCACTGGCCTCTGGAGCTCAGCCTTAAATAAGAGCCAGACTCATCCAGCCCTACTCTGCTCTGCCACCGCCACAGCCGATAACCCCCGGCTTTACAACAGCATGAGTTATGTTACCGCGAGTGTGTATGTGTGGGTTCGCCTCACAATACAAGGTGCAAACTCAAAAAATTCAGTCTTGCAGGTATATGTTATTGCTCAAAGAATTGCAGCTTGGCTGTACAGCTGCTTAAACAACTTGTTAAAGTAACTTAAGTGCTTAAACCCTCAACCCAGCACTTCTTTCCTCAAAAGTTTTATTAGTGAACAGAAACTTAGTACTTTCAGTAAACTCAAACTATATTGTTCACTAGTATGAAATATATTCTAGCGTTTTCTGGGTTTTTCGCCACAAAGGAGAAATGGAGACAACGCAAACAACTTTTCTCACCAAAAGAAATGCCTCCGAGCTTTATTTCTTCAAATAAACACAATGCAACAGCACAATCGAGGCAAGCAAGGGTTAACTTTACTCTAAGCTCACTCACTGTCCCCTTTCCTCACACACAGAAACCCTGCCCAGGTACACAGGACTACCGAGGATCTCCTCCACGGTAGCCTGTGTACATTTACACAAAAATCACTCAAACACATTCCCAAACACATAAAAACCCAATTACATTAACAAACAACATTTCCCTCCCAAAACAACACAAACCACAACAACAACAACAACAGGTAAACAGATTCTCAGTTACTTTAAAAATGTCACACATTTAAATTAAGAAATTTCAGTGCATCACACTTCTGTCATGGTTTTTATCACTTTATGATACTGAAACAAAAAATATCAAAAAGGTCAATGCAGTAACTGAATGTATAGCAAAATCATAGGTTTTTTTCAGTCTCTAAATGGTTAACTTTGTGAATGAGTACCAGGTGTACGTTCACATACAGATGCAACTCAAAAATGCCTTGATGCGATCTACACACCACAAGATCTGCCTTTAATGAAACACTCCTCACTTTCACATTACGCTCACAAATAAGAGTCATGACCAGCAATTTACATTCTCAAGGCCTCAGGATTTCTAGTAAACTAACATGGCTTTGGATCTAAAGAAACATGGCAGAAGAGAGCTTAGTGATTATACTGGTGGTGTTTGCTGTTTGCACAGAGAAGGTGGAATATTTTACAGGAGACATAGAAATTAAATGTAGACATTAATGCTTTTACCACTCAACTTTATCCTTCTAGCTCTTGGTTTAGCTGCCATGCTTACACACTGACAGCTCTTGTGAGTTGATGGCCTTTCATGCATGACATCAGCATAGAGTTTCAGACCACAGAATCTGTGTACACCCCACACTACAAGATACTGAGTCGTAAATACGTTTAATATTTAGGATTCAAAATCAGGGTGGTCCCGACTGGACTCTGAGTAGATCAGAGGAGCAAAAATTGGATTATAGACACACCACATGAGAGTCTGTGAAGATAATAGTTTAAGATCACTCTGATATCAGGGGGCTTTTGTGTTTGTTGGGAGTGGCAAATCAGCCTCAAAATCAGCCTGATTATCCTGCAGTGTTAGGCATTATTGTGCAGGCCAAGCATAATTCTGATCATTCTGTCAGGACATACTCAAAGCTCTCTTCTGTCATTGTTAAAGGAGCTCTCTCAACAACATGTCTTTTGACACCCTAATGCAAATTTACACCTCATTTTGAAAGATTGGGAAAGTTGACGCAAAATCAACGAGCATCTCAAACTGTAGAAAATCGTATATGGATGTAAATTTGCCACACATTTAATATCTCCACCCATGATCCTCCAACATTTTTCAGGGTCTTCTCTCAAATGAATAGGCATTTGAATAGGGACAGAAGTGCACTATAGATGCATTTAGGCTTGTGCACCTGTTTCATACATAACATACAGGCAGAATGCATCCGAATTGTCCCTGAAACTGTTGCAAAAGTATATCAGGCCCTGAGTCTGTGGGCAGAGCATTGTTTATTTTTAAGCAGAAACTTTAGAATCATATTGAAATCTGTGATTTCCCATCATTCTCCCTGGAATAAAGAGCATTCAGGTATCGGTGAGAGAAGAAGTAGGAGAAGTGTGTGTGACTCTTCTGCATGTGTGTGTGTGTCTGTAGATAAAGTAAGAATGGCAGTTGTAGGTCTGTTTGCTTAGATAAAGAGCAGTAGAGATATCATGGCTATATGGGTAGGCTCCTCTGATGATCAGGTTAGCTTGATAATAGCCTAGCATTCTGATAGCAGCTGTCAGTCAAATGACACTGTCGCCTCAGCTGACACACAAGCAAGGTGATACAGATTCCAGTATGGTATCTCTCTCTCTCTCTCTCTCTCTCTCTCCTGTCCATATCAATGATTGCCACATTTTATATTGCACCATTTAAAACAGCTAGGGATTACTTATTGAACTAGACCTTCATATCATCAGATTGCTATTAATCTGATAAATGTCCTATGGGGATTTACCCCTCACTTTGATGTAGGGGATTTGAGGTGAGGCCACATGATAGCAGTATCTACACAATCTTGGTAAGAAAGAGATAAAATGAAGAAAACTTTCATTTTTCATCACTTTCGTCATGCGTTGCTCAAAGGACGAGTCACTTTTTAAACTTTTGTCTGCAGGTAAGAGTGCGCTAGCATTTACATTTCCTTCAAAGCGCTTGACCTGAACTTCAGCTGTTGACGTAGACTTGAACTGTTGGTGGAGTGGAGAAAAACGTATTACTAAATGATGAAACCAGCAGAAGTGCAACAGGCTGATGCAAGAAGAACATTTCACTGGCACACACCCTACACAACCTTTCAACTGCTCTCTTAAAGGATCTGTTTGACAAAAAATCGATTTTACCCTTTTTCCCCCTGTTCCACCCAAAATGCAGTTGATCACCAAGACATGTGTGGTGTCTGAAGTTTGCTTCTTAAATTTTGCTTTGGCGATATTGTAGCCAAAAATTAATAGAACTGGATACCCCTATCAGCTAGCACTGTGCATGCCTGTAACATGAAACAAAAGTACAGACACATTTCAGGCTTTAAGGTGGCTCCTACTGTTTTTAGAAGTGTGATGTACTTTAGTATGTCTTATATGCACCATATAAACAACTCTATATGAGATTCCTTAAAAGCTTGACACTGAGGAAAGAGTGTGGTCATTTAAAGAGGCTGTGGGTGATTTAGGCAGTGTTAGGCTAATTAGAAGCAAGCTTTACTTGCTAGCCACACTAGCCTTAAAGCTCCTGTGGAAACTTCAGAAGCAAAGACTTGGAAAGTTATTAAGACTTGCTTGTGTAGTTTCTGACACTGCATGACACGCCTCTTTCTACAAAGATGACCAGAGTTAGAAACCACATAGACTTATTTGAAATTAACAACTCCACACAGTTTGAAGCATAAGGTAATATAGACAAAGGGAAACCTTGGGTATGGTTTGTTGGTGGTGGTGTGGGTAGCACTGCCACTTACAGCAAGAAGGTCCTAGGTTTGGTTCCTGGCCAGGGGTCCTTTCTGTGTGGAGTTTGTATGTTCTCTCCATGTGGGCTTTGGTTTCCACTGGTTACTATGGTTTCCTCCTGCAGTCCAAGCACATGCACGTTAAGTGAATTGGAGATACTAAATTGCCCCTGGGTGTGACGGTGTGTCTTCCCTGTGATGGACTGGTGACCTGTCCTGGTGTATTTTTTGCCTTTTGCCTTTCATCCTGTAACTGCTGGGATAGGCTTCAGCACCGCTATGACTGTAGTTAGGGATAACTGGAGGGTTTGTGCAAATTTTAATCACTGTCAATTTTTGGCATGAAGAGTGCTGAGAAAATATGGACAAATATCAATAGTATTCGGCAATGGACATATGACATTCCTCTTCACCTTCTGTTTTTTTGTGGTTGCTGGAATTCTACTAAGATGACATGCACACCTTTACACTATTGTACACTAGTTTGAACCCATTGCCCTGCACTATATTTATCAGGTTTTTCTTGTATTCCGTCTCCAACCTGCTGGAAATGCAGTTTGATGGTGGAGAAAAAGCAGCAGCCTTGTATGTTCTGCTAATTGTTTGACTTTCAATAAACACTTTAATGAAACATATCTCTTGCATCACTGTGTTATTCTATTTTTTTTCTCAGCATAAATGATAGGTCAACAGAGAGGCCAGGGCCAATCAGAGGGACAGTGGGTACAGAGGAAGACTGGCTTAGACTGAGTTAGACTGACTTCGACTGAGTTAGTCGGACTTAGTTTGAATGTAATTCACATGTTTTATTGAAACTCTTTGTTGAATTGGTGCCTGTGTGCAACATCATAAGGAAATAAAGGAACAGTAAGTTTGCATTTATTTGTTTACTTATTATACAGGCTTAGCTAAATGATATAACTCCTATTTTAGATGCTGACAGCTTCTTTTGTACCTGGTAAAACCAGACTCAGAACAAAACCAACATGTTAATATTAGACAAAGAACTAATGGCTTTTATTTGTTTATGACAAATGGAAGTAATTCTTAATTTGGATGCTAAGATAAGATAAGATAAGATAAGATAAGATAAGATAAGATAAGATAAACCTTTATTAGTCCCACAAGTGGGAAATTGTTAGTTGTTTGAATTAGACTCGTCTTCTGGTGTTTTTTGCTGCCATTCCACTAAGGTGACATGCACACACCTTTACACTATTGAACACTGGGTTGAACCCGTAGCCCTGCACTATATTTATCATGTTTTTCTTGTATTCCGTCTCCAACCTGCAGTAAATGCAGTCTGATGGTGGAGAAAAGGCAGCAGCCTCGTATGTTCTGCTAATTGTGTCTTTCGCTACACTCTAATAAAACATACCACTCGCATCAGTGTGTTGAATTATTTTTTCCCCAACATTACTGACAGGTCTACGGAGAGGCCAGGGCCAATCAACCACTTTGGCTTTGATCTCTCAATCCTCAGCTCCTCTTTTTTCTTACCGCATCCCCTAGTCAGACTTACACAGGTGTGAAATTCTCTTTCCCAGCCTGAGCGTGTGCTGGATGTACAAAGAGCCATTTTGCACAGCCTCCCATGAATGACAATGGACACACACAAGTAACACACACACACAAATTAGGACTCACTAGCACTTTCTTTTATTCTGTCTCTGCCCTGCAGTAAGTGCAGTTTGCTATTGAGGGTGAAGCTGAAAATGCTTTGGAATGCAAACACACGCTCCATATGCATAGAAAAATAAACTGTTTCTTTCGATTTCACCCGTCAAACGTGGACGGCAAGAAAAGAGCTTGGAGTGCAGGTTAACAAGGTTAACATTCATGTTTTAGAATAAACTGTATAAAAACTGTAGTGCACTTAAACTCAGAGAGAGAGAGAGAGAGAGAGAGAGAGAGAAGGGGTGTCTGGTGTTCTCATTCCCATTGCCCTGCAGTTATTTGACATATCTTTAATTTGCATCAGGCTGGCTCATCTTTTATTCGTGTATACACTATTAATGAACCTATTTATTCAGCCAAACTTTTATTTATTCACTTATGATTCATGTTTATTATTAAAAGAGACGTTGTTTTCTAGTACACTGGACACACACACGCACAACACACGCAAGGTTTGGTATTACCATATTTGTGAGAACATTCCAGTGTTAGCACGGTAACTAAGTCTTGCACCGACATCTACAGCTAACCCCAGTCTCAGTAATAAAATGCTCTTTGTACTATTTTAGTTTTTCCCTAAAAAAGTCAAATACACAGCGAAGACCATGTTCCCCACTTTTTCTATCATTAAGAGTGCATCTAGTCCCCATAAAGCAAAAAAACCAGGGCCACAACACCTGAGCACACACGCACACACACACTCATACACGTTTACACACACCCCCTCACTCACCCACACACATACATACACACATGCACACACACAAACACACAAAAACCAGAAGAAGAGGACGGAGAGAAGACTAGTTACTGTCCTACACATTTATTTGTTTTTTTCAGAATCACACACACAAACACACACACATACACCCAGTGGGACTAAGTGCTGGAGGAGGAACAGAGAGAGTACGGGGATGTCTAGAAAAACAAGTGTATGTGAATGTGGCAGCTGACCTGCTCTCAGGAACAGACTCTTCCATTAATCTCAGCCCAGCTGGGATACAGATGCTTTTCAGAAGAGTTACTGCACCAGCACTGGCATTTAGGAAAACAAAAAGAGGAAGACGAGAAGGAGGGGTGAAGACTTTGTTCTCTTCTGCTTTGGCTTAGGATTAGCTAATGAAAGGTGTGACGGAGGAAAAGCACATTAGTGCAGAGGGAGACAGAGAGAGAGAGAGAGAGAGAGAGAGAGAGAGAGAGAGAGAGAGAGAAAGGCTGCAGTGAGACAATGAAGAAAGCCTCTTCAACTGACTTAGACTGAGTTAGACTGAATTAGACTTAGTACGACCGATTTAGTTGGAGTTAGACTGAATTTGACTAAGTCAGACCAAGTTAAACTGAATTAGACAGAGGCAGTCTGACTTAGATTGAGTTGGAGTGACTTAGATTGAGTTAGAGTGAATTCGACTGAGTTAGACCAAGTTAGACCAAATTTGACAGAGTTAGACTGAGTTAGACCAAGTTAAACTGAATTAGACAGAGGCAGACTGACTAAGATTCAGTTATACTAACTTATTCTGAGTTAGACTGAGTTAAACTGAGTTAGACTGAATTAGACTGATCTAGACCGAATTAGACCGAGTTAGACTGGGCTAGAATAAATTAGATTGAGTTAGACTGAATTTGACTGAGTTAGTCAGACTTAGTTTGAATGTAATTCACATGTTTTGTTGAAGCTCTTTGTTGAATTGGTGCCTGTGTGCAACATCATAAGGAAATAAAGGAACAGTAAGTTTGCATTTGTTTGTTTGTTTGTTTACTTATTATACAGGCTTAGCTAAATAATATAAATCCTATTTTAGCTGCTGACAACTTCTTTTGTAACTGGTAAAACCAGACTCAGAACAAAAACCAACATGTTAATATTAGACAAAGAACTAATGGCTTTTATTTATTTATGACAAATTGAAGTAAGTCTTATTTTGGATGCTAGCATCTTATAGCTGTTTGAATTAGACTCAGAACAAAACTGTCAATATTAATACTAAGAACTAATGGCTTTTTAATTGAATAAACTAATGGCCTTTAAACATTTTTTATTTATTTATTTAGAGAAGAAATAGGTGTATTTTTTCTGTAATTTGGATGCCGTCAACGTCTCGTATTAAAACTGAGCGTGTAATAAAAAGCAGGCAGGCGCTGTTAGACAAAGGCGCGTGTAGAAACGAGGTCAGAGATTTGGGGGGGATCTTTTGACATCTGAGAATGTGATTCATGTATTCGTGTAGCTTTGTGAGGAACAGTTCAAACAGAGGACGGACACACACTCTGTTCTTTGCCTATTAACATATTCTGTTCTTTCTCTGCTCGAACGGCTTGCTGCAATATGAACAGTATCACTGCTAGACTCTCTCACTGACACCTTTTAAGCCTCTCTCTCTCTCTCTCTCTCTCTCTCTCTCTCTCTTTCTCCCTCTCTTTTTCTATCTCCTGCATTTAATTATCAGCTTGTCCCTAAAAGCAACAGTGCGCAGGGGGTGGGGTGGGTGTTGGGTGAGGGGGTGTTTGGTGCAAGAAAAAGAAGCGATTGGAAATTTCAGTGCAGCCCTTGGGTTCCATGGCAACAGTCGGGCTCTAATTCTGTGTCCTTTGTTGTGCGTCTGGGTGAATAGCAGTTGGAAATATGGCATTGAAAAGGCCTGTGATGGTAAAAAAGAGATGAATTTTAATAACCCCACACACTCCTGGTTTTTGTTCTCTCTCTCACACACACACCCTCTCTCGCTCTCTCTCTGTCTCTCTCTCTCTCTCCCTCTGTCTCTCTTGCTCTCTCTCTCTTTGATTAGGAAGCGAGGCATGAAGAATCGGTTGGTAAGTGGTTACATCAGATGGACATTCAGTGATTTTCAAAGGGAAGGTGAGAGGTGGATAATTCTAATGGAGCACTTTCTTCAAAGGAAATAGCAGGTTGTTTAAGACGGGCTCCAACTCCATCCGCAGCCCAAATAAATGGGCAAGCGCAGATCCGTGGCTTTTGTTTCTGTAACTCTGAGTCTACCAGGGAGGTGTGCACACACTGTAGCGGAGAGAAAACTGAACATGCAGTGAGGAGAGGAGTCATGAGAGGAGTCAGAGAAGAGCACTCAGCAGCCCTGAGAGAATGAAAGAGACACAGAACAAGGAAATACATTAACACATCACCATATAATGAGACACTGGAGCCAGACACATTGATCAAAGTGAATAGCGGCCTGATTGCATTTTGTTTTTGTCTAAAAAACAAGCCATATAATCTGGCCAAGCAACTTCAGTCACAGCTGAAGCAAAGTTTCTTTTTTATTATTACGTATCATACCATTCTAATTATATGTATGCAAAAAAACCCACATAAGCCAATATTTGTTTATAGAAGCGCTCTTGAGATTAAAAACAAGGCAGAGGCAAACCTTTAAAAAAAAAGAATGAAATTAATATTCAAAAACTGTTTCTATGTATGAGATTAATATGTAGATGCAGAACTTGTGAGCGATTAGAAATTTTGCACGGAGCAAGCACTCTCTCTCACACACACACACGCACATACACACACACACACACACACAGACACACACACACACACACACACACACACACACACAGAAATGTACCTTAGGCAACAATAATCAATTAAAATATTCATGGCAAGGCTGACTACACCATGTAAATGATTTGATACAAATTAGCCTTCACTAATTAAACAGTTTCATTTACAAAAATCAGTGTGTCGGAGAGTGTGCGCGGCTCACCAGCTTCATCACACGCTCCCTGACATACTGCCTCAGGTGCTGTAAGTCTGTGAAAATGATGAAAATGCTGGTGAATCCGTGCATTTTAAAACGACCATTTATAAAGTGGAGTGTGAGTACATGTCTTTGTGTGGGCAAAGAAGTTGCACATTAAACTTTCTTTGTTTCATTAATTGCTCCTTTGTCAAAAAAAGTTTGGCCTATTTCTTAACTTTGTAACTTAACTTACCGGTGTTGAACTGAATTTAAGTATATCAGCTATTTCTCTGAGTTTTGTCGTGTTTAAAGTAACGTTTTGGTGGAAATTCAAATTTATACAATTGAACTTTTTTTCTCAAATGAAGTCAATTACTGAGGATGCTGGGTGCCTGATATTGGCTTCTTTAATTTTCTACTGGAGTTACAAGGCTTATCTAGGTAACAAGTATTGGAAACTTGTATCTAATTAACATCATACACTGCCTAAATTACACGCTGCATGCCTAAATCCTCACACACTTTCTTCAGAGTTGTTAAGTAATTTCAAATAGATTTGCTTATGTGTTTTTTTGACATAATAGAACATACTGTTACATATAGAAAATGACACATTTTGTCAGTTTTTATAGATAACAGTACATCATACAGTCAGCTCTGTTGGTCTTTGCTTACCATTTCAGCAAGGTTTGAGGGAAATGTGTATTGACTTGCATCTAGGTGAGGTGCATTCAGATAGACATTACACCTCCACAGTACACACTCCATCCACTGATGTGTGTCTCTTTGTTCCCTGAGATCTATATGGGAAGGGAGTGGGAGCAAGAGGACAGCAGAGTGGCAGTAAATGGAGCGGAGCTGCTAAGCACCCAGATCCCTCGTTAATAGACTTGGGAACTGCTATAGCATACCTCTTTGTTTACCCTTCCATTTCATCTCAACTCCTGGGCTGTCCAGTTTTGCTTAGGTTCACTAGAGATACGAGTGGAGCCCCTCAGTTCACACTCACACATTTAGGCCTTAAATACCTCACTTAGCCATTAGACTAGGGACCTTAGCTAGCTAGAACCTCTAACCTTCCCTAAAGGATTTGTTTTGCATCGGTGGGCAGCTGGTGTTTGTAGCAGCTGTGAAAATCAAATGTAGCTAAGAAACACTAGAAGTCAATAGTCACTGAACTCTGAAAAACTTCTCTTCACCTGTTCAAACTGCATTTATGTCTGGTGGGTCAGGCTTATTTAGCATACAGTATGACTGTGAACTGTAAAACAACAAAACACTGCAGGCAGCCATATTAGACATTCATAAGCCTGTTCAGGAGTAGGAGGGCTGATTGAGAATAGTTTTTTTGTGGCAATGACTGTCATAAACAGAGAGGAATCTGATCAAAGATCAGTCTTTCATAAGACTGTTTTGAGAATACCAGTTGAGGGGTTGCCTGTAGCAATGAGGATTTTTTCCTTTTTTTAAAAGCTCACAATAAGCCACACTGTGCTCTAAATCACACTGACAAGTCCGTGCCATCTTAATTTAGGACATGGATGCAGTTTAAATGAGTTGAAAGAAGTTTTAACGATGTCTTTTTATGGAAACAATCGATGTGGTATTTGTTAGCTACATTAGCCCTCTAGCACCAGTGCTAAACTAAAACAGCAGAATTTGAGCTCCAAACATGTCTTGACTGACTGAATACATCTGGGTTAAGAGGAAAATTGTGTAAATTAGATTTTTCGCCTGATGTTCCTAAAAGCTGCTCTGTTTCCTGACCATGGATCTAAAGAAAGACATAGTTAGGTTCTCACAACATACTGGTTCTACAGGATGGACACACACTTGTGCACATAGGCATCCACGTACACAAAGACTGACAGACTAGACACAGACAGACAGACACATGGACAGACTTGCATACATACCCAGGCCCAGAGAGAGCTCCACAGTAAGGTAAAGCAATTGAAGGCTGATAATGCATAGGGCCTAAGGGGCTGATTCAGTAATACACAGCTTCCTATAGCCCACGTGGAATAAAATCCTCCCCCTGCGGTGAGTTCTGACACCGTGTCCAGTGGGGATTTGCTGCCTTCTGCTGAGGCCACGCATGGTGTTTTCTGCTAAATGTTGTTGCACCCTCATGGAACTCCCTTTTATCTTGGGTGCTCAAAGCTGAGTGTGTACTGAGATATTAATGTTGCCTCTGTCTGTTATACTACTGTGCTTCCAGGGTGCCAAGCCAGTCTGACTAATGGCTAGAGGCACTCATACTTCTGTGCCCATAAAGGACTGATGAGGTCTCACCTCCATAGAAATAACTTGTCCCATTTGGTCTGTTTCACTGTATTCCTCAGACCCTGTGCCCACCACATTTACTGATCTGTGGGGCTTATCTCTGTAGTCCCACACATGGTCATTAAATGACTGAACAGAGTACAGTTATTAAAGTGGTGGTTTGGGGAAAATCAGATTTGCACCATTGTTCCCTCATCCCAAATACAGTCCATTAGCCAAGATGTTTCCTTCTTTAGTTTTGCATTCAAGCTAAACAATTAATGTAGCTCACATAAAGCATAAAGCCATGAGTTAGCATCATACAAACTGCAGAAATCATTGCACACTTGTATCAAACTGTTGAGTCCAATCTCAAATAGGCTCACTGATGTGGTTTCTAAAGCTGTATGATACACTTGTATCTTTAAAAATGGACAAAAGAATGGAAATTGAAGCTTCAGGATTTTCATTTCTCTCATGTGAATCACTGTATGGCCATGCTACCATTTTTTGACCAAAAGAATCAAAATATAATGTGCTGTACAGTTTAATAGTGAGAACTGTTTTGAAAGGTTTTACTGTATTTATAAAATTACTAGTAATTGCTTCAAAGTTTGACAGGTAAAGTCACCCACATAACTGTTTACTATGCAAAAGCCACCAAAGCTGATTATACTGATCAACACAATCACTCCTAAATGTATTCAGTAACGTATCCTATTACAATACATAAAAAGTAACATGTTCAGAGTAAATTTAAATACATCTAAATTTAAATACATAAATACAAAGGAACAGGACTTGCTTAATTCTATCAGTTCATCTGTGTTACTAGTTCACAGTTTACTTTGTGTCATTTGTCTGTTTAATGTTTCATTTAAAAATGCACTTATTTTAACAAAGTTAAATAAGTGTCCACTGCTCCTGTAATCCCCTGAGCACAAGTCATTATAACTTTATGACTTAAGTTTATCAGTTGTAAACATGTCCACTACTGAGGAGGCTATCATCCTGTGTTCCATCACCCTCAAAGGAGCTAAGTAGCACCCAGATAAACTGAATCATCACAATAATTTATATGTCTACTCGGGCTTCAGCAAGAACTTCAGTGTTTGTAAAGAAGCCCCTCCTTGAGTTCCTCTTCAGAGCTTTGTTTACTAAGAGTGTTTGCTACAGGCTGTGTGATTTTCAAATAATGCCTTTACTGTTAATAAATGATAAAGCTAGGATCACCTATCAATTTATTTATAACTACTGAAGCAGTGTTTTTTCACTCCTTATGTTAGTTTAATGCTTAATCATCATGAGGTCTTTTCACAGAATTGGATAAAAGAGGAAGCTCAAAGAAGACGAAGAGGAAGAAAAGTGGATCCATCAAATAGTATCAGCGATGTTATCATGATCACTTTTCAAAGGCTTAGACTCAAACACGCAGACAGCTGCAGACAGAAAAAAGTTCACTGACTCACAGTTAAAGCTGTGAAGCTGCAGTGTGTGTGTGTGTGTGTGGAGGAGGTCAGGACACACAATCTGACGGTGAAGATGACGTGTTAACATGTTCAAAATTGTGTGTACATTTTCAAATCTGAGCTTTTTTGTGGTCTTGAAACTCACCTTAAGCTTTATTGCCCTACCCTGTACAAATACTGAAAGTTACTGTAAAATATTTATATATACAGTGGTACCCCGCATAACGAAAGCAATCCGTTCCAGCGGCACGTTCGTTATGCGGGGAGTTCGTGTAATCCGTTCCAGTTTGCCGTGAAAAATCAAGAAAATTACTAAAAAATTAAGACACAGCGCTTTTAATGAGGGGAAAACCTAGTAAAACACTCAGCAGAAGCAGGGAATGATGTTAGGTTTTTTCTTGGGGTTCACA
>JBBPCZ010000115.1:19326663-19349072 GCA_037974445.1 Brycinus macrolepidotus | reverse complement strand
TACAGGGATGCCGTGCGTAAGGCATAATTAAACGATCGCAAGTTGTGTTTTGCCCGACGCAATGGCCAGATAGATAACATAGATTTTCAGCGTGAGAAATTGGAGGTATGGCGTGAGAGCGTGAGAAGACAGCCAGATGCGTGTGTCTCATGCTCATTGCGTGAGACTTGAGAGCCCTGCTTTGGACTATGGAGAAGTATGTGGAGGAAACCTACATGGACACGGGAGCACATGCAACCTCCACACAGAAAGGACCCTTGACCACCTGGGCGGGTTTCGAACCCAGCATCATCTCACTGTGACATGATGGCACTACCCACTGCATTGCCCAATCCACTATCCAACAGAAGAAGATGCAGACAGTAACCAGTTACATTTCTTTAGTTACATGGATTCAAGTCAAAATTTGATTCACTTGTACTTTTAAAATATGTAATATATAATACTGTATTTTTTCTTGAATTTTTAAATATGTAATATTTTTATGTCTACACAGTATATCAGTGATGAGAAAAGTACTTTTTATTTAGTTACATTTAAATCATTGAACTTTATTTAATAATTTCCTTTTGAGTTTAATTTCACTGTGTTACGCTGGTGACAGAGATGTGGCTGAGAGGAACAGAGAAACAGATTTATTAAAGCTGTTCCACTGCAGTTCTGTAAAATACTCAGTATTTTTAACCTGCAAATTATGTTCTAATTTCTACTCTGATTATCAGAAAGTAACTTTTTCTTTAGTCATTATTTCACTAAAGTAATATTTTTACTTCAGAATCAGTTTAGGCTACTTTAGAAGATTACACTAGCATGGCCTCAAATGGTTTACAACAAGATGTGAGTCTTCAGAACAGAAAAGACAGGTGACAGTTTGCTGAAAAATGTAAATGTCTTATGGACAAATGAGACAAAGATTAAACTGTGCTAAAACTGTGATGGGAAAATGGAAAGTCTGGAGAAATAAGGAAACTAATTTGTATGAAGTCTGAGGTTTAGGAGAAACAACTTAACTGCTTTCATTTAAGCAAACACTTCAAATCTCTGCAGAGGAAGCTTCACCCTGTGGCAAGAAAATGACCCAAAACATATTACCACAGAAACTGCAGTGTCCTGAGGACTGCACTGAAGGTAAAAAAGGAAGTAGGATATAAAAATGGCTGATTACAGGCCTGGAAGAGCATCAGCAGAGAAGATTTCCAGCCTCTGCTCATGTCTGTGAGTCACACAATTCAGCCATTGACTGCAAAGGATCTGAAACTGTACTAATGATGACAATTTGTCATAAAAGATGATGATAATTTATCCACTGAAACAGAGGAAATGTGTATTGAGTGATTCACTCAATATAGGCATAAATAACCTCAAATTCAAATTTAGCATTTTGCAATTGTTTCATATTAAATGGCGTGTGCTGGAGCGCAAAGCCAAACAGACGGTGTGTATTGTGGTTTACATTTGATTGTAAGTTGCACTACATTTAAGCATTCTGTTTTATTTTCTATATAGTGGCTGATACTATACACTGATCAGCCACAACATTAAAACCACTGGCAGCTGTAGTGAATTTCATTGATTATCTGCTGAGGGATGGGATATATTAGGAAATGAACAGCCAGTTCTTCAAGTTAATGTGTTGGAAGCAGGAAAAATTGGCAAGCATAAAGATCTGAGTAAAAAATGGTCTAAGGAAGGACAACCGGTGAACCTGCAACAGGGTCATGGGCGCTGAAGGCTCACTGAAGCACATGGGGAGAGAAGACTAGCGAAGACCGTCTGGTCTGAATTGCTGTGAAAGTTAATGCTGGCGATGACAGAAAGGTGTCAGAGCACACAGTGCATCACAGCTTGCTGCAAATGAGGCTGTATAGCTGCAGACTGGCTCGAGTTAGAGTTTAAGCAGCTTTCTCTGGGATCAATCAAGTTTCCAGATTCAGATTCTGATCCTGATTCTGAGCTCCCATGCTGAATCCGGTCCACTCCCGAAAGCACCTACAGCTGGCAGGAGCCTCAGAACTGGACCATGGAGCAATGGAAGAAGGTGGTTTGGTCTTATAAATCATGTTTTCTTTTACATCACTTACCTGAGGAAGAGATGTACCAGATTGTTCTATGGGAGGAAGGCAAGCCTCGTGGAGGCAGTGTGACGCTCTGGACAATGTTCTGCTCGGAAAACTGGGTCTTGGCCTTCATATGGATTTAACTTAGACATGTGCCACCTACCTAAACACTGTTACAGACCAAGTAGACCCCTTCATGGCAACAGTAACCTTAAAAATGGCAGTGACCATTTTTGATGAAAAACATGAAAAAGAGTTCAAGGTGTTGACTTAGCCTCTAAAGTTCTTAGATCTCAATCTGAGTGATCAGGTCTCTGTAGGATGTGCTGGAACTAGTCCAAGCCATGGAGGCCCCACCTCACAGGATTAAAAGATCTGCTGCCAGCGTCTTAGTGCTAGATACCAGATATGTTTTAGCAGCAAAAAGGAGACATACACAATATTAGGCAGGTAGTTTTACTGTTATGGCTGATCTCTGAATACAAGTAATGAGATAAAATAGTTATGAGATAAGTTAAACGAATACTTATAAACAATTAAATAAATACATTTTTGATCAATTAATAAACTGATGTATATCAAACTTAAATAAACTGATGTTTCTGATGTTGACTGACAATCAAGTCCTCATAGAAACTTGCAAATGATAATAGTTTAGCAATGACATATGTGTATTTCCCCCTTTAAACTGTAGTCATGGTATTCATTCCTTAAATCTTAAATCTTAAAACATCACTCAGTAAAGTCATTTTATTATCATGTAACTGCTAGAAAATAAATAAAACATCTATTATTTGTAGTCGAAAGTAAGAGAGTTAAGGGGTTAAGTCATAAACATGTGCAATATCTCCCCCCACCGCTCACACACACACTCACACACACACACACACACACACACACACACACACACTCCAAAGGCCACTTTAGGAACAGAACTCTCACTCTGCACAGACTATTATGGGAGACTAAGCCAGAATGCACTGAATTCAGAGATATGACCTTGTGAAAGTGTAATGGTTGTTTTGGGAGAAATATCAAGAGAGTGGTACAGTCTAACCCACAGTTTATACAGCTATAACTCAAAGAGAGAGAAGAAGGGGGGGGGGAGAAAAGAAAGAAAGAAAGAAAGAAAGAAAGAAAGGAAGAAAAGAAGAGAGAGAGAGAGAGAGAGAGAGAGAGAGAGAGAGAGCAGAGGTAAATGATTTGTGCTTATTGTTAACGGTTCACAAGCTTGTTTAGTTCTGTTGAACACTGAGGCTGTTACACAACACAGAGAGCAAGTGCTAAAACAGGACTCCTTTTAGACTCATATAACAAAGGTTTAATATTGCAAAAAAAAATAATACTGTAAAAAAAGCTGTTTAAACTTCAAATAATTAGTAAACAGAATATAAAACAGGGAACTTTGTTCTATAAATTACTATTAGGCAACCCAGAAACTTTTTTTATAAATAAAAGTTTTTTTTTTTTCAGTGTAGAAATGAGAGTAGAAAAGAAAACTCATGAAAAATTTCATGTGAGTGTTTGCTTTCTATACGGCCTTGAGAAGTGCAGAAATAAAGCACACATGCTGACATGCACCGTGTGTGTATGTAATGATACTGCAGTGCTTATAACCATTAGCATGCATGTGTGCCCCTTTTAAGCATATGAATGAGCCATCTGTGTGCATGGCCTTGGGTGAGAATGTGTGCATGAAAACATACATAAAAACATATATTTGGAGTTTCTAGGAATTTCATGCCATTTTAGCACATACCTATGTAAATATTTTTCAGTGTGTGTGTGTGTGTGTATGCTTATTTGTCTGCATGCGCGTGCGCTTGTTGGTGATTTTTGGTCATGAAAAAAGCTCAAGAAGGAGGTGAATATAATTCCTTCATAGCAGATCTCCAGTGGCCAAACACTCTCAGCTTTGAACACTAATGCACTGTGTGTGCCTTATTTCTACATTCATTCTTTTTATTATAATCTTTCACACTCTTTGTCCACTTCTCTCTTTCTCGCTCTCTCTCTGTCTCTCTCTCTTTCTCTTTCTTTCCCCCCTAGACTCTATTGATTTTCAGGTCTTTGAACTTCAAGCTCGGCATCATTTCTCTATATTCCCTGCTATGCTTACAAGTCTTCTCCCTCTCTCTCTCTCTCTCTCTCTCTCTTTTGATGGCATTGCAGAGAGACGTTCTTTGTAGAATTCAGCAAGTGAAAAAGAAAGAGTAGCGAGAGGGAAAATAGATGTGTAGATTGAAGCCTGTATTGGGTTTAGTGTAGATTGGGTTCTAAATTAACGGCAATAATCCATAAATGGCCTTCCATAAACACTTTTCCAACCTTGTAATCTTGTGTGGTGCATGTTTCAAATTGCTATATTCTTTTATTATAGCAATGAAAATAATGTATGGCAAATATGCAGTTCCGCCAGGAGCTTTTTCTGGGATTGTTCAGGGCTAAAATGCTTGATTTTGCGGCAGCTTTTCTCGATATTGCACTTTATTTGTTCAGAGACTGACATTTTTCTTCAGCTTGTTTTGAATGTAGCCTAGTTAGTACCTGATAAAAAGAAATTTGTGTGAATTTATGATCACAGATTCTGGAGGGGTGGATAATGGCTTTTGGCAATAGTTAAGAACAAACTTGAATTGATTCAGTTCCATTCTTAAAGGCGTGCTGTGCTTTTTAAAAGCATTTGCTTAAAGCAACTTCATGGTGTAGAAACTTAACATTGACGGATGAAAACATACCAGTTTTTTCTTACTTCAAAGAAGTTTTCTCACCACCCATGCCAGTGTTAGAGTGTTTGCAACACTGTAATTATTTAAACAGAATAATATGGACTCCTTAATGAAAAAGAGGGCAAGAGGATACAAGGGGTCTCTTATGGTTCTTGAAACCACAGCTCTGTGGCCAAATACACCCAACTAATTCATTTAAAATGATTTCCAATCAAGTGACTGTAACAATGTAAAACTGTTTGCTCTTATAATTTAAAATGATCTAAAAAGCACATCTTTTTTATATAAATAACACCAGAGACCCTCTCCCTGGGAGACAGCAGTCAATGGTCTAAATGATTAACGACATGCCCTGAGGATATCTTTGCAATGTAACTATATGCAGCACTGAATGGCTGTAGTTTCAGTGTGTTAAACTAGTGAGAATAAATAAGGATTTCTTCAAACTAACTCTTTTTTCCAAACTTCTTTGATCTGATTAAGGCATTCTGCTTTTTCCCAGTGCCGAACAGCACATGACTGCTTTATCCATTAATGTCAGAGAACCTCTAAAACACTCTATAATGTGTATATAAAATGCAGTCATTCTGACAGACTGCAGTGCACTACAGAAAGCGTGGGGGGTGGGGGGGCATGGCTTCTGTTGTTTCACAGATGGGAGTTTGAATGATGGCAGAGTTGTGACAGAGCGAAGTGAGAGGAAAACGAAAAAGACACAATAACAGAAGTCAATAGATTCACTGATTATAGAAGTAATCATTACTTGCATCATTACATTATGTGTAAACCAAAGCCTTTTTACCAGTTCTGTTTTTTTGTCCTCATTAACTGTCTTTTATGAGGGATGGGAACAGTGCTACTGATACAGGTGAGCCACATCAGCATGGCATAGAGCAGCCGTTGTGATCTTTATGAAAGACACACAATTAAGATACTCTTAATTCCCAAAGGTGCAATTTGAGTCATTAACCAGTGTGTGTATGATATTTAAAATGAATAATTTCCCCTGAGCCAAGACCCAGACCATAAGCTTTTACTTTACTACGATGAAATTTCCCAATACAATTTCTTAATTACAATCAGATATCAGTTCTGAAGCTGATTTTACACCAGAAGCTGTATATGCTGCAAGAATAAACTGCTCGTTATTTGTAAATGCCTGTTACACCATTGATGATAATGAGTCTTTTCTGAGCATTTATTCTTTCCACTAATGGTCAAATTAATATAACCAGCAGAATGTTCTGTTAATCAATTAAATAACCTTTAGACAGATGAAATGTGAAAACAACTGTTAGCTATTAACTGTTTGAAATTGGTTTTGAAACAGCTTCAGATGTTCTGTTTTTCTTATAGACCTAGATTTGCAAGAAAATTGCAAAAATACTGTATTTTGTACTGTATTTACTCAGAAATTGTTAGCATGGTGTGCGTGGCAATTGTCAAAAATAAACATGCTGCATTTTTGGTTAAATATCAAATCACCACATTCAGCTTAAATTAGGAATAGGCCCAAATACATGAGTCCAAACTGTGGCCTAATATACAAACCATGGTTGCATTCAAGCAACACATCCACAGCAAACATGAATTGCTCATCACAGCTTACTGAGATGCACCGACACATCACTAAAGCATGTGATGACTGATACGAAAACATTCGATAACTGTCTGAGAGGATAAAAACAAAGGGACAAAGGGGAGGTGATTTTAGCTAAGATGTCCACCAATGCACCAAAGTACCTCTACGTGTGTCCAAGCACTCTGGCTGTACCTATTAAAAAAAAAAAAAAAGATGCAGCAGGCTATTATCTCACTAATGTATGACTTTGCGGTTGCCATAGTGCTGCCACTTCTCACATACTTGCAAAGTGCTTTTCATGAACCTAATTGGAGAAGCGTTCCAATTTACGCCCAGCAGCCCAGCAGGGCAATGGGGAAGATTAAAAATATTTCTCGAGCGAAGATGATTTTCCTCCCCCAGAGTGTCCAGGGAGAGAGGAAGCGAGAGAGAGGGGGGGGGAGAGGGAGAGAGAGAGAGAGAGAGAGAGAGAGAGAGAGAGAGAGGGAGAGAAGATTTTAAAATGCTCCTATTAGCCAGGTCTAAGAATGACAGTAAGCGCTTCTCTGGCTCCTGATGGTATTTGGTGCAGTAGTAACAGCACAACAATATTAGTTGCAGGGGCTCAGTTCTAATCGTGGTGAATTGGGCAACGTAATTTGGAGAAACACTGTTTAATACGTACTCTTCATTACAATTCATTGTCATCCACTGATAGATCTGGTGAATTAGGACCTTGTGATTGTGACAGTGTGTTTGTTCCTTTTCCACAGTCACTGATGAGCTATGCAGGCAGCTATGCAGATACACCATAAGACCTTCAGTGTCTCTCACGCTGACTAAACATCAAGTGCCTCTCCTCTGCTCTTCAAATTCTTTCATGGGGAAATATGTGTTTGCATTCAAAGGAGAGCAAATAGGTCTGCACGCTTCAAAATCAGACACAGTGATGACACACGGCGTCACTGCCAGCTCTACTACTTCTGAACACCACTTTGAACTATATTTTCCTGGTCCTCTTTGTTGTCAGGCTCCGTCCTCTCTCTTGAGCAGCAGCAGCAGCGAAAATGTGCAAGTTTTGTAATGGTGTAGTTCATCCTCCTGGGACCAACTGACATCCACATTATTCAAATTTAAAAACTACATGACTACATTATTATCCGCATGCACACTTACACACACGCACACACATTCACTGAGGGCCAGATGTACGTACGTAAGAGGCTGCAGTGCAAAATGGCTCTTTAATGTGGCTGCAGTGTGCTCTCTGAACATGTCTGAAATTAGTATTCAATTTACTAAGGCTGTATTGAGGTGGAGTTACGTGCCTCAGCTTTAGCTTAGCACTAATATGCCATACTCTTTAAAAATGGCGCCACAAATTTATACTATATAAAAAATATGTGTGAATAACGTTTAAAATGTTACAAAAGGTTCTTTATCAATTTAAGGGCTCTTCCAAGAAGCATTGCACAATGTGGAGGTATACCGCACACTCACATATCTCATTTACAAAAGCAATTCTTTAAAGAACCATCCAATGAAATGTTATTTAGAGAACCCAAATGGTTCTTCTATGACATTTGTTTCCAATCCTGGTTTTGAAGACCCCTTTGTTCTGTACAGTTTAGTAATTAACAAGCCTTTCCTGGGTTGAACTGATTGTGCTGGAGCATGGAAAACACAAAATGTGCAAGGTTGGGGGGCTCCATGCCTGAGGTTGGGAAACACTGTTCTATAGCAGCACAGAACCCTTTCTGGCACCTTTATTTTTAAGAGGGCGCTAGCAGAAAGAGAATTATCATAAATGTATTCTTTTTTTATTTGTTTTGACATTTATGGTCTGAACTGAATGCCTAGCTCTAATAGTCATAGTTTTCCACTGATAACATGCATGTTTTTTGGGGGAGTAGAACACAGGCTTTGCACATCTGGCCCTCAGTAGACCACATTAGTTTAAAGCTGAAACAGCGGATACCACTGAAAAGTCACATAACATGATATACTACACACAGGTTAGTCATAAAGAAGAAAGAGCATTCCATTAGCAGTTAAGATACTGTATGTTTGGCATGAGATAACATGTGATTTAAGATTTAATTAAGGATTTAGTTAACACTAGCATGTTCTGGGAGCTGGATAAGAAAAGTCAGGAGTGATAAGGAGGGTTGGAATAGGGTTTGAAATACAAGGGGTGCATGAGATAAGGCCCATGATTTTGTCTTTGTCTCCATGTTGATCTCTTAGCTGTTTTCTGCTGGACGTACTGATGGTGAGATGGATGACTAAAGTCTATTTCCAGTAAACAAAATAATGTAACTTAGACTAAATGCAGCCCGTGCTGCTGCACCGTGAGGGAATCCCCCAGGTACTCGATGCAATCTTATCTGCATTATAGAACTAATGTCTTGGGATAAATTAATTCAGTCTCTTAAAAGGTGCTCCACTGAGTCAGCAACCTACTTATAGCCACTGATGAAATTGACAGATTGTTCTTCACCTAAATTGCAAGATTCTTTTTTTTCTTTTCAGTTCTACTTTAAATATCATGCATAATAGTACAGCACGGTGACATGGTGTCTAAAACTATAAGTGATAGTGATCATTCGGTCATACGTGAACACACCACAGCACACAGTGTGAACAGCACAAAATTCTTCCTCTGCATTTAACCCATTCACCAAGTGAAGCAGTGGGCAGCCAGGAACGCAGCGCCCGAGGAGCAGTGTGTGGGGACGGTACCTTGCTCGAGGGTTCCTCAGGGGTGCCTAGTGGTCTTGGGAATCGAACCCACGACTTCCTGATCGCAGGGCGAACGCCCTAACCACTAGGCTACCAGTTGCCCCCATACACTGCAATACACTGCAGTGTATAATGTGTGCATATAATAAATATACAGGTATAAAGGAAAGAGAATTTTGAAATGCACAATTTGTGGTTTAAAAAGCAGAATTGCATTGGTTCCTGTCAATAAAGAAGGGAATCTGTGCTGGATGTTTGCTACACTTTGCTCGTCTTGGTCATGCTGCTTCTCTTGCTAGGAAACATGCAGAGAGCTCATTATTCACAGGCCTGTTTGAACAGCTGGCCCTGCACACACCATAACAGCACACACTCATATTCATGTGCATTATGTCAGCCTGTTGCAGCTTTGCATCCTTCTGGCACCTACTCCTGGAGACACATGAGCAGACAGAAGGATGTATACATTACGTACTTGTGTGCATGCGCCCACACAGACACACACACACACACACACAGAGAAAGATGCAAAGTCTCACAGACACACACAAGGGGGTCTAATTACCTAAAATTAACTTCATTATCTCACCTCATTTCAGCTTTGTCGTCCTTGGCCCTCGTTTGCCTTGTACTAGACACAGGTGCATTACCCACAAGCCCCTGGGACCAGCCTCTCATCTGACTGCTGTGACAACAGCTTGCTGGTCCAATGGGGAAACAGCTTGCAAATGACGAGGCCAAGTGCATTGTGGGATATTGCTTTGGCAGGGCTAGTTGGGAGGAATCTCCATTGAGACTCCAGTGAATGCCCAGAAGCTTCATAAGGAATGAAACTCAGAGCATCAAGTAAATTGGTAAGATTAAAAACATTAAATTAAGAATAATATAACAGATATTGCATGCTTTCCTATAACAAGGTGTTAATGGTTATAATGGCTCCCAAATAATCACATCAATATTATCTTCAAACCAAGTTCTAAAGTTCTAAACTAAATTTGCCATATTATGCACGTATTAAATGAAATCTCTGCAGATGATGTTTGTCACTAAATCTCTGCAGATGATGTATATAAAGTAGGCTGAGGACTGCTATTGAGAATTAGCAGTACTGTATATATTGTAGCTGTCTAAAAAAAACCATTTTCAATAACAGTAATGCCTGACACACTGCCTTGGAAAGAATGAGTTGTAATGTCTCTGTAAAAGTCAACTGGGCATGGCCAAATGGGCAAAAAATCACAACACATCTAAGAAAACTATATGTTTTATGTTAGACTTAGACCTCATTTATCCTCAACTTAAAGTCATCAGCTTAAATAATCAGCAAGCTTTGGATCGGCTTCCATGATTGAGGATGAAAAGCAATTACACATATATGCAGCACCTGATGATACTTGGGCTTTAACATACTTTACAGTCTATAGACACTGTTTCTATACTATGAGAAAGACTTTTGTTTATGTTATTCATAAGACTTTTGCTTATGGGAGTATTACAGCCAGAGTAAAATCCCCACCTGAAGGGTGGAACAGAATAAACCTGCTTAAGCACCACTGCATGGGCTGCCAATGGAACTGTCAAATATTCTTTCATTTCTCAGTCTTATTGCATGAGATTAAGAACTGACAGACTGTATTTGAAACCGAGTTTTAGAATTGTCAAGTGCTTGCTCAGTAAGCATTCCAAGAGCTAAGAACAATAAAAGTGTCCTTTTGTTTTTATGTTCCAAAAATTTGGAACTCACCACCACTCGATATTTATCAAGTACCCCAGTTTCAAAAGGATGAAGAAAAAAATATTAGTTGCTGAGACACTGCTAGTGAAGCTAGCCAATACTATTCTCTCTTGGGTACTGGGCAAATAAAACAAGGTAGCCTTTAATGCTACCTGGAATAAAGGCCCTTAAGTAAGCAACTAACATTGATTCAACAATAAAATATAGGCCTCATTAACACTGAATGTATTACCTTCTAATCACCTGACAATGTAAGGATAACAAACAAAACAAACTAAATATTTCCCCCATTGATCCATTCAAGTTAGTGTCTGAGCAGGATAGACAGATAGAAGGACAGAAGATCAAGCGAGAGATGGACGGAGAGTGGCAGAATAAAAAAACAGCATCGATTCCCCTCGCTGCTCTCTAAGCTTGTGATTCACCCGGCTCATTTTGGCCCAATTAACAGCAGCTTAAAGAGAATACATGCTGGGCTCCTATCTGTCTGCCCTGGCCAGCCATAGCAAGGTTGGCATGGACTGGCATCAGTTGGAATAGACTGGTGTCGGTTGGCATGATTTGGTAAGGGTTGGCATGGGTTGTAGGGACTGGCATAGCCTCAGATGGTTTGGCAAAGATTGGCACGGCTCATTCAGGGTTGGCATGATTGAGAAAGAACTGTGTGGCATGTGCCCCGTCTGTATATTTCCTGCCCCACATCAATGTTTAATTAGAGTATTGGTTTCCACTGAATGGTGGCACACAGACTCACAGACTGGGAACATTACACTGGGGAGGACAAAGCACTGAGGAGGTATATATATATATATATATATATATATATAATGTGTGTGTGTGTGCATATGTATGTATATATGTACATAGATATACACACACACAACACCAGAAGTACTTGTCCAATGGTCCAAACCAATTTACAATGTTTATAATCCAAAAAACATTATATATTTATATAATATTTATATAAATATATTTATTATATAGTTCTGAGATAGAAAATATTGATTCCAATTCAAACTATGTGCCATTTGAAGTTTTGACTTGTGACTGTTGACTTTTATTTACATTTCTGTTTTTATCATAGATTTACATTTCATGTGTAAAAGTTTGGGTGCCCCATTCAAATTACATGCTTTGTTGACTTAAGTACACGTCGTCTGCAGACAAGCACTGTCTGGCACACTGAAACACATATAATGTTATGGTTCATTTTTTCATAATGTTAAACTAATCAAATAAATATAAATATATGTTACATATTAATATAATAAATTGTGCACTAATGTATCATATCCTAGTTTGGTCCCTGCAGAGAATGAGTTATCAACAAAATGTCATTTTGCACATAGGAGTTTAAACTTTTGTGTATGACTGAATATGTACCTTACTGTTTCATTATTAACAGTCTTTTAATGATTGTCTTTCTTCTTGTCTTTCTTTCCATTTACTGCAGCAAGCTATAGCTTTCATTTAGTTGTTGGTGCACAAACGAAAACTGTGCCATGGAGCTCTTTATGCCACAGTGTACACATACAAACACACACACACACATACACACAGAGGAAGAGAGTGAAAGCTCTAATGAGGCTGTTTGCATGGTGGTTGCTATTAGCCTCCTCTTTTTTTGTAGTAATAACACAAAAAATGAGGATAAAAACTGTGCGCGATATTAGCAAGTTCCAGTTATCACAGCATCATTAAGGGAGTATTAGTTAGCATAGAAAAACATGTCATTAGTGCGAGGGGAGAGGGGGGCAAGGGGAGAGTGAGGGAGAGGGGAAAAAAGGAAGAGAGACTCCTAACGAGCAGAGGACGGACAGTTAGAAATAGGTAAACAGGCGTGTTGAGCCATGCAGAGAGAGATTGCACACAAACACAAATGCACACACACAAACACAGTGGATGGGTCACTGACAGAAAAAGCAAAAGTAATTGGTCTGTTATCAGTGGGATGTTTGTGCATTGCTGCACAGAGAGATGGAAAAACAACACACACCCAATTCCACACACACACACAGCGAGAGACACAGGCACATCTCCTAGAACTTTGGTGGACTATTCAGCTCGTGCACACAAGCTGGTCAATGTGAATCTACAGTTTAGTCTGTCAATGTAAGTAACGTTCTTTTTTTGGTAATTCCCTTTTGGCATTTTTAATCCTTCTCCACTTCTTCCTCCACAAGACCACCAGCGCACCCCCTTATAACTTCAGCGACAACTACTACTGGTGGGAAAAGTTCATTACAGTTCAGGTGGCTTTCACTGAAAGGACAATTACATGCATGCCATCATTATCACATACTGTTGCTAGGTGACCAATCATTCATTTCAAATACTGCCTGGCTAGTTGGCCCCACATGAATTATGAATGTTAAAGGATGTAAAGGAGCTATGTCCACTAACAGTGTTAACTTTATCCAGTCCAGTGTCTGGTCCTGCATCACCTCAACAGAATATGACCTGATTGTTACTTCTGTCAGTTATATGGCTTTCTCTCCAGCGCTGAAGAATGGTCCAAAAGGTAGATATCTAAAACCATCAAAAAATGTCATGTTCTACAGGAGTTAGAATTATTGCATCAGGCAAGACCAGCAGTCATGGCAAAATTACCACATGCTATTAATTTTGTAAAAAATCAAAGTAAACTAAACATTATGTATTAAGTTTGTAGGCACCTGCCAGAGTTTCTTTTGAAATCAAGGATATTAATAGGGAGATTGCACTTCCTGTGCTGCAGTGAGCATCTACTCTTGTGGGAAGCCTTCACACTAGATAGCTGGAACATTGCTGCAAGGATTTGATTGTATTCAGCCACAAGAGCATTAGTGAGGTACCGATGTTGGGTGATTAGTTCTGGATCACAACCCTCACTCCAACTCATCCCAGAGGTACTGGATGGAGTTTCATTACTCCAGTGTGTGTGTGTGTGTGTGTGTGTGTGTGTGTGTGTGAGTGAAGCAAGAAGAAAAGAACAAAGGAAAATGGACAAAGGATAACAACGGAGGAGGAATAAAGAAATTAAACAGTGATATGGACAATAAAAGGCAACATGCAGCAATGAAAACAGGAACAAATGAGCAGAGCAACGAAGCCAAAGAACAGAAGGCCAGTGTGGCTGCTTGTGCCTGTAAGAATCACACCACTCCCCGCCAGCAAGATGATCCGACAATCTATAGAAAACCATCTCATTTCCTCTCTCTCTCTCTCTCTGTCTCTCTCTCTGCTCGTGGGGATCTGGTCAGCCTGTCCTCTCTTCTTTTGCACACCAACTGTCCCTGGCAAAATGGCTGCGGCAGCGCTGCATTAATGAGCGAGTGGTGTGGCATGCTGCTGCTGCCAACCCATTCCATTTGTTCTCGACGAAAAGTGTTTCAAAACCAAGGCATTCACGAAGCAAGTGCAAAGAGACGTGAGGGTGATAAAAGAAACGAAGGACAAAGCATTTCTAATGATGGGTGTATTTAGCAGGACTCAGTCAGGGACAGTGTTCCCTATCTGCAAGGTAGCTAGAAATATGCCATCTATGTTTGCATTATATGGCAATTACTTACTGACTTCCAAGCTCTAAATAGTTATGGTTTAGCTAGCTTTCTTTTTACTTTGTCCTTGGTCAGCAATTAGCAAGGCTGTTAGCTAGGCTCTGTTATACACATACTGTACACCACACTATATAGTGCACGATTTCTGGAATAGGAAGTGATTTGGGATTCAGTTGTAGCTACATCTACTACATTAAAAACACAAAAAGGATACCTTTTTAAAGCTAAATAATTCTTTACCTCTTATGTAATGTGCTTCTAATGTAAGAAGTGAAGAATGATGCAAAACAAGTCATTTTAGACCATTTCTATTGATCTGTTTATCTTGAAAGTTTCACTCAAAGGGTAAAGGGCGACTGCAGTGTCCAAGTGATGAAGGAAAATAAAAATCAGAAAGAATGGAGATACATGTTATTTTTGCATTGCGATGATATGTCAAGGTTATTGGTAATTCCCCTCTGTGCATTTAAATAGCATATATGGAGAATCAGTATATTGTTCTATATAATTTTTGTATAAGATGGATTATATGCTCCACTTGTCAAGGTTTGTCAGGGCAAAGTTTGCAAAGTTTGCAGGACAAAGTTTGGTAGAAACTAAAAATGATGCTGTCTGTCACAAAGCTGCAGAGACTGCATTGTGCTGCTCTATGAGAGAGTGTACTTTGAAACTACAGTGATGATCCCAGCTGCTCCGTTCATTACGGTTACAAGACAAGACTACATTACTACACTAATATGATCCAGGGTCTTTTGGCCTAGTCTTTATTCTTTTTTTTAGGTCTATGACTCCTCTTTCTTTCCCTTCTCGCTCTCTCTCTCTCTCTCTCTCTCTCTCTCTCTCTCTCTCTCTCTCTCTCGCCTCCGTCATCTGTCGTTCCTCTCAGCAGGGCGTCATATTAGCTTCACCTGTCAGATTAGGAGACAAGTTCATGAATAACTGGACCCTCTCTCTCCAGGTTGTTAGGCTGAGACATTCGAAAGGAAATAAATCTCCATGGTGACACGCATCGATAAAGCTGACACTCAGGCATGCGCATAGACACCTAGATACACAGAATCCCAAGGGTTACAGAGTGAATGTGTTGGATTGCAAATTCACCTCAGTAAGCTCAGGTACACTTCAAAAGGATACCGAAATCCATTCTCTCTCAATTTAATGGGGCTTTGTTACCTTAATTGTGATTATTAATGGGGCCATATCCATTTTAACATTTTTATTTCATTCAAGCCCACCTATGACATTTGTGTGAGTATAAAGAGAGTCATACAGTGGGTCGTAAAGGAGTCAGTGGAGAGGAGTGTAAGAGAGCACAATTGTCCTCACTCTCTCTGGGTGAGCAGGATGTCCCTGCCTGTTTTCCAGTGTGGGCATCTGTTAGATAATGAAACAGAACTGGAGGTTAATGTTCTCCTCCAAGCATGTTGAGCTGTTCAAGCATGTTGCATTAATAGCATCATGAAAAGCTGCAGTGCATGTAGAAGAAGAATATGGTGGGCTTCATACTCCCAGTACTGGTAGTACGGGTGTATTTAGGGGAATCTAAGCTAGCGGGTGGAATTGGATGCAACAAAATTGGGAAAAATGGCATTAGATAATATCCCTTAGAATTACTGTAAACAGCCGGATTGTGTAACTGTTCCTTCATGTCTTAAATAACCTCTGTTCTGATTGGCTGCCCTACATAGAGCCTTGTTCCAAAAGCAGCCCAGGCTGAAACACTCTTTATAACTTCAGTGTGGATAGGCTGTTCACTGAAAAAGGTGAATATATTTAAATGAGTTCATACAAAACGGGCTATTTTTGCAGATCAGGTCCATATATGTTATATGGACCGAGGAATGAACATACCACATCAATGAAGGGGAAAAAGAGAAAGATACAGCGACTGGACTAACTGTAATTCAATACAATAAAGCTACCATTTCTGATATTTAACACACACACACACACACACACACACACACACACAGCTGACTCCTGATTTTTCATTCCTTGTGTCTTGATCAAAGTGTTGTATTCCTCAGTTGTGCTTTTCCTTCCACATGACCTTTAGCACTCAAAGTTATCTCCTTCACACACACGTGCACACAACATGAACAACCCCCTGAACACACACACAGACATTCACACATATCCTCATTCACAACACATTTCCACCATCCCCCACCCCTCACCCTCCCTGCCACCCATGCATACACACACAAACACAAAGAATTTTACAATCATGCAGTCATACAATATAGTGAAAGGATGTAGATGAAAACTTTCTGGGCCACTGAATACACCCAAAACATGTCTGAGACAGCCATTTCTGCACTTCAACTGAAGTCAAGTAAGTGTTCATTGTCATTTCAACCATAAACAGTACACAGAGAAATTAAACAACATTTCTCTAGGACCATGGTGCAACACAAAGAACAAAAAACAGAAACAAGGCTACACAAGAATGGGAAGGACAGGAGCAAAAAACACAAGATCAACAGTACAATAATTTATAGCACAAGACAGCATACAGTGCACTTGACAGGAACTTTAAGAGCACTAATGTAAGTGAAAGTGCTGCAAAACTTTCTGCCAAGTGGAAGGAGGGAAAAGAGAGAAGGGTGTGTAGGGTCACCCGCAATGCTGGTGGCTTTGCAGATATGCTGTTTGGTGTAAATGTTTGCAACAGAGGGGAGAGATGATCCTTTTAGCAGGCCCTACTATCCTCTGTGGGGTCTTGTGATCTGATGCGGCACAATTTCCTTACCACACCAGGATGCAGCTACAGAGAATGGTCTCAATAATCCCTCTGTAGAATGCTGTGAGAATCGGAGGGAAGTGCATTCTCCTCAGTCTCCATGGGAAGTAGAGATGCTGCTGGTTCTTCTT
Organism: Brycinus macrolepidotus; assembly: GCA_037974445.1. Classification (NCBI taxonomy): domain Eukaryota; kingdom Metazoa; phylum Chordata; class Actinopteri; order Characiformes; family Alestidae; genus Brycinus; species Brycinus macrolepidotus. The sequence continues at coordinate 19,331,832 of JBBPCZ010000115.1, read as the reverse complement.
AGCAATGGAGCTGGTGTTGAGGTTCCACTTGAGGAACATGGTGCTTGGTGCTGAGGACCTGTTTATGTTCAGCAGAAAGTGATCACGATGTGCACATCCTTGACGTCTTTGCACTCTACTACCTCAGTTTTTTCTGCTGCTTTATTCCCTTTCTTTCTCCTAAATGTTTGTAGCACTGTTTTTTGTTACACTGTCTTTGTTGTATTTTTTGTCTTCATGTCATATGTTGTGTGGGATTGTTTTTGTGCTGTCCGTGCACCTGGGACTGTAAGAAATGCAATCTCATTCAGTCATGTACTGTTTATGTGTAAGGATAACAATACAGGCCAACTTGACTTGAACTTGACTTGACTTCTCCTGATGTCAACAACCATCTTTTTTGTTTTGTCCATATTCAGAGACAGGTTTTTGGCTCTGCACCATTCTGTTAGCCATAGCTTCTCCTCTCTGTATGCCACTGATCAAAGTCACCATGTGCTCTGTGTGATGGTGCTGGAGATGTTGCTTCTAACCCTGACTGACTGAGGTCAGATGCTGAGGAATGATGGCGCTGAATGCTGAACTGAAGCCCATGAACTACATTCTCACATAAGTGTCTATTGTGTTCAGATGGTTGAGGGCAAGGTGAAGTGTGGTGGTGATGACATCATCCATTGAACAGTTGGGAGGATATGCAAACTGGAGTCCAATGTGGGGGGCAGCTGTGAGTTTATGTGCCTCATAATGAGCCTCTTAATGATTGTGTGAGTACAACAGGATGGTAGTCAAGCATGACACTGACAACTTCTTTGATGGTGGCAGCTTTGAAGCATTTTGGAATGACGGTTGTGCTCAGAGAGATAGATGATATCTGTGAGCACAAAACTGGGAATGTTTTCTGGTCCAGTGGCTTTCTGTGTGTTTACTCTAAGCAGAGTCCTCCTCACATCAGCCATGGTCAGACAGAGCGCCTGGTCCTTGGAGGATGTGGTGGTCTTCCTTGCTGCCATGTTGTTCTGTGCCTCAAACCAAGTGTAAAAGTCATTAAGCACATCTGAAAGAGAGGTCCCACCAACACAAGCAGGTGAAGATGTCCTGCCACATGCGCCGTGTTTTGCCAGCATCCTGGAAGTGGTAGTGAATTTTCTGAGCATGTGCTTGCTTTGCTGCTCTGATGGCCCAGGACAGGTTAGCCATTGCTGTTCTCATGTCGCCTGACATGAAGCCAATGTCATGGGTTTTCAGCAGCAAACTCCAGCGGTGGTGAGCAGTAACTAGAGACCAGCACAGTGTTCATACATGATTTGGTGTTGAAGTAAACATACAGGGCCCCTCCTCAGTTTTTGCCTGGCAGAGCAGTCCACGCAAAATGCCAACAGGCTATCCAGCTGAGTAGCCAACTCCAGAACGCTGTTGCTGAACCATGTCTCCACAAAAAACAAAAACACAACAGTTTCTGAACTCACGTTGGGTAGTTTGCCGGAGTCAGATGTGGTCCAGTTTATTGTCAGGGAAGTAAACATTGGTGAGCAGGATGGATGGGATAGCTGGCCAGCTAGCATTAGCTTTTAGCATGGACCATTCAAGGTAAGTGTCTTGCACGTATCTTAGTTGTAGAAGAGTCTTCTGGAATAGACATGTGCACAAGTGTGCAGAAAATTTTATGGGAAAGTCCACTACAACTACACTTTTGCAACAAATGTTGGATACCAGAGAGGCTTCCATTTGGCCTCTATATGTGAATCATTAAAAAAGTTAATCTTTTCTGAATTAAAGACCACATACTTCAAGTATCATTAATGAGATTATGAATCTGAAGAAAAATTATGAAAATGAAGACTAATGAAATTAGACATAGGAATACAAAAGATAGGAAAAAGCTATGAAATAATATCCTAAGGGTTTGGATATCCCAGTGAGCACTGCTGGATCAACTGGAAGCTGCATCGTTCCATGCAGGCACTGCCTAGACAAGACCATCCCTAAAAACAGAGCATAAAGGGGGCTTGTGAGGGAATCCACAGAGAAGTCATCAATCACTTTGAAGGAGCTACAGAGTTCAGGTGAAGGTGCACCAGTAAACGATATTAACAGCTCTGCATACAACTGGTCTGTATGGGAGGGTGGCTAGAAGAACCCACTTTTGAAGAAACACATCAAAGCATGTCTGGAGTTTGCCAGAAAGCACCAGAGTGACTCAGCTAAAATGTGAGATAAAAATTTCTGGACAGACGGAACAAAGGTTTCTAGCCAAAATGCAAAATGCTGTATGTAGTCTAAACCTAACACTGACTGTTCCATAATAAAAACCATCCCAATAGTAGATATGCTTTTCCTCAACTGGGTATCTTGTTAATACTGAAAAACATATGGCTGGTACAAAATACAGGGAGATACTGAAACACAACCGGCTTCAGTCTATTAAAAAGTTAGGGCTTTCACCAGGACAATGATCCCAAGCACAAGGCCTAAGCAATACAGGAGAGATTGAACAACAAATAGCTGAATATTCAACAATGCCCAAGTCAAAGTACAAATCTCAATCCAATCATGAATCTGTGGTATAAACTGTGGTTCACAAGCATCATCAAATCAACCTGGGCAAATCTGCCAATAAGACAAAATGGTGTGCAAAGCTGAGAGAAAATGTAAATGCAGCAAGAGGTGGTTCCACCAAGTACTAGTTTGAAGGAGTCGAATACTAACCCTAACCCTAACCATTATTTTTACTCTTACTTTAGAAACATTTTGACTTGCAATAAAAAATACTGTCTGGAACAAATTGGGTGAGAAAGGTTCTTGTTTGAGAAGTGTTTTTTTCACATTAAATGTATTATTCTGCTCAGTACTGATCACAGTAGTGACTCACTTTACACTGCAGCTTACCATTAACCAGTATTTCTACTATAGCACATACAAAACCAGAAAATAACACATAAGACTACTAACATTTGGTACATGTTCTTATCTAGAGAGACCTACAATTCACACATGTTACTGAGGTAAATAAATGTAGCACTAGGGGTGATGTAGTATAGTGTGTCTAAACAGGGAATCAAACCTACTACATCTGGTCAGAGTCTGAAGAAGAGTGCAACACCAAGCCTGTGTTGCCTTCTGAAACTGTTGTTGCCCTTCAGGAAGCTTTTCAGATCGCCAGCCATGATAATAGAACAACTAAACAAACTGGAATTAGCTGGAAATGAACAAAATACAGTTGAGCAGTTGAGACTCACTGGAAGAAAGCAACATTCAGATCAATTAGGTAAATTCAAAAAAGCAGATTAATATTGTATTTTTTCATGACTCACAAAACACAAAGGTTTACTACTTCCATCCAAGTTAGCTAACTTATTTTGCTGACTTAAGAAATATTTTTGATGTTATTGTTAACTCACTGAATTGGGAACCTAATCGCTATGAAGCTACATAAGTTCTGAATATACTGGTTAGCATGTGATGTATGAGCAAAGTGACATATTCACTGTCTGAGGCAGAATGATCCTACCTGGTGCAGATATCCACAGAAGAGTCAAATTTCAGTTTCCCTCACAGTCCTTCCATTTAAACTGCAGCCTGACTTACTAGATATGAGTGCTTGTAATGCTTTAATGTATAAATGTGTTTAATGTAAATAATGTATAAATCATGAAGGTTTTTTTTTTCTCTCGGAACTGCTATATTGTCTGTACGTTATATCAATGCTGGGTGATACTGATACAATTTAGTGATATTTTAATTATATCACAGTATAATAGTATCGGATGATATTTAAGTTACCATTAATGATGTTAATGAATCCATGCTTCCTGAGTGCAGTTATGCCATATGCTATGCTCTGTGCCTGACTCTTTTGTTGCTTCCTTCCTTTTAAAATTCTCCTTCCTTTTAACAGAAACTTCACTGATCAGCCACAACATTAAAGCCACTGACAGGTGAAGTGCATTACATTATTTTGTTACAGTGGCACCTGTCAAAGGGTGGGATATATTAAGCATCAAGTGAACAGTCAGTTCTGAAGTTGGAAGTGGGAAAAATGGGCAAGCGTAAGGATCTGAGTGACTTTGACAAGGGCCAGACTGTGATGGCTAGATGATCCCCAAAAAAGTAGGTCTTGTGGGGTGTTGTACCTACCAAAAGTGGTTTAAGGAAGTTACAATCGTTGAACAAGTGACAGGATCATGGATCTCCGATGCTAGCTCATTTGGTCTGATCCCACAGAAGAGCTATCATAGCACAAATTACTGAAAAAGTTCATGCTGGCTGTGATAGTATGGTGTCAGAACAAACAGTGCATCACAGCGTGCTGTATATGGGGCTGCATACCCCCAGACCAGTCAGAGTGGCAATGCTGACTATTGTTCGCTACTGAAAGCACATGAGCATCAAAACTGAACCAGAGAACAATAGAAGAAGGTGGCCTGGTCTGATGAGTCATGTTTTCTTTTACATCACATGGATGCCCAGGTGCGTGTGTGTTGTTAGAGATGCCCCTGGATGCAGAACTGGAAGAAGGCAAGTTAATGGAGGCAGTGTGATGCTCTGGTCAATGTTGTGCCATGAAACCTCAGATCCTGGCATTCACACGGATGTTATTTGACACAAACAACCTACCTAAACAGTGCTGCAGACCAAGTACAGCCCTTCATTGCAACAATACTCCCTAATGGCAGTGCCTTTTTTCACCAGGATAATGCACCCTGCCACACTGCATTCGTTGTTCAGGAATGTTTGAATAAATGAGTTCAAGGCGTTGACTTGGCCTCCCCAGATCTCAATCCGATGGAGCCTCAGTGGGATGTACTAGACAAAGTAGTCTGATCCATGGAGGCCAAGTCAACACCTTGAACTCATTTATTCAACCATTCCTGAACAATGTGTGCAGTGTGGCAGGGCGGAGGTGGGGACCTTGCAACTTACAAGATCTGCTGCTAATATTTCTGATATGTAAAAAGTGACCAAATTTCTGTGAGGAAGACTGCAGCAAGGGGATAATAATTGGACCCAAATTAATGACTGTAAAAGATAAGTTGCCATTATATTATATGGGTAAAGACATAGCATTATTAGTGTGCTTGCAGAGCGAGCACACTATTGTTCTTCTTAAGTTTTATTATTATCGTCTTTATTATTATTATTCCGTTCACCCGTTTTTTGGCCCGCTACTCCTCCCAGGGCTTTCGAGATAGA
>JBBPCZ010000115.1:19283345-19323601 GCA_037974445.1 Brycinus macrolepidotus | reverse complement strand
TATGTGTTTAGTGATAGTGTTAGTGTGTGTGGATAGTGTATGTGTATAGTGATAGTGTTAGTGTGCGTGGATAGTGTGTGTATAGTGATAGTGTGTGTGGATAGTGTATGTGTTAGTGATAGTGTTAATGTGTGTGGATAGTGAATATGAACAGCAATCAGCCACAGCAACAAAACCACTGAAGTGAATAACATTGATTATGTTTTTACAAAGGCATCTGTCAAAGGTTGAGATATATTAGGCAGCAAGTAAACAGTCAGTTCTTGAAGTTGATGTGTTGGAAGCAGGAAAAAGTGTAAGGATTCGAGTGACTTTAACAGGGGCTTGACTGTGATATCTAGGTGACTGGGTTAAAGCATCTCCAAAATGGCAGTATGTATGTAGTGTCAGTGTGTATGGATAGTGAATGGGTGTGTGTTTGCATGTATAGTAGCAGTATAGATAGTCGATATTTACTGAATGAGTATAAGTATACTGAATAAGCATGAGTATGGATAAGGGCCATGCACTGGAGTTGTGTGTGCATGTGTACGTATGTGTGTGTGTGTAGTGGTAATGCAGCAGTGGTAGCGGATGCATTTAACCCAGTGTTAATGCTTTAACTGAGAGTTTAAGGAAGCCGAGCAGAGCACATTTATAGTTCACTCTGGGCAGTGCAGGGCTATAACATGGTCAGTGGGGGTAAATTTGACACCACTGCTCTTAGTGAGAACTAAGAGATAGGCTTACACTGGAAAGGTTAAGAACCCACTGAACATTTGAGGAATCCACAGAGACATGCATTTGCACACACACTCTGTATGGAGGTTTTCCAGTGAACTGCACATCATCCTGGCAAAATATTTCTATGCCTATCCCCTAAAATCCAACTCTAAGCCTAAACCCATTTACTTAATGGAAATTGAAATTTAAGGTGTTTTTTCGAGTGAAAGTTGCTTTTTGAGTCAAATCACATTTCTTCCTTATGAGATCCAGCAAAACGTCAACATTTTTCACCATCTTGCCCCTTTAGAATCTCATTTCCCTTACCTCCATTGTTGTTCTCTCTCTCTCTCTCTCTCTGGAGAGTCTCAGTGGTCCAAGGTCCAGTATGAGCCATGAATAAATCATTATTACAACAACACCCCACACACACTCACACACATATGCATGCGCGCGTGCACACACGCACACACACGCACGCACGCACACACACGCACGCACACGCACACGCACACACACACAGGTCTCTATCAGCCCCCTGTGTCTGTGATCATTGCAAAGCTGTTCCAAAAGCTGTTGCCCCTGAAAATGAGGTCTCACCCCCCCACCCCGTTCTCCCCACCCCCATGGTGCATGCATAATTAATCATCACAATCATATATAAAGATATATAATTCATTATATAAATACAAATAAATAAATCATCAGAGAACATGGCCAATCCTCTTGTCCCTTTGCTGATGAAATATTCGTCAGCTGAAATTTCCCACTGGCGAGATCCAGGTTAGCCGAGGCTGTGATTTACTCCGGGGCACTGTGCAGACGCCAGGGCAGATGGGCCACCTCTGACGATGCATGTTTTTCTGGGGTCCCGAGGCTTGAACGTCTGATTAAGGATCAGATATGGCAGCGTGTTCAAAGCCAGAGTGCATTGACTGAGTTGATTCCGTTAGATTTGTTCGCTCTCTAAGGAGCTTCCTGAAGCAGACTTGTCAATGCACAGACAGCGTGAAAGTGTTAAAACATTCAAAGGGAAACAGGTTACCCAGCAGACTGTCACTGATTCTGCTGGCATACAGGGAAAGCTACTTTTTCAGTTTTATCCACTTTCCATCTCGTTCCTTACTCTCCATCTCTCGTTCTCTCTCTGTCTCTCTCTCTCGCCCCTCTTTCTCTCTCTCTCTCTCTCTCTCTCTCTCTCTCTCTCTCTCTCTCTCTCTCTCTCCCTCTTTCTATCTCTTTATCCCTCTCCCTCTCCTCTCCCTCTTCCTCTCTGTCTTTCTCTCTCTGTCTGTCTTTCTCTCTCTGTATGTTGCAGCAGAGCAGAGAAATTGCCTGTTATCCAGGGTCGATTTTTCATGTGCTTGTAAATTGGCTGCTATTGACAAGTCTGTCAGGAAAGGATAAGTCTGTGTGAAGCCACCCAGCACAGCACAGCACTGCCAGATACTCAGCTTAGTTCCACTCTACAGGGGTAGATGGCTTTGGTGCTGGGTACGGGGTAAAGGGTGAGGGGTGGGTAGTGTTAGTTAGGGTCTAACAGTGAGTGTGAAGCTGCAAATATGTTGTGAATAAAGCACAATGAATCAAACTGAGGAGTACCTGTTTGTAACACCTCTACATATTATTTTCAGAATGTCATGTGTAAACATAACACAAAAACATCAAAGGTGTGGATTTAAAATGGTATGCAACACAAAATGTTCATAGCATGTAAATAGCAACCACTCATGACAGCAACAGTTTCAAATTGGTCCTGCAATTCATCATTTCTCCTCATCTTTACTGCTCAGAGAGTCAGAGAAATAGGTGAAATGGGGCAAGAGAGAAGGAGGCTGAAGACAGTCCACTGAAGAACGACTGACAAAGGGGTATGGATATAATCACGGTGGGGGCTGGGTGGAGGCCAAGTGGTGGTGGTGGGGGAGTGGGGGGGTGTATGAAGGAGAATAAATTAGAGGCTGATAAAATGGAGGTCACGCATAACGTACTGTTGCACCACTAATACATTCCCTTCTGAATTGCAGCAGGAGCTCTGTGAGCCTCAACGATTTTTAAAGGGGCCATATTCTACAATTTTCCGGTTGACTTATGTTTGTGTGGTTTTATATGTCAAAATCAGTGTAAATCATTTCTACATGGCCATTTACAACCTTTCTTTATCCAATCAAAACTAGCGGCTATATACTGATATATTAAACAGTATCTGTTCTGCCTGTATTGTGCTTTATTCAAATATACCTCTGAAGTTGAGTTGTCACTCTCTAGTTGACTTTATGCACATATTAGGACCTATACGTCTAAATAGACTTTCTGTATGGGGAAAAATGAATGCTGTTTTTGATCAGCATTTTGTTATCAGGCCCTGTGGAAAACAACAAGGGTCCAAAGCTGATGCGTTTTGACATACTCAAACCTCACAAGGTCCTCTGATTTATAGTATCATCAAGGAGCTAAAACGTAACTATTTCTACAGCTACAAGTGAATGCTGCTGTGCATCAAATCGGCATCATAAAACCAGCAATCTGCAGGATCTGTCAAATGCGGTGGTTAAATTACTCTGAGAGGAGATATTGTCTTTGAGTAGCTGTTGTAAATAATATTTAATAGGTGTCACAGTGCTGAAGTTTAACAACAAACTTAGCTTTATGCACTGTTATTTCCAGCTTAGACCTGGAGTTACTAATATGGACATCACACAGACCAAAAGGCACACAGCTTTTTTGGAGTTTTGGATGTCTGGGTAATTTGGAAGGCTAAGAACAATATTCTTATTACTTCACTGTATTCAGGGCATATGTAAATAGATGAGGTCACAACATTAATTTTAAATGGTTGCCATCTACACTGGATTCAGTAGATGGGCTGTATAGATTGGGATATTGGAGTAAAAGGTATGCTAAATGTCCAGATGTTTGATGATGCCTGTCCATCTCTTATTTCTTCAGAAAACAGGTGCATTAATAGAGAGTTTGGCCCCTTAGGCTGCAGTAACAGCTACTGCTCTTTTGGGAAGGCTTTACACTAGACATTGCCGTGAGGAGTTGATTGCATTCAGCCACAAGAACATTTGGGGGTCAAGTAATGATGTTGGATGATTAGCTCTGGATTGCAAACACCACTCCAACTCATCCCAAAGAGCTCCATTACTCCAGAGAATGCAGTTCCATGGCTCTCTAACCCAATGCTAGGGGATTTTACAGCCCTCTGATCAACACTTGGCAAGATGACTTTAGGCTCATGTGTGGCTGCTCCAGAACATCCCATTCTATTGGCACTGCCTGAGATTACAACAGCTGTGTGTTTACAACTGAACATCTGGGTCACCAATGGGTGCACCAGTAGCTGAATTTCCTCATTTGAGCAGTATCTGGATACATTTGAATATAATATGTTCAAGATACTTTTGTGAATCCATCTCAGATGGCTTTCCCTATTTAGGAAATAAGCAGCAGACAGTAAAACTTCTCATCCCCTCTAGTATTCCAGTGAGACTGCCATTCATTTACACTGCTGGAATTGAGGGGTCTCTGCTAGAATGTGGAGCACTGAATCCCTTATCCACTCCCTGTACTTCTGTCTCTTTCTCTCTAACTTTTATTATCTCTGTTTTGTCTTTTCTTGCTCTTCTTTTTGGTACCTTAGCGTCCTTCATTCTCTTCCTTGTCCCTTCCTGTAATCTGGGGCTCCGCTGCTACTTCTTCTCCGCCACATCATTCCCTTCTTTTATAGTCAAACATTGCTGCTCGTTCGCCGAAGTAAAACCACAGGGACTCTTTCTAGCGACATAATTCCGTACAGATGCTTTTTATACCTGAATCTGAGAGAAGACAGCAGCAGACAAGAAGGTTGCGGAGAACGCCAAACGCTCGTGAGTGTGTGTGTGTGCGTGTGTGTGTGTTCCCTGGTGTACACTTCACACAAAAGCTCATCTGCTGCTGAGGCACACACAGATCTCAATCTACTGGTTCTCATTCACTCGCTCCATCTTCCACGACACCTTTCACTTATTTGCTGTATAACACACACACTTATGCATGCACAGGGCTAATAAATGCCAAAGCGAGTCCTGTCTGTCCTGTGTTCTCCTGTCACTTCTTCCGCCAGTGATGATTTGCACTTCTTCGCCGAACGCTTCTTCCTGCATCACACCTCTCCATCTGACCTTTGCATTCCGTCTCGAGTGCGTCACTTCTCTCAGCACTCTCTCCCTCCTTATCTGTCCATCTCCCCCTCTTTCTCTCTCTCTCTAGCTCTGTAGCACACAAGACACTGCAGCCTAAAGACCTCCACACCCTGAGCATGATTTATTAGTGTGGATATCAATAAAGGCGAATGTCAATAAATTAATTCAAACGTGTGTTTAAGTGATGATGGCTTGCACACCAAAGGTGATTTTTCAGACAGTGGAAATGCAGCATTATTTTATTATTTTCATGGATTTTTGTAAAACTTTCATAGGCGACTTGAACCCCCCTTCAACAGGGAACTATGGGGCAACTATGGAAATGTTTCCGTGCCTCACTACAACTACAGGGAAAAAGGTCAATATGTAAGGGATAAATTATTCACCCATTCGTTTTTAAACTACACAATACACATATTATGCAAATCCATTGCAGATACTATGTTTCCCATAGGGCGCCATCATTTTTTCTTTGAATGCTTTCATTTTCCATGAAATCAGAAAATACAGCAACTATTCTCAATACAGAGCTTGTAGTAGGAGGACACTGATATACTCAAGCATTGAATAGCAAATTAACCACAGAACAGTCAGGACAATGCCAGCACTTATGTTAAGACTAACCACTGGCAGCCTACCAATAATGTGTAACAGACTGCAAAATCAAAGTCAGCAACTGTTATCACGTAGTCTAGTTGAATTAAAATATACCAAGAATATCTTTTTCATTTTCAAAAAATGCAGTTAATAACTACTTGTGCTGTTTAGAACTGAAGCATACACGTGGCATGTTATTTTTTGTCTCAATTTAATTTAGTAGCCTAGTGGGTAAAACACTTGCCCGTGAACCTGAGGACCACAACGTCGCAGGTTCGAACCCCCACTTTCTACCATTGTGTCCTTCAGCAAGACACTTAACCCTCAGTTGCTCCAGGAGGGCTGTCCCTGTAACTAATGATTGTAAGTCGCTCTGGATAAGAGCGTCAGCCAAATGCCCTCTTTACATGCATATGTTGAATTAAAATGAAATGACTAAATAATTGAATAAAAACTAAATGATGGTTTTTCCATGGGGAGAGAGCAGAGGGAGAATGAGCAGGGAGCACAAGTGAGAAGAGAGGCAGAGCAGGGAGAAAACGTTTGCTGGTTAGAATATTCAGTCCAAAAAAAAGATTTCTGTTTTTCATGTGACTGGCAACCCCAGAGGTTGGGCTGTGTCACCCCCCCACTCCCCACCACCCCCACATTCTGTGTGTGCTCCACTACATCCAGTAGTCCAGAAATGCCCCTGAGCTCAGACAACTATGGTTGTCTTTGGCATTGGCATGGCGACCAAGATGATGGATCACCGGTGTCCCAGCAACTAGAACTTTTTGTTACGGAAATCCAGGTCCTGAATGAGGCAGAGAAACTCTCCATTGTGTTTTTTTGCTTTTCCAGGATGGAAGCAGCCTTTTGTGAGGAGCAAAGGATGTATTTTTGTTGCTTGAAGGCATTCTGCACATTTGTATGTAGCACAAACAACACACTGAAATTTCAAACACTTTGCTACTGTTCACACTGAGGGCAAATTTGATTTCTCTATATGATTTTTCAAATCTGAATTTTATACTTAAGTGTTCAAATTCAAGTTGTTTACATGAAAAAACAAAAAGCATTCTTTACTTCTAATGCAGGCTAATAGAAAAACATTTCATTCTTAGTAGTTTTGAAAAATTTCTATTGGTCTGTTCATCACGAAAATGTTTCAAGATTTAAAGGGCAGTTGCTGTATTCAAATGATGTAGAAACATCCCCCCTCCCCCCCCACAAAAAAAATGGAGTTGTATAGTTTTCTTTGCACAGCAACGATAACCACACTGGTTGCCATGGTAATGGCACAAGTATGAATACTCTGACCTTGGAGAGTCAACCAAAATATAGTGAATCCCTTAGATACTGATGTGTTCTGTTTCTGTCTGTCTGAATCCACTTTCTATGGATTTGGTGTAAAAGATTTTTACCCAAATATTTTTCACTTTCACCTGTTCAGCATCATGTTTGTTGTGTAATGGTCTTAAGGCTATTAGCTCGTATTAATATGTATATCGCAGAAGGCTTTGATATGTAAATGTGCCCAGTAACCAATTACACTGTTTAAATGCACATCAATTCAAAATTAGTTCAGTATTAGTCTGACAAAAAACTGCTTGTCTGAGATTATTATTATTATTATTATTATTATTATTATTAATAACAATAATAATAATAATAATAATAATAATAATAATAATTAACGTCCATATAAAGACAGTGAAGTGCTTAGATCACTCCGCTGACTCTGATGTGGAGTTTTCTTAGGACTTTACAGCACTTTCTGCAGTTTATGTGTTGGCAGCAAACATGATGGACAAATCATGAAAGTGCTCTCTCGTCAGAACTAGACACCATTAGATACTAAAGTGAAAGGCAAAAAAAAGAAACGCTGATATTTTTAAATGGCATAAAGAGGGTGTTTTGAGTGGCAGCCAGGTCTGTATTGACTTGTATGTGAATGTGACTGGTTTAATATACTAACTAGTCAGATTGTTTGTGTGCCTGTAAACAATTAATTAAACATTTAATTAGACTGGGTGCTGTAAACACCTTGACCAGACAAGAGTGACCAGAGTGTTTCTGCATGTGTTTTCAATTATTAAAGTTCTTCTCGCAATTCAACAAGAGTATGTTATTTTGGAGATTATCAGTCGCACGTTTTTAATGTATTCTAAAGTATATTGTGATATTAATGTGTAGCAAAGTAACAACATCCCTGTTTTACCCTCAGAGAGAAAGCAAGAGAAAAAGTGACTTCAAGCCACTCTCCAGACACATACAGTGCTCTCTGAAAAAGACAGTAGCAGGTTTTGATTAGGTTGCGTTAGGATGTGTACTCAGGCTTTCAGTCTGAAATGTCACATTGGCCTTAAAGTGCGGCCCGTCAGCTTTCATATAAAAGCATTTTCACCCATTTCTGAAGACTAGCAGGGGAACTAAGTATAACCAAATGCTTTAAAACACACTGGATGGCACCTTTATCGTGCAGCAACACATCTGCCCTGGGACCTAAAGAATTTTTCAGAGTCAGAGATACAGAGAACATTTAACTGGCCAAGTGAACTGTGCGTTCATTGCATGGCCATACATGCTGAGTAATATTCTAACACGAATACACATAACTAACTGTTTAAAGAAATGCAAATACCTCACCCCAGAGTTAAGCGGTTACAGAAAACCACAGCTCCAGATGGCTGTAATACATGCCAGCCAGTACATCCGGAAGCCTGTTATATCAGAATAACTTAAGGGTAGAAAGCACAGAGTTAATCTTTATTTCTAAACATATTTGCCTGTTCAGTTAAAAAGAAATCAATATGTAAAAAAGCCTGGTATAATTTTAATGTGTGGCCACTTTATGCACAAAAGAATTAACTTAATATACATTTGCACATACTCACGCAAACCAACTAAACACTCTCAGTCATATTGTTTTTCTTTTTCCAGCATCGCTATCTTTAACATACAATCTTAAAATTCATTTTTCAGGTTTGTTATCATTTTATATCTTCAAACTTTGTAACCAATGCCAATAAAGTACCCTGAAAAGATTATTTAAATGGTGCTTAAATGATGTAATGTGCACCATCATACTTCTAAAAGCCGACAGTGTGAACTTCAAAAGTCATTCTGCTCAGGGTTAGATCAAGACCCTTCAGTGCCCCTGGGCATTAAAAGGTATGGCCTTTAGATCCTCGTTCCCAAAATCACTGTAGACATAACACACTCTCCATCACACACATTACTGATATTAGGGACTTTAGGCAACAATAGTGGTGGAATGGCAGCTGGAAAAAACTGTGCTGTTCTACACATTTTTCTTGCTGCTTACTGCCACTGTAGCCTGCTGCTCTGCTATGGTAGAAACATCAGGCTCCCACTAAAATGAGAGTTTATTTCGCATTTTATTGTGTTGAATTATAACTTCAGCACACTAACAGTTTTCCTTCAATCGATTCAGTGTAAAATGATCACAGACACTGATTATTTTAGGTTTTGGTATCAGATGATACCAGTTTCTCCATAGTGGTATAGCTTAGTAACTTTTTGTGACTATGATATTACTGTAGACTAATTTCTGGTTGCTGTAGCCTTTACTTCATGCTAAAAGTCCTTCACTGATAACTGATTATTTTGTTAGGGTTTTTTTATCCACATAAACATCACTGTTTAACCCAAAGGAAAAAATGTCTTTCTTAAGATCATGAATAAATAATGAAAGATCACTGATTTCTGAATACTCAACAACAACAACAGCAATAACAACAACGACAACAACATTAATAATAATAATAATAATATTAATAACAATAATAATAATCATCATCATCATCATCATCATCATGTATAGAATCTAATTTGAGATTCAACACAGTAAATATCATTTAGTAAGACACAAAGGAATTATCTGTGAAACATTATTTAGATGAAAGTAGGAAAATCTGAGGGTTATTTCTCCAGAGCCAAATTTCAGAAATAGGAGAAAATAGCTAAAAATTGCTCACACTAATTTTGAGCAGGACTTAAACATGCGTAGGAAAGGTAAAGTGCATTATGAGGAGAGCTTATTTAGAATCCTTATTTCTCTAGGAGCAAATTTGAGGTGGGCGTGACGAAGATGCTTTTTGGATATTCATGGCTGAATTGGAATAACTCTTGGTGCCACTGGGCAGTGACCCAGACCAATCATGGTACAAACAGTTACTTTGAAATTAAAGTGCTGGAGTGCAGAAACACAACAGTAAAACAGTTACTGACCAAACATATCTGAGACTCACTCAGTATAGACTTGACTTTCATTTTGTGGTGTATATCCAAGCGTGAGTCTATTAAAATGGGAAGGCTTATATGAAGTAAGGATATATGAATGTCAGTGCACCAGTAAATATAGCTCCACATAACGAATACACACCTGAATTTTGCGTTTGGCTTGTGTGACATTGGTTAGAAACGATCTCCTCGTCATTTCTTGTATAACAGGCTGCACCATTCCATCCATCACGTCTCTTCATCTTCTTTCCTTTTTCTCTCCTCCTCCTCCTCCACCTCCTCCTCCTTCTTCCTCTGAGAGCAAGGAACACAACTTTTTTAAAACAACTGACAAGTGCACGTCAAGGTCTGATTGAAAAAAAAAAGACAAGAACTTTCTAGAACGGGGACAGAAAGAGAAACAAGAGCTGCTGTCAAAACAGGGGTGAAAAAAAAATTACACAGAGTTTGGAGTTTATGAATTTTTAGACAGTTCAGACACCACCAGAATAGCAATTCCTGCACTTGAGGAGGTAAATAAGAATGCTAGCAGTGTGTTATGAACGCTTGTGAGTGTTCTTTGGGGAACGAGAGATACCACACCTGGACAGGAAAACAAGACAATTAAGCAGCGCAAACTTCCCTCATTTTCTTTCCCCACTTCTGCGATATGATTTCGTTTCCTCTTTCCCCTTTTAAGTACTTTTTTTCCCTTCGTCCTCTCTGTCTCCGCAGCTCATGTCTTTCGTGTTCGCTTTCTGATTGCTGGCGCTACAGCTGTGCTATCAGCTCCAGTAAATGAGCACCTCGAAGCGGCTAATTACTCCCTCACTTGAAGTTTAGCTGCCTGAATGCTAATAAAGCAGCCTGACACGAAGCTATATGGAGATGGAGTCATCCATAATGCAAATGCTATGCTAAAGGGAGACAAGCTCATCCTTACAGGGGAGTGTTTTTCTAACCTATTTTTATTCTCCCTTACTCAGACGTGTTCACTACTCTTAAGTAGTTTAGGGTCTTGGAAATAGAATCCAACTTGCTAAAAAAAATTGCTAAAGAAGTCTTGACTGAAGCTATGCAACGTACAGAGAAATATTATCTTTTAGCATAAATCACGTTAACGATCTAACCAGCTGAACTGAGGCCTAACTGTTCAAGTGGTGGTCATAGTCTTGGTTTCAACCTCATTCATGTATCTTTGGAACACAAAAATGAATATTTTCGAGGTATATTCATCAAACTGTGTATTAAGAATGATTTTCAGAAATAGAATCGCTGGAGGGGAAGTTAAATTATAAATGGAGATTTGAAGCTCCCAGACGCAAGTTCAAGTCTCCAGTCTAGATGGTAAGTTAATTCAGGCCTTGTCATATACAAAATAGGAATCCAAGAGAGTAGAATTAGAACTAATTCATTTATTGATTATTTCGATGAATAACCTTTGGGTTGTTTATGGGAGACTTTTTTCCAATTGGAATGATCCTAAAAGGTTCATATAAGAGAAACTGTAGTATTGTTGTCTGTATGACTTTACAAATACAATAAATTCAATAAATTCAAAATTTTATTTTCCATGATTTTGGCCCTTTAGATCAGTGTCTCTTAATTCTGGTTCCAGAGTTTCCTCTGCTCCCGCACCTGATGCCACTACCACTACTATTAATTAACAAACCCTTTCTGAGCTGAAAAGGGTGTGTTAGGGCAGGGGAAACACTACAGCATGCATGGCTGTAGTGTCTGTTTTCTTTCTGCTACATTTTTAACCCTATAGAAATGAATGTTATTTCCTTGCAGTGCTGATCCAGGATGAGTAGCATTGGCAGGTATGTACAAATCAGATATAGGCATTGAACCACTATTCCAAAATCAGATCACTACATTTAAACATGTGCTTGTAGCTTGTATCTACTTGAATATGAGCATAAATCCGAGTCTCCAACACACTTTCTTAACACACAATGTCTACAGCTGGACATCCTTGATCAGGGCCACATTTTCCAAAAGCTGCAGCACAAAGACCATCATATGATGGTAGATCCAGAATCACCTTCACGCCTCTTCCATCTCCCTTAACAAAACATAAAAGGGGTATTTATTATTTCTGATTGCAGTCACACACAGACCACGCAGGAGGGAAGCACTCATTCCCTACCTTTTCACAGCTGCAATCATTACTTGTGCAAAAGACGGGAAAATAATAGCACAATAAGAAACACTTGAAAATGTGACGCTCTCAGTGTAACTGGCCATTAAGCCCAGAACATCTGGGTTTTTATGTTCCATTTTATTTCTGAGATGTAGAAATTTATTTCTTGGATCCAGAATTGAGGAAGGCAGAACAACCAGCATTATCTCAGATGTACAGGTTCCCTGAGTACACTTTTAAGTCATCTTCTGATGAGTACTCTTCAAAATTGCAAGTTGAAACACAGAGATACAGCTTGACACACTGGGAAAGCATCGCGATGATACACTCAAACATTCGGTCATACAGGTACCAGGTCAAGCACCTATTAGATTTCAGCATAACCAATAAAGCTTAAAGGCCCAGCGATTTTTCTGCTTACTCAAAATTCAACAAAGTCTGTAATTATTTGCACATTTTTATTATAGCACAATTTATGGCGTTGAGTGGATCAAATTACCTCTAAAGACTTAATATGTTGTTATATTGCTTTTTCCAACCAGCTTTTTGAATCTGGTGTTGTCTTAGACGTCATAGACAACATTGATATTACTGACTTCAGCAAATCAGAGTCTACTCCATATTGCATATTTATGAACTGTGAAATCAACTCTTCCTCCCACATCAACAGTGTACAGTAGAGTTTAAAAGCTGTTTAGTGCTGTGAGAGCCAGAAAGTTATAATGAGTCTCTCTGTGCTCAGTTCAAAATAACTAAATCTAACTAAAAAGATTTCTTCGTGGGTCTGTGATGTACTTTTTCCCCTCTAGATTTCTGGTGCTTTTGCCTCATCATCTCCACAACCTGTACCAATGAACGATGAGGCAAAAGATCCTCCAGTAAGTTCATGATCAGCCATCAGCCCATTTTTATATAGAAAACATTGCTGTATAATAGCTGTAGTTTATATGTTTTAACCCTGCGAGTATAATGCTAGCTTCCATTAGCACACATATGCATAAATCTAACACTAAGATTAGTCTTACATTGTATTTTGAGGTTTCTCTGTAAATCCTTCAGTGAATATGTAAACTCTGAATATCACGACTCATACATGTAAATTTGGTTTATTATGATTCACCTGCTCCATATCTGAAACTAAACAGGACTGTTTGGTTTGATGTAGGGACTGTCAATCAAAAGGTGGTGATGAACATGCACTCTGCTGGGATTCACACCTACACAGCACAATGAGAAAAAGAGACAGAGAAAATGAAAAGTAAGGTTACTGAAATGAATTAAATAGGTTGCTGAAATCTGACAGAAAATAAA
This sequence comes from Brycinus macrolepidotus, assembly GCA_037974445.1. Taxonomy (NCBI): domain Eukaryota; kingdom Metazoa; phylum Chordata; class Actinopteri; order Characiformes; family Alestidae; genus Brycinus; species Brycinus macrolepidotus. Next base: position 19,310,431 of record JBBPCZ010000115.1, on the reverse strand, counting down.
AAGCAACTGTGCTGGGTCTTTAAATTTGGGCCTACACTAAAGGGGAGATGTCTTACATTTTTCTTGTATTTTATTTTTTCTCTGTGTTTTACTAAAATCTTTTGCGTGGATTTATGCATCAACATCCACCAGCTCCTCCTGGGGGATTCCAAGGCTTTCCCAGACCGTCTGAGAAATATAATTCTCCCAGCATGTCCTGGGTCTGCCCCGTGGTCTCCTCCCAGTTGATTGTGCCCAGAACATCCCCAGGAGGCACTCATGAGGCATCTGAACCACCTCAACTGTCTTGACTGTCTCTTTTCAAAGCGGAGGAGCATTGGATGTCTGAGCACCTCACCCTATACCTAAAGTTGTACCCAGCCACCCTACAAAGGAAACTCATTTCCGCTGTTTGTATCCACAGTTTCAATCTTTCTGTCTCTACCTAGAGCTTGTGACCACATTTGAGGTTTGGAACAAAGATTGACTGGTTAATTGAGAACTTTTCTTTTTGGCTCAGCTCCCTCATCACCACAAGTGTCCTTTACAATGACCACATGAGGACCACCACTGCTCTGATCTGCCTCTCGATCTCCCACTTCATTTTTTGCTCATTCCTGAACAAGAACCTGAGATACTTGAGCTCCTCTACTTGAGGCAGTATCTCACTCCCAACTCGCAGGAGACAAGCCACATTTTTACAACACAGAACCATGGCTATGAACTGACTTGGAAGTGCTGATCCTCATCCCAACTGCTTCACACTCAGTGGCAAACCACCTGAATACATGCTGGATCAATACATGTTGCAGCTCGATGAAGTTAACAGAGCCACATCATCAACAAAAAGCAGACACAATCCTGAGGTTACCATACTGGACACCCCCCTCGTCTTGACTGTGCCTTGAAATCCTGTCTATGAAAAGAAACAGAATTATTGACGAGGGGCAGTCCTGTCAACCCCCACTGGGAACGAGCTTGACTTAATGGCAAGAATGTGGACACAGCTCTCACTGTGGTTACACAGGGACCAAATATCTTGCAGCAGTGAACCTGGCACCCCATACTCCTACAGCACCCCCCACAATACCCCTTGGGTAAATTTGACTAAATTTCTGTGCTACAGTCTTGTAATGCTATAACCTTTTGGTCAACCGGTACTTTATAGTTTATAAAGCAATATTCATTTATTCATCCTTTGCTGTCTCTGTGTGCGGAAAAAAACTATTGCTATTCGTCTGCTAAGAAATACTCAGTCCTTTTCTTACTAGCTGTATTCCACAAAGTCTCCAGACGAAAAGGTGTAAATGATGTAGAAATGTGAACTGCATGCCAAAGTTACAAAAATGAATGCTAAAAACCAAAGTAATAGAAATGCTATGAAAGTCAACATCACACACAGGCAGGTAATGGAAAAAGAGAACTATACATAAGTGAATACAGCCATTTGTTAGGAGTAAAATTTGGCTTCTGAAACTCAATCACTCGTGGTCCATTTATTGTAGCTTACAACGTAACATTTCAGAAATTTCTTAAACATACACAGTAGGCAATTTTAAGGGGGGATGAGGGGAGATGCTATCCCTCTTGTTTGCAAAATCATCCAAAGTGCATCCCCATTGTTCACCTGCACTGTTGATTTGATTTAGGGACTTTTCAGACCCCTTTAGAGGCTTTTTTTTAGGCAAATCTGGGGGCTTTTTGGACAAACTTTCACAATATTTGATTGAAAGTACCACCTGTGAACAAATCAACCCCCAAACCCCCCCCCCCACCCCGCATCTCACATCTGAACAAATCAGTTCGTCTGAACAAAATAAACCACCAACAAATTAAAACCTCTCCAACCTCTAAATCACCCACTTAACATAGAAAAAATCTCACTAGTCTCAAATAAACCTTTCCAGTCCTTGTACACCAGCATTCACTTTCCACTGAGAGGCTTTTTTGGTCACCTGCTCTTTTCTTTCTGTCTTTCGCTTTCTCTCTATGTGTATTTGTGTGTATATGTGTGTGTGCACAGCTGATGGTTGGTTTGCTTCTACCTACTCAGTCAAAGTCACCACCTCTCCCTGCCCTCGCTGCCTCTGTGTATTGCTGCTCTTCACTGGAGAATTCAAGTTCATCTATTAAATATGACATTGTGCCAAATGCCAAACTCTTCCCTTTCATAACTTTGAAAGACCACTTTTGCTCTGAATATGCAGTGTTCTATTTATTTTTCTCGCCTACTGACCACACATCTACCTACACGTAATTTCTTTACTGTCAGGTTTGTCCAGGTCGCCAGAGATGGCCTTATAGCGCTTTGCAGAGTAGTTAGTTTGCAGCGGCACACAGTAGGCCAGGCGCTGCCTGAGTAAATGTGGGCTTTGCCAACAGTTGAGGGGCTCGAGGCTAAAAGGAGTTATACAAATGCTAGTAAGCTCGTCTAATTAAGATCAAGTGTCTGTGCTTGATCTCACTGAGGCAACTCAGAAGGGCCTGAAATTTAAGGAGCACCCACAGCAGACATGTAGCACAAGCGGTTAAGAGAGGAAGGGAAATGTTGTGCATTACCAAAGACCAAAAAAATCACCTGAAAACCTTCAGATAAACAGGCATCCCATGTGTAAAAAAGAGGTAAAAATGAAAACACCACGCTTAAATATCACTGATACTGATACGTTGATAAAAAAAAAAAAAACTCCCACCACTCTTGAATCTTGTGGAGGATAACTGAGCATGTGATAGGTAATTTGGTGATTCTCCCTGATGGCCAATCCATTGTTCTGGCCTCACTTAAGATTCTTCTGCCCTCACTAGAGTTATGAGGTTATTATATGATGATAATAAATCATGTTTGTGTTACATTTGCTCTCTTTTAGGTTATCTGCTTCTAAACCCTTATTCTCACATACAAGTAGAGTAGAAGATAATGCAACGCCACTTATGACATTTGTGAAGGTTTATGGACCAAAACCACTTCATTCTTACATGACCATTTTCCATGACTATTAGACCTAGACCTTTAGGCTGGGCCATAAATGTCAAAACTAAGTCAGAAAAAAAATGTGCTGGTGCTAATGCTCGTTTCTGCTAGCACCCCAGTGTGATTTCTAATAGAATGTAAGTGCTACATTAATGCTGGTGCACAGCATATGGCCATTCTAGATTAAACAGGCACATTGGGATGTTCTAAAATATTAATGCAACAGACAAACATTTTACCTTGTATGTTGCGGTTTACAGTACAGAACTCTGACATAAAGAAACTGCTGGTTCCCTTTTCTCACACTTGGCTAAAGTCTATTTAGACTATCACTGATATTCACAGTCAGTAACATATACAGAATGCCCAGAATGATATTTTGTTTCATAAAACTGGTCCCACCTATTGTAAGTCAAAATGTCACTGACTGAATCCACTGTCACTTCCTAATGAGATTTGGAGTTAAACTAAAGGAGAGCTGATTTTACTGTATATCACAGAAAAAAAATCCTGGTTTTGCATTTGGTGTTTCAAGATCTTAACCCTTTTGTTTCTAACCAAAACCTACAAATAAATCCTGTCAAATTTAAATATAACAAGACAAGCATTACAATTCTATTCAATAAAAATGAACTAGAAATTACAAGCAAGTGTTTATAATTTCCTGAAATCATTAGCTTCCTTTAAAGACCAAGAAAGTCCTGTAGGTTTCCCACTGCCTTTTTCCAACTTCTTTTTAACCCTTAAACTTAAACAGGCTGTTTTTGTTACAATGCCTTCGAGACAGGCTCTGTGTTGTGCTATTAATTTCCATATATGGACTAGAAGGATTTTAAAGTTAATGGTATGTTTTGAAACAGTGTTTGCATAATAATTACATCAAATCATTATAATCACATCAAATCATTATATTTGAAAAAAAAAAGAAAGCAAGGAACATTTGGTATTCTATTATATAGGCTCTTTAAAGGGGTATTTATCCTTTAACATCACTAAATGACTCATGCAGTGAGTGAAGGAAGGATCCATCCACTAAAGCTAAATCTACCACATATGCAGACAAACTATTATGAATAAAAGCAGACTTGCTATAGGAAATAATGAGGCTAAATGGCACTGATGGACCATAGACATGATCATGAAAGTATCACATGGCCATGATGATTTTAACAGTGTGTCACAAACGCTGTTTACCTGTAATACTGATGAATGGTCCTCTGTGCAGAGAAACACTTTCAGTCTCAAATGGACATGGGCATCTTAGAGAGGCCTATTCTCACCACACTGGAGGGGTCAGAGATGTAGGAGGTGGGATAATAGAGCATGTGATGGAGCTATAGATCATTATATACACTATGGTCATCTCTGCTGAAGCTCCTATTGGACACTGTGCTGTTAGATATAGTTGAAAGGAGTTTGGAGGTGTCGAGCAGATTATGTGGAACAGATAACAGGCTAGGTCAGAGAAGGTCAGTTTAGATTCAGTAATTTGATCACCTTCGCTTTCACTTTCTCCCTGATGGCCAATCTATTGTCCTGGCCTCACTTAAGATTCTTCGGCACTTCTTTCCTCTCGGCACAGGGCTATAGTAAATCCCTATTTAGCACAGGTATTAGTTTGGTTTGCTGGAGACTACACATGGGTGGGGGGGGGGACTGAAGGGGTTGTAATCATATTTGTCAGTCAGGGAGGGGAGTGCGTTTAGATTTGTCAGAGAGTTTGATTCCTTTTTATACCTTATCACTCTTGATCGTCTTTAACATTCCATGAACTGCTGAACCTGAAGAAGCAGTAGTTTTACAGTACTATTCAAAAGTCTTAGACACCTGCGAAAATAATATTTAAAAAGTGTTTTTTTTTCACTTTTGTACTACTAAATATACTAAATAAAACTAAACCATATAAATACAAATAACATTATAAAATAAACAGTGATTTTATGTACAGTATATAAGTGTGTTCCTTGTGGAAGTCCAGCATTAATTGTAGTTCCCATCAGAAACCTGGTTTGACTCAATCGGTCCTGCATTAAATTAAATCAGCAGCTGCTGATGGAGTTTCACAAATCCAAGCATTGACTGGAGGCATCGAGGAGAAATCTGGAACCAAACCTGTGTTCTCCACACCAGCTCACAGAATATCAACTACCTTTTTACAACCAAAAGAAATCTTGTTAATTTGCATTAATTCTAATGCTTGCAGAAAGACACTTTATCACATGCTGAGAAAAGAGTTTTTCACAGTACTGTATATCTACATTCATGATGAGCTGGAAATGCTGCTCAAGCTCCTTTAATAACAAAGTTTATCTGTGTAAAGAGTCCTCTAAATAAAGTTTATTTTTTTAATAAACAGAGTAAACACAGCATCATGCTATATTAACCCATCCATTTCAAAAAATGTGTCCAGGAAATGTTCTTTGTGGAGAGTAGGTTTGTGAACACAAACGTGGGAAATGGCACGGTGGACAGGTGATGGGTGGTCATGCAGGAGGCCAACCAGACCAACGAGCTGAGGGCTCTTGTGCTTGTGGCGCTGGCCGTCAACTGGGCTTTGCTGCCAGTGCTACAGCCATGGAGGTCCTGATCAGCAACACACGCAAAGTCAAGCTCATCAGCGCTCTCCTCCTCAACCTCGTGTTGGCCGACAAGTGCTCTTCGTCTCCACCGTGCCATTCAAGGCTGCCACTTACTCACATGCCAGCTGGATGCTGGGCTTGCTTGGTACTAGTCATCATATTTGTTGATAGGAGAAGGGTTTGCCAATCTTTCCAAAAGTAGTGGGAAAGAAATGGACATGTCCCCAGTGTCCCCAACATAAATCACACCTACATACTGCTGAAGGCTAAACAAACAAACTACGACAAACTGCATTAAAACAGTTTCTAAATGTTATTCTGAATATTAGTTTAATATTCATACATCATCAGGTTTTTTCACTGATGCAATTTTTACTTGAGCAAAAATGAATACAATTTTTAATGCACTGAAGCTTGGATGGGCTTTGATTAAACACTCAGAAGAGAAAGAAAAATGGATCTGAAGGTCATGAATTTTTCAAATAGATGCTGCTAAAAAAGTCAATCACTGACTCACTAAAATTCTGCACCAGGGTCTGTGTGGAGGAGCTGGACGCTCTACTTCACTAGCTAAGAGCTTGAAAAAGCAATGAACAAACCACAAGCAACTATGAGCTCTAATGTGAAACTAAAGAGAGCTTAATTTGTCTGTTTTCTTTTTTTACATGTGTATAAATAGTATTTATCTATCTATTTATTTGTTCATTTGTTTGTTTATCCAATAAAACTCAGTTGGCCTCTGCCACCCCATCTGGTGCATATAGAAACTGTCATAGGTTTCACTGAAAGTTACTGTAAAAAACCTGTGGTTTTAAATTCTGAACATATCAGTATAACACATAGATAATTAGTAATATTTTCTCCATACATATTGATTTTTCCAAATATCTTTTCATTGTGGCCTTAGGGATTGAGACGTATTTAAGGAATATTATACTGTACATTTAAAAAGTAGTAGTTTTCTCTCTGTGCTACAATAATTACTACTACTGTTATTCTTAAGTTTTATTATTTTTATTCCACCTGTTCTTTGATGCCACTTCTCCTCTGAGCCCTTTGAGATATTCGCACCGTTCCAAGTCTGATACATGTGTCATGTATTGCACTTGTACACAATTTTTTGATCATCAGGGGCCAAGTATTGACCATTTAAAGTTCGGAATTTTGTGGGCGAGTCATCTTGGGAATGAACAGAGAAAGAGAGAGGTATGGTGGAATGCTCAAGCATTTGATGTCACCTCAGCTCACTCAGCTAGAGGCAGCAGGACAAGCCAGCAGAAAACATGCTGCAGCACCAAATGGGCAAAAAAAGCAGCCATGGTGCAAGCTAAAGAGATGGCAGGCTCATAAACAGCCTTTAAGACACTAAAGCACAGGTCAGTTATGAAATGAATGGTGTGTGTCACTGTTGTTCTGATTTATAAAAAAAAAAAAAGGCCCATGAGCGCTTGTTGTCAGGCTGATGCAGCTCTTAGCGAGCCAGGAAGCTGCTAGCCAGCTCAGTTGACTGGTTTCAAAACAAAACATGTCACCTGTGGCTCAGTGGTAATGTGCTGGTTTGTGGGATCAGTGGTAACGGGTTCAAATCCTGCTCTAGGCAGAATACTTTTTTCAAACTTATTTTCGCCACAAAACAAATGTTTGGATGCCTCTTTCTCTGTGCAGAAGTGTGGGTATAGTGTCCAAAAATTGCTTATTTAATTTGTCATTGAAAATGAACGCAAAGAGAGAGAGCAAAAGACAACTCGTGGTTAAAAGAGAGAGGGCAAAAGACAACTCAACTCAATAGAGAGAGCAACTCAATGGTTTGAGGTGTCTTCTCTCATCAACCACCCCTTTTGATGGACAGAATCTGTACAGAGGAGCAGTTGCATGCAATCAGACTTTGCATTTTCTTTCAGAAACACATTCTAGGCTTGTGACTCTTGTAGCATGCAGTTTGTAAAGCGACCACTTGTCATACGTGAACACACTACAGCACACAGTGTGAACAGCACAAGATACTTTCTTTGCATTTAACCCATTCATCAAGTGAAGCAGTGGGCAGCCAGGAACACAGCACCCGGGTAGCAGTGTGTGGGGACGGTACCTTGCTCAAGGGTACCTCAGAGGTGCCGCTAGAAGTCATGGGATTTGAACCCACCTTCTGATCACAGGGCCAACTTCCTAACCACCAGGCCACCAGCTGCCCACCAGTTTGCACAGTGTTTACCAGTGATTATAAGCTTCGTTATACTACTTGTAGCTATCATTAGCCTTAGAGCAGTAGTTTAAAACTAAAGTAAAAGTAAACTTTGACTGATCGACTACATCTGGGTTAAGCGTAAAATTTGTGTAAATATGATTTGTAGAGCTATCACTATAATAACAATTATTCATGTGAGTTATCTGCTTCTCAGCACTAGCTCTTAGTTACACGGAGCACATAAGAATGAATTATAATTCCACTCGACTACAGATTAAGGATAGCTTCCCCATCTGTAAATTCTGCAGAACCATTCTCAATGAGTTGTGATGCTGTCATTGAAGGATAGACCTGATAGGTTTTGGTGAATGATACAAAATACCTCCTAAAGCTTTAATTCGCTTGTCATGTCAAGCCATAAATGATTTATGGGTAGTTTGTGTAGTTTTCTCCGAACTGCTTTTGAAACTAGGTCATTGAAAAGATTCTGACTTCAGCTAAAGCCCTACCGCCACTCTCTACGAGTTCTATTATTGATTGCGGCACTTTTTTTTTTTTTTTACCTTAATATCATTCCGTGTGTCTGAAAAGTCTCTCTCATCACTCTAAAGTTGGAGAAATTGAACCAGGAAGATGTAAAAGATTCATGGAAATTTTTGTTTTACGATTCCTTTTGACTAAACCCCACATTGGCCTGGGATCATTAATAGTGCTTGATAAACTGTGATAAACAAGATGGCAGAAATGGAGATGAGAGGATAGTTTTAGGCCAGAGACCCCCCTCTGAGGTTCATAGTGAGCTTCAATCTGACACCTTTTAATGTCTTGTTTGTGCATGTGTGTGTGTGTGTGTGTGTGTGTGTGTGTGTGTGTGTGTGAGAGAGAGAGAGAGAGAGAGAGAGAGAGAGAGAAATGTGATCTGTGAATGCCTCAGATACATTATTTACACAATTTGCAACCAATTTGACAGAAACGCAAAATGCAATCTCAAAGTTTCCCTCTGTGCAAAATTGATTAAATACCATTAGACGCTGTCTGTGTGTGAGAGGGAGAGAGAGACAGAGAGAGAGAGGGAAAGAGAGAGACAGAAAGATAGAGTGTGTGTGTGTGTGTGTGTGTGAGAGAGAGAGAGAGAGAGAAAGAGAGAGGGGGGAGAGGGAGACAGAGAGTGTGAGAGAAAGAACGAGAGAGTGTTCAGAGGAGTACTTGAGGGTTATGAAGGGAGATGGAGAGTGTATGCGAGAGTGTTCATGTGTGTGTATGCTCCAAATAGATTTGTGCATTATTAACGCCGGACGAATCCTCCTTCAGTGAGGGAAAGACAGAGAGAGAGAGAGAGAGAGAGAGAGAGAGAGAGAGAGAGAGAGAGAGAGAGAGAGCAAAAACAACAAAAAGTAACATATCTTGCCTTTCCACACAGACACAAAAGGTGAAACGTTCCTTTCTTTTACCTGTAAGGGTAATCAGTGCTCGTAAGGGCTGTCTGTTTGCTGGTCAGGTCATGGGTGCAGCCTTTCTTCCTCCTAGCGGACTGGATAAATCTGCAACAGACATGATAGCTTATTAGTGTTTGTTTCACTGTGTCTCTGCTTTTTTCAAATGCATAGATCAGGCATGATGCAATGCAGCTCACGTAACTCCTGACAGGCTTTTCAGCAGCATCATCCACTCCAGAGTAAACTGACAGCGGTTAACAAAGATGTTCATAAATTGATATTTTATTTGAGGGATCTAATTCATGAAAAAAACAACATGCAGTTACTATAGAAACAGTGGAGCAGTGAGGGCTAGCGTGTGGTCATCTCTAATACGGTTCATCCTCTGACCTGGAAACACATCGGAACTTGCTCAGGAGAAATGGAGTGAGAGAAACCTGCTGGACCTGGTCAATGTGACATTGACCTTAGGGTGAGAGAGAGAGAGAGAGAGAGAGAGAAAGAGAGAGAGAGGGAGAGAGTGGGAGAGAGATAAAGAGGGAGAGGGTTGGAGAGAGGGAGAGAGAGAGAGAGACTCCCTAATGAAAAGCTCATTATATTCATTGTCTCTGTTAATGACTAATGAAGTTCTTCATTTCTCTTTATTTGTTTCTCTGTATCCTTTTTTTTTATTTAAATATTCTTATTCTTATTTTTCTTTCTCTTCCCCTTCTTCTTATATTGTTGAATGTTGAACATTGTTCCTAATATGATTATTGTTGTCACTGACAAGTTTTATTAATATGATTTACTTTTTTAGTTTACTATTAGTTATTTTTAGATTTTTATTATTGCCTGATGGTCTACTATGATAATCATTATTCTTACTCTGTCTCTTAATCATTAACTTTGTAATTAATTGCGATTCTTGATAATAACTCTTTAATTGCTATTACTTCCACAGAGAATGTTCACTTATGCTTTGGCAATATTGCACTGGCATACCAATAAAGCTACCTTGAGCTGAACTGAACTGAACTGAACTGAGACTGAGTGAGACATGGAGAGAGAGAGAGAGAGAGAGAAGCAGACAGACAGAAAGACAGACAGACAGAAAGACCGAATGAAAGATCACTTTTATTGTCACAATGCAGTCATATCTAGTGAACTGTTCCTATTCTGAAAATGCAATCCAAGCTTCTTCATCATGAAGAGCACATGAACCACCCCCCATCGCCACACATCACAGAAATCCTGCAGCCTGTGAGTCTCTTTGAAATATGCAAATTCAATCCTAAGCCTGATCGTCACTGCGGCTTTTAGCACTTGTACAGGATCCAGTGTGCCACTGCCTTGTATTTTTTTTCCTCCTGGTGAGCCAACACGTTTCACTTGACCTACTAAAAATGAACCAGACATACTACTCCCCTCTAACACACTCGGGCCTAAAATATACAGGCCCTCTGTCCACACCACTTCAGACCCCTATACGGAGAGAGAGAGATAGGAATGAGAAACAGTGAGAGGTAGAAAGAGAAAGATAGTGAGACAGAAGGAGACAGAGAGTGAGAGATATTTATGTCAAAAAAGCCAAAAAAGAGAGAGAGAAAGAAACAAAGAGAGACAAAGAGACAGAGTGAGAGAGATAGAAAGTGAGAGATGGATACAGAGACAGAGAGAGAGCTGGACGTCCAACTTTGCCTCCGAGCTCAGCCTTCTTCTGTCGCTGGACGCGATTTGGCTGCAGAAAGAGACGGAAAAATAGAGGGAGGGAAAAGAAGAGGTACAGTCCCCATCTGCTCTCTTCCTTCTCAACACCTGTGCCCAGATACCTTGTCTCAACAAACACACACACACACACACACACACACACACACACACGGCATTAAGTTCCATGTCCGCACCAGACCTTGACAAATGGGCTCCTGCTGAGCGAAGGGGAGCGGAGGAGAGGTGGGGATGCAGGGAAAGAGAGAGGGATGAGGGGAGAACAGAAAACTCTATTACTTCGTAATGAGAGATGAAGCAGTGAATGGATGGCCTCTGAAAAGTCTATTCTCCCTGGCGCGGTGGACGGATCAGCACGTCACCTAGACGAAAGAGTGAAAACCACATCACACCATCACTTATGAGCAGCATTACATCATGAGAGTGATTCGGAAAACCCACTGATTCCAAATTACAGGATCAATCTGCAATACATATATCACACCAAGGCCACGCTGGAGTCAATGAGTGTGCTGTATCATCGTTAGGTGGTGGAACAGATGAGGACTATGATGAGCAAGTGATGATCAATAACGTGCTTCACTTCATGATTTCAAACCACATTAAATCAAGCTCAGTCAAGTGACTTAGGGCACGTTCACCGCACCTAGCAGAAGTGCTACAAATCAGATTTTTTGCTCAAAAGTGACACATTTGTTTTTTCAGAGCTGTGTACACAAAAATCAATCAGCGTCACCTTCATAGGTAGTTCCACATCGAATAAATGGGCTGTGCAATTTGTGTCTGTCCATACCTCTTTTTTTTCCTCTTTTTTTTTTGAAGCGCAGTATTTATAAGGCTACATGACACCTACTTAAACCTTTAATGATAACTGACATTAATAAAGACTTGTTACAACAATTTCCAGAAGTCATAAAGGTTGCTTCTGTCCATTTTTATGTCTTTTCACCTCAACCAGCATTATGTCATCTGACAATGTAAAAATAAGCCTTTAAAATGTCCATATAGGTTTGTGTCATTTGTCAGGAAAGCCTTATGGGGGCAATGTGTAGCCTCATGAACGCTGCCCTTCATTAAAGTATGTGGTACTGACCTGGGGAGGAGCAGGGTCACCCTGACCTGGAAACCCAACAAGAATGTAAGAACACACACAAACACCAGCATGAGTGAAGAGCATGCTTTAATTATTGTGAGGAAGTTGGGAAACCTAAACCAAATTCCTGCTGGCTAGCTTACAGAGTTCTTTTTTACAGTCCCTTTCAGTCCATCTCTATCTCTCTCTCTGTCAGTGTGGCTAAATGAGAGAGACAAATACATGGTTAACCAGCAGACCACTAGTTTTGTTAGCTAATCCATCTCATCAAACTACTCTTGACCAACTAGCAAACATTTCTACTGTGAATGGAAAACGAATATTAGATAATATTAACATTTTCTTAATTTTCTGTTTTTAATTCTAAAATAATGAGCAACGATAAAATGATCACGCATTAGCTTAAAGTAAATGTTTTGTATGGTAGATTGGAATTGCACTGTGCTACAGGATTGTGACAAAAAATTAAAGCAGCTCAAGCATGACACTCAACTATCAAATTTTTAGTTAGCAAAAGCATCACAGGACTACATTTGGCTGACCAGCAAATCTTTCGGGGTAAACCAACATTATTTAATGCTAGTTTTCAGTTTAATTGCAGTTTAATACTGAAATTAGGAACGTTTGGCATGCACAGACAGTGATAAAATGATCACACATTCGCTGAAATGTCCTGTGTGGTTGGTGGGAAAGTCTCTGAGCCACAGGGTTGTGAGAAAAAAATTGAAATGCATCTCAGCACTACACTTCAATAACTACAAAACGGCTAGTTTTGCCATCAAATCCATCTCAGAACAACACTTGTATAACTATCAAACCTTTGTGCTGTCAGGGGTAAACGAAGAATAGATTAATTCATTCATTTTCTGTAACTTCTTAATCCTTACTGGGGTCATGGGTATCCAGGGCAATCACAGGGTCAAGGGGGCGCGAGGCAGGGACTTACCCTGGGCAGGGCACCAGCCCACTTCAGGGCACACATACACACCATTTGCTCACATACTCACACCAACAGTCAATTTAGAATCCCCAGTTCACCTGACATGCATGTCTTTGGACTGTGGGAGAAACTGGAGACCCCAGAGGAAACCCACGCCACCACGAGGAGACCATGCAAACTCTGCATGGTCAGCACCTGGATTTGAAACCCCAACCCTTTATTTTCAGTTTAACTGCAGTTTATAACAGAAATCAGGAGCAGTCCGCATGCACAGACAGTGATAAAATGATCACACATTAGCTTTAAGTAAATCTTGTGTGGCTGATGGGAATAACTCTCTGCCACAGGGTTGAGAGTAAAAATTGAAATGCATCTCAGGATACTGCACTGTTTGAAGTTAGTTTTGTAGACTCCCTCCTTGGAGTTAAATCAAGGGCTTGAGGGCCTTTTAGAAATGTCCCTGTACCCTTTTGAAGGAATAGGAACAGGAATTAAGGTGGTGGTGTAGGTGCATTGCAGAAGAGAAGTCTGGGACTGCCTTCCTCCTACTGGAATCAGAACGGAGAGCATAATTAGTCTAGTCAGTTCAGAGTCGTTTTCACTCTGCATTAATGTGTTTACACTGACACTGACAGGGTCACTTACAAACACGAATGTGACCATTAGGTTGGATCTGAGCAAAAAAAAAAAAAAAGGAACTGGGCAATAAGGCTTGTAAGGTGCCATGGTAATACAGACTGGACAGAGATTAGCCTTCTGGCAAACCGCCACGCACAGTATTTTGGCCTCAGGTCCTCCTTGTGTTTGCTGGTTCTGTAAAAAGTCGGCAGTCACTCTTCGGTAAATAAAGAGTCGTGTGTGAGTTCATCTGCTTCTTTCACTGGATTGTAAAGAAGTGTGTACTCTTGCACAGGGCTGTATGCTCATCTGTGATAGGAGAAAGCTGTTACCATGGACACCAGTGCTGAACCACACTTCATGCAGTACTGAGTGTGCTCTGTCCTCACCTTCATCCACTCTCCCTCTCTCTCGGAATCAGAAGAGGGGGAAAAGAGGACAAGAGTGACAACTGTCTAGCCGGGTGAGTGAAAGAATGAGAGAGAGAGAGAGAGAGAGAGAGAGAGAGGAGGAAGAGAGGAAAAAAGGAGATGTGCAGCACATGCAACAGGGTTGATGAAAAATTCATGGTCAGTACAATCCGTGACCAGAGAAATGTACAGAGTGCGCTAGCAACCTTGACTTTTTCTTTGGTGAAAGGAAAATAAAACAGCACAGCTCTTTCTCTATCACACACACACACACACACACACACACACACACACACACACACATAAAACATTACTCCATACCTTTCGTTGCTACAGCATAGAGCAGCAGTGGTCCTACAGATACCGCAGACCCTGAGGAATCTGATGAATCAGTTTTGCTTTTCAGATATTTTTCTCTTATCTGCTGCACTGTTACTGCTGGGAGGAGTTTCAGAGCGACAAGAAATAAATCATTAATTTGATAAAACAAAAAGAACACTGTTCTAAAATTCTCTGAACCTTCTCCGCTCCTGACTCCTATAAGTTAGCAGAGTGTTTCTGGGTGTGTGGAAGATTTCTGAGAGAGTACAGAGAATTCGGCCTGCAAGCCTTTGCTGAGTGTGATAAATGGGGGTGCAGTGAAGCAGAGTTCATTTGAAAGTTTGCCTACGAGAAACTTTTGCTTTGATATAAAGACAAAATCAGCTACCTCTGCAGCGCAAGACCAGGCACAGATGTAAGTAAAATTTTTCCTCATTTCTGATGCCCAATTATTCTTTATTTTTTTATTTAATTACTAGCTTCATGTATAGTGAATAAAAATAGCTGATTCTCTATAAGTGAAAGCAGTAATTTACAAAACTTGGATAAGTGCATGAAATATTAAGTCTTTTAAATATTTTTTACATAACCATAACCACAACTACACAATTTGTTTTTGTTGTTGTCTTTTAGCCTGAAATATGCAAATTATACCTCATTCAAAAAAGCTGTCATGGCTAAAATACTACTTATAACCACAAAATGAATGGGTGGGGTTAAACTGCTATAGATTATATAGTAATAGGCAAACATATGTTAACATTTATTTGTTAATGCTGCATAATATCCTCATATGGACTAAGAAGTAAACTGCTAATGCTAGAATTTTTTTAATGCTAGAAAAAAAAAGTAGTTTTGCATAATATACGCCTTTTAATAATCTAATAGTTCTAGCAATAGCATTTATAGCCTGGATTTTGGTTTCCAAAAATAAATTTCACTTTCATAAACATCCTATGATTTATTATTTAGTAAGCAAAGTGATTTGGTTATTGTTAAGTTTATAAGGGTGGTGAAAGTGAAAACTTTTGGCATGTAGGCAACAGACCTCTAATCATGGCGTTATTGAAAGATTATCAAAGGAATAGTCAACTCTTTCTAGACATGTTTACTTGAATACAATGATCTTGTCCAGTGGCATCATTTTACAGGACTGGACAAGGTCATTTTATTAAAGCAAATTGTCTAGAAAGAGGCAGATCATTTTACTTCCTTCGAGCATGATTTCATTAAATAAGCAAAATAAAAATAAATAAAGAAAGAAAGAAGATCCACAGTATGTAACTAGACTAAATGGATATACAGGGTGTATCCAACTATATACACTGATGATCTAAAACATTATGACCACTCACGGATAAGACAAATTACATTGATCGTCTTGTTATAACTGTGCATGTCAGTCTGGGATATATTAGAGAGTAAGCAAACAGCTGGTTTGTAGTCAGCATGTTGGTTGCTGGAGAAATGGGCAAAAAGACCTGAGTGACTTTGACAAGAACCAGACACTTACAGTCAGATGAGTGGGTTGGAGCACCTCTAAATTGGGGCCAGGTTTGGTGAATATCCACTAGCAGTGGTGCAACAATGAATAGGCAGCAGGGTGTTAGGCACCCAGGGTATATCAATTTGTATGGGTAAAGAGAGCAATCCTGTCTGGTCCAAGCCAACAAAAGTGAGTATAGGGTACCCGCAGACTCGTCAAAGTGCCCACGTCCTCCATGCTCTGTTGGAAGTGTTTACAATAAGTATAAAAGCACTGGAACTGGACCTTGGAGTAATGGAAGAAGGTCAGCAGATGAGTCTCTTCTTTTACATCATATGGACAACTTGATTTGTGTGTACTGTATACCTGGAGAAATGATGCCACTAAAATGCATTGTGGGGGAAGGACAAGCTAATGATGTTCTGCTAGGAAAACCTGGGTCCTGGCATTCATGTAGATGTCAGTTTGACACATAACACCTACCTAAAGATTGTTGCGGACCAGGTACACCCCTTAATGGCAACTGTATTATCTAATGGGAGTGGCTCCTTCAGCAGGATGAATTCCACAGATCTCACACATCTTGGTGCCAGATACCTTTAGAGGTCTTGTAAAGTCCACGCTAACAGCATATTTGGCAAGTGGTCATAATATTTTGGGTAACTGGTGCAGATCAGGTGGCACATGTTAAACACCTCATTCATCATGAATTTTTTTTGGGAGAATGTAAAAAGCTGCTGTTTTTAAATGATAAGGAAAAATGACACATACTTGTACAGTGATGCTGATGTTCAAAATGTCATGTTAAAAAAACTTATGATTTTTTAACATCACATTAAAAATTTTTTTTTAAATATTCATTTAAAGAAGTTGTGTTCCACCATTCAGCCCAAATGTTCACATTGTAAAGGGCAAGTGGAGCTCTCAAAAATTAAAAAAAATAAATCAATATAAAATACAACAAAAATGGTGTTATGAGGTTTTGATCTGACAGCGATGACATATAGCCGCCATTTAAGATGCTTTCTCTTGCCAAGATATCATTTTTGCTCTGAACTCTGAACCCTCTGTCAGGTCCGTGAAGGTTAAGGGGTTAAATGTATTTCTGGAAACAAGACTGTAAATGTTATTGCAAAGGCAAAGGCAAACCAGGCCATGTCAAACCGAGTTAGGCATGTCATCTCCCTGGTGCGGGAACAGGGGACCTGCAGGACATTTACTGTTTGTGCTCTTCTACTTTATACATAGTTCCTCACAATGACCCTCTCACAAGGCCCACCTCTCCAGCCGGAGAGTGGTTTTAGCACAATTACTTTTCTTTTCAATTAGACAAGTTCTATCTGGCATCTCTTATGGCTTGTAGAGAGGACATTAAAGTAGGCCGAGAAGAACGGGACTTGAATTATGAATCATAAAGGTTAATGAAAAGCATGCTCTCTTTCCGCCCCCCTCATTAATAAGGCACATGGCCTGGAGATAGCAGGAGATATGGCCTTGGCGCTTAATGGACTTTTCCATGAGAAGCACTATCAGTGAACAGATAGAGAACGAGAGAGAGAGAAAACGTAGGTGTGTGGTGTGAGTGTGTGTGTGAGGGGTTGGGGGGGGGAGTGTAATTAAGACTTCTCCTTGGAGACCATGTTTATCATACTGAAGCACAACATGGCGCAAGGGATCACCAAGCAGCCCCCCCTCAACCTTCTTCCACTTGTCTGGCACTGGATGCCAGCCCACCCTCACTCAGCTTTAATTAATTAGACACATAGAGCTGCTCTCTTGTCAGTGATGTTGCCAGCCATGTCCAGGCCTTATCTCCACTGCACAAAGCTGTAAATCAAGCCGTCATTTGAAACGTGCCCAAAAAAAAAGGTCATTAACTGAAGAGTTGTCCATGCTTTCCACCATTGGTCTCAACACACTCATTAACACAGCAAAAGGGTCTAGCTGGACATATGGTTACAGGCCAGAATAATATAACACTAGTCTTGAAATGCAGAGTACTGATGTACATGACATGCGTGGCAAAAGCATAAGAAATATTTTTTTAACGATTTACCCAAACCTTATCTATATAATATAAGGGTCAAGACATAATGTGCATTTTTTTTGGTGTCCTGGTCCGTTATTAAATAAGCTTTCTGTATGTGGTTTTATGTTTGAAAAAAATAACATGTAGCAAAGGAGGGCAAATTTATAAATATTCAACTCACTGTAAAACATGTCCATAAATTCTGATTTCGTAAAATGTCTCACGGCACAAGTGAAAAAAGACTTTTATTCTGACATGCTTGTGAAAAAAAGAATGGGTATGGTGTTGCATCATGAAGAAGACCCCAAGTGAACTTCATAATGCAGTATGAAGACCAAGATTAGTTGTTTTTCCACAGATATTTAAAAAAAAAAAAAAAAAAAAAAAAAAAGATTTTTGAGACGTGGTCAGGCTGGTTCAGTTTATATTTATTTACATGAAAAAATATAACTTTGATGATCCACATTTGTTTATTCATTAAACATTTAAGCAGGTGTCCAAGAACAGAGATTACTTTAGACATATGCCTAACACTGTTACAAGACTGTAAAATATATATACAGTGGTGGGCCAAAAGTCTGGGGGCTCTAGAGAAAATGCTTCTAAGTTTTCATTACAAATCATATAATCACAGCATAACAATTTGAGTGCACAGCTGAACATTTGAAATAAGCCACACAAATATCAGTGTTTCAGTGTTTAAATAAGTCACACAAATATCAGTGTTTTAATGGTATTTGTTCTTTCTTTTCCTATGACAGTGTACACTCAAGCTGGCATGAACTCCATAAGTTTGTGCACAATCTGAAGATCCATATTATCCCAGCATGACTTCACAATATTCCAAAAGAACATCTTGTGATGTTACTGAATGCTTGGTTTTCTCTGTCTTCAAGTGCCCCCATAAATGTTCGATAGGGTTCAGGTCAGATGACTGTGGAAGAAAGTCTTCAAATAGTTCTTGCAAGGCTTTGAGGTGTTTTGGGGTCATTATTCTGCTTTAGTATGAATCATTCTCCACAAAGATTCAGACCAGACGGTAGTACATGTCTCTGAAAAATACAATGGTACTTCTCCTTTGTCAAAGTATAGTTGATTCTGTGCAGGTGCCCAACTCAAGAGCAAAATACCCCTAGGCATGAATATTCCCACCACCATGCTTCTTTTTTGGTTTGATACAATGTGGTATAAATATCTGTCCTGTTTTTCTCTTCTTCTGCCATAAATCTCAAACCTGGATTCATCAGTAAATGTGTGCTTCAATGGAACGAATAAGACTCAAGCCAATCTGACCTTTTGTAGAAAGAAATTCACATGGTCAGTTTCACCAGTGTGCTTGATTCTGTAGTGTTGCACTAATACATTTCAGTACAATACTAATACATTTTGAATTTCATGTAAATATACCAAAGATTCACCTTCACACAAATTGTTATGCTGATTAAATGACTTGTAATGAAAACACTGTTACTTGAGAAAAATGCTAAACACAAGCATTTTCAGAAGTAGTCTTAGCTATGAACTAAATATAAATAAACTGAATATATTCTTGCAAATATGCACATACCCGTTTTTAGAATTTTAGAAAAGATTGTCCTGAAAGTCTTATTTGTGATTGATCCATGACACAAATTACAGTCCTATTATTTATATGAAAAATTTAGATTTTTTTCCAATGCAAAATTCTCCCTAGTTTTACAGTTTTAGTTAACAAAGGTCTAAACAGTTGTTCATGTATTTTCTACTTAATGTTAAATTGCAATTTGTCTTGATTTAATATGAGCACTTGTGTGTGGGTGGTCTAATTGGTTACATTGTTAGGGCTATTTACTTCAAGCATGCACTTGAAAAAGTTACAAGTTAGAAAAAAATGTGTTATAATAAAGATAAAACAACTATATTTGGCATATGTGCTTTTTAAAGTTTCCCTAACTGATATTTTAATAAGATTGTACCAGCACATTTATGTCATCCTCACAGGAGATGTGAACAGTGAACAGTCAAGTGTGATAATCTTAACTATCAATTGTTTGAGATTTTAGAACATGTAGAGACTACTTGCAACATTTCCATTATTATATCAGGTATGTATTAATTCATAGCCATGAAGGCAGCAGAAAATAGTCATCAATGTACTAAGATTGCATAATGTTTTCACACCACTTCACTGACTTTATAGGCTGTAAAAAGCAAGCGTTAAGATCTCAGTACAGCAGTCTATGCTGAAATAATGCTATGCTCGTAACATATCCAGCGCTGGTTTAGCAGAAATGGGAACTGTAAAGACTCTTTACATAAGGCTCTTTCCTTTGCCACGTCTTTACTCACCCTGGCAATGACACTTTAGCTCTTCCCTTCGTTCTGTCTGTCTCCCTCTATCCTCGGTGGCAGTATGAGGCTTGTCGGCTATAATCAGGAGGACAGGCCTCGCTCCTCTGGGAGGTGACCTGATTGGTGGAGGAGGAAAGAGCACGATCAGACAGCTCCATGAAGAAGAGGGGGTTGAAGGACGGAGACGAGTTCAGCCTTCTGGGTCATTTCTCACCACCGTTCTCTCTTTAGCGCTGACTTGTGTCTTCTGCGCGTGGTCGTCTATACTCATTTGTCAAAGTTTTTTTTTTTTTTTTTTACCACCAACGTCATTGTTTAGAAAATAATGATAAAACAGGACTGAAGTTAAAGCCTGCAGTCATACCACAATGAAACGCCTGGACTTTATGAATGACATAATTCTCAATCAAACTAAACATTACTGCGAAAGCCCAGAAATGAATGTTAATCATGTGAAATGGCTAACTGCTTTAGAAGTATGTCATTTATGTAACCTATGTATTTAGTAGTGTGAACAGTACTTTTTACACCATGATGTTTAATAACGATCACACGCTTCGCTAGCAGATCTTCTCACTTTCGAAAGGTGTCGCGGTTTCATGAGAATAAGTGGCATGCCGTAATAAATGTGCGATTTACACAAGATTAAGTCTTCCGCAGGACTGCCTTTCATCTTCAGACTTCAGTTTCAAAGAGAACCTACTTAACCTCTATACAGACACATTGAGCGGGAAACAATTTTTTTTTATTTATTTATTTTTTATTAAACTTCCAAAGCTTACTTATGTAATCCACTTCAGATTAACACTCGTAATGTCCTCTGACTTAGTACTTATAAATATGAAAAAGTGTACATTCAAAAAGAACAAAGGACGATATATAGATGTTTGCTGAGATATATAAAAACTAAAGTAACATGGGAAAATGATTCAGACACTACAAATGAATAAAAGCAAAGTCATTGTTGTCAGTCACAGGTTCAAGATGTCTATGGTGAAAAAAAGCCAGCTTTTTGCAGCATTGGGATTCAGGTTCAGCCTATTCCTCTTTGTAAACTGCTTTTCTCTTCCCAGTGTCATGAGGGTCCATCTGTTGAACCTGCGATTTCAAGATCAAGAAATTTGCTAGTCATGCAAGCACCTTCACATACTCATTTTAGAAACTAGGCTTGAGTTGACTGTACGTTTGGGGTCATTGTTTCGTTAAAACATCCATCTTCTCCCCTTTCTTAACTGATAAGATTCATGTTTCCTTCAGTTACATGCAGTGCCCCATTACTGTTTGCACTATGAGTTTGGTGTTCTTTGGGTTATTTGTGCAACCCTTCTTTCTCCAAACATTGCAAGCTGAATCATTGCTTGTAATACAGCACCTATTTTTGTTCTGTCTGACCAGGGTACAGTTTTCAAAAGAGTTATGATTTGTCTAATAGCTTGTGTGCAAATATTAGACATGCGTAGGTGGGAGATGACTGCAGGCCATTGCGTATTGTTCTTGGTTTGAGTGCTGGTCCTGCTGGCTTCTCTCTTACTTTCTTTGGCATCAGCCAAAGAGAAATCTTGTGTGCTGCATCTGTTTGGGGATGACTAGTTACGGTCACATAAACTTTTCAGCTGTGTATTATCTAACCAATTGTACCGACAGGGAGGTTTAAGGTCTTTGTTAGGACTCTTTTTTTTCCCCATTCAAGTGTTGTTTAAAAATGTTGCCCCTGAGAAATTTAGGAAACTCCCTCACATTCACAATGATTGCTAGCTATTACGTGAAACCCTCTCAGCCAATGGCAAGTTACTTTGCATCAGAATGGCATTTTTATTTTTCCAGCATTAATATGTGGAATTTTACATATGCATATAATTTAATATAGCATCGGGACACTTTTTTCCTCCTCATTTTCACTTTTTAATGCATCTTTGCTTATGCTTAAGAATACATTTTTTGACTGTGTTCGTAAGTACAACATCAAAGCACATGTGTGAACTGGATATATCCACTGGAATAACATTAAATAAAAACAAACATATCTGAATACATATTTGCCCTCATTTCATCATTACAAAAGACCTAAAAATGAAGGTGCCTAAAGGGTTCAGAGTCATAGAATGGCAGGGCTGGCGATCTACCATTCTTGAGAGTACCGAAAGTAAAAAATTAAAGGCCTTCAGAAGCATCTGAATATTAATATTAAACAGGGTGGCAGATCATCAAGACCAAGTTTAGACACCCCTGCCATAGAACGACCACTTCTGTTTCCTTTCAAGTGAAGCTTTTAAAGATCTCTTCTTTAAAAAGTTCTTTAAGCAACAAAAGCAGTTCGTCTATGGGATCACTCCAGAGGACCTTTTTTTTTAAAAAAAAAAAAAAAATTTTTAAGGGTGTAGAAATTTACTAAAAGGGACTCGAATAGATCACGAGATGCTTAATCAAGCAAATAATTATTAAATTACATTTAAAGTAAAAACACCAGAGACTTGTTTATTTAGCAAAAAACTGTTTAATCTCTCCTTGATGTGTGTTTATTTACAAGTAGTAAATCTGTAAAATAGGAAACAACAGAATATTTACACAATGAATGCTTACCAGCCAACTTGTGACAGTTGCTTCAAGTCTGAAATTCTTAAAAATGCGTCTGGTTTATCATAGTATTAAAACTCGATTGAAGCCACTCTTCCTGCAATTCATTTACTAGTGCTTTGTTCGAGCCTAAACCATTTTGGGCCCGTTTTTTTTTTTTTTTTTTAAAGGACAGCTTACTGCTTTGGGGAAAGATAGAAGAACCGAGAAGGAGCGTGGTGGAGATTTGAGATGTTTGGGACTTGAGAGAGAAGCACTGATGTTTGAGTCGGAGAAGCACAATAGCGTCAAGATGAAGGCAGTGCTGTGTGTTATGGAGCAGAGATATGCTGTGATGGACAGAAAGGCTCGTGGTAGGAGGAATTGAAGCACGGAGTGTGTTGTGGAACAAAGAACCATGAGAGGAAGCAGACAGAATGGGCACAGGAAAAAAGGTAAAGAGGGGGTGGCCAAGATCAGCAACATACACTCATATGAGAGAGAGCGAGAGAGAGAGAGCGAGAGCGAGAGCGAGAGCGAGAGAGAGAGAGAGAGAGAGAGAGAGAGAGAGAGCTTTTCTTTTAACTCTCTCCAGCTGCAAACTCACCACTATTAACATTACACTTTTCACACAGTTCAGTATGAACAGCGAGAGGGGAAAAAAGAGAACTAAACAGTTTCACTGATCTCTACATAGGCTGTTAAATAAAGTGGAAGTAAACATGAAATGCTCCCAAAGCCTGTGTTACCTGCCTCTTATTCAGTCTGAACGGTCTGCAAACAGACCTTCAAACAAGGGCTGCACAATATGCACAAACTGTTATCCTGACTGGCCTTTGCAATACCAATATCGCTGCACTACACAAATAACCAAAAATCCCCTAGCTAGTCACAATGCATTAGAATCACAATGAATGAATATATTCATGCAATCCAACAAAGGTCAATTATATTGGTCAAAACAACGCAGGCCAATCACATTACTGAACATATGTTGAACACCCCTGTCAAATCAAAACTCATTTCTCGCATAATAAAAATCCTGCCCTTAATATTACATAAACAATTCATGGCAATGGACCAGTAGAAATATTCCATACATACTCGGAATTAGGGATGCACAATGATATCAGAACCATATTGAGGCAGTCGCATAACTGTTATGAATAAAATTGGAATGCTGGGTTACTGTGCTAAAACGCCTGCATTTTACTCATTTTACTGCATTTATAACCCTTCATAAATCCAGGTAGATTTACTCCCTATTTCTACATTTCAAAAATGTGTATGTAATAACATCAACAGATATACATAAATATTGGATATCGAAACTGGCCATCAATTCGCATATCGGTGCACCCCTACTCGGAATAAAATCTCATTAAATGAAGATACATTCAGCATTTTTTCCTTCCTACAAACTTAACATTTCAGCGACATTCAGGATTTCAGGTTTTGTGAACAGCTGTAAGATTGATCACAGTATGTAGCAATATGATAATAATTTGTCCATACTGTGCAGCTCCACCTCACATCGTCTCCGCTGATGGACCCAGGCCTGAGGCAGTGTCAACACAAAAGCTAAAAGGAGATCCTGAGATGTTTTAAATGCACCTTCACACCATCCTCAGCCCAGCCATGCTCCATTGCTATGCTCAGCCAAACCAGCCCCGGCTCCAGAGCTGTCATACAGCCGAGCGGAATCTGAATTTGCCCTGCCTGAGTGAGGCTGAGCCATGTACTGCTGCGTAGACTAATGTAAAATTCATTTGATTACATAAGTCTGATAGCTCATCAGCCAGCGGTTAGCGGAAACTGCTTCAAGCCTCCTTGCACATAGCTAATCTATTTCCATTAGGCCAGATCCAACGGCAGGGCAAAGATACTAGCCTATCCAAACCACACACATGCACGGACTACTGCCCAGCCACATTTGTGAGGTAAGCAGTTTTCTCAAACTCACTCCCTCTCTCTCTCTCTCTCTCTCTCTACACGTCCACCTTGGTTAAAAATGGATGAATGTGTCAGAACCAGTGGATGTTCACTGGCTAACCACTGCTGACAGCTCACTCACACAGGTCTGGGCTTGATGGGCTTTAGGCAGGAAGTGACCCTGTTTGAACCTGCATTTAATCGTAATTTGGTCCCCAAAATAAAAAAAATAAATAAATAAAACCTATCAAAAAAAAAAAAAACCCTATGAGTTCTAGGAATTTAATGGCCTTCATAAACAGAAAAAAAAAATATAAAAGCCAAAAGGGGGATTAAAAGAAATAATGCAGCATTTCACTGTCCCACGACAAATATCCCGTCACAAAACAGGCGGAACCCTCCCTCCCCGGCGATCTCTTTCAGGGGGCGCAGGCACACTAGCAGGAGGTGGGGGGGGGGGTCAATTTGGATCCATGTAAAAAATAGGATTCTTTTTTTTTTTCGTACCTCAGACATTACCGCCTACGTACATTTTGTGGAGAGAAAGAGGAC
This sequence comes from Brycinus macrolepidotus, assembly GCA_037974445.1. Taxonomy (NCBI): domain Eukaryota; kingdom Metazoa; phylum Chordata; class Actinopteri; order Characiformes; family Alestidae; genus Brycinus; species Brycinus macrolepidotus. The sequence continues at coordinate 19,285,309 of JBBPCZ010000115.1, read as the reverse complement.
CAAAAAACACAACTTGTTCAGGTACAATGGTAAATCACTTTCAGATGTAGAACAAAATGTTGCATTACAAAAAAAAAAAAAAAAAAAAAAAAAATGAAACACCAAATCAAATCCACCACAGATCACAGTTTGGTTTCTTTAGGCAAGCAAATTAAAGCAAGGATTGAGGAAAAAAAAAAAAAAACTTCTAACATAGTCTCTCATCACAGAATGTTTCTCGTATGAGACAAGAGAAAAGATCATTTATAAAAAAGCAGGCTAAATCAAACACACACACAGATCCACACACACTGGAGGCAGAAGGCCAGAGGGTAACAGGATTACTTGGCCCTGTCTCTTTAATGAGCGAAGGCTAAAGCCCCTTTTCTCTCGGTCTCTATCCTCCTCTTCGTCCTTCCCTCACTCGCTCACTCTCTCTCTCTCTCACTCTGATCTGAGTTTGAAGCAGTAATGAATCAGAAGCTTCAAACCTCTCTCTCCTTCCCTTAAGAGACCAAGAAAAAAAGGATTGCAGTAAATCTACTCCTCTTACTCTAGATGCATTTGCTCAAAGAGGAAGTGGAAACCATGAGAGAGAGAGAGAGAGAGACAGAGAGAGGCATCTCACACACACACACACACACTCACACACACTGGGAGACAAGTGTGTTTGGTTCATAAAGAGACTATGAACGAGCCCGAGAGCAAAAATCTCGAACTCTTTGCCTTCTGAACTCTGGATAATTCTACACTCACCTGTTCTACTTTACTACGCAAAGTTTTTTTTTTCTTTTTTTTTTTCAGTCATCAGGCAAGGTCATATTAAAAACAAAACCATAGCACATTCTCAGGTAACAAAATGCCTTTTCACTAAACGACATTCAAATAAAACATGGCACAGGACAACATTTTATTCATATTTTCATATTTTTTTTTTCCTTCCTATGTAGATTTTTTTTTCTTCTGCTTAAATATCTAATTCATCTTTGTTCTGACTCTATTGTGTTCTTGGTGATAACATGGCAAAAATCTCAATGGTTCATTTTGCTTGGCTGAAAATGTAACGGTATTTATATATTTATAGATCTATATATATAATATTTGAAGATTTGTCCTTTGTACTGGTTCCTGTAAACTGTGCAAATTCAGCAGTAACACGAGTGGCAAAAGAGAGCAGAGAGAGGGCAGTCCATTACATCGTACAAAATAAAAATAACAATAAATGACAAATCAACACAAACACACACACACATACAGAAAAAAAAAAATCTGAATGTCCTTTGTCATTCCAGGGGCGTGTCGTGACAACAACTATCACACGACCAATCACATGACCAATCACACGGCTGGAGCGCAGGCATCCCAGAATCCTTCCTTCTCAAGTCTTCAAACGCCGCAGGCAAAATCACGTGTGTGTGCGTGTATGTGTGTGTGTGTGTGTGTGTCTAAGTATGAAGAGGTCCAACACACACTAGTACACACTTACGCTTTAAACTAAATTAAAAAAAATTGCACCAACAACGAGTTAAAATGTTTCCTGTGATGTGTCCTTGTATTGACCTTGGTAGGGTCATCCATACACACACACAAACACACACACACACACACACACACAGACAGAGACACACAGACGAAGAGTGTGTGCCCAGCTCTACAGAAGCTCCAGTGTACTGCATCCCTTCTTTGCAGCGTGTAGCTCAGTGGGTTGGAGACCCGGGGAGTGTGTGTCGTCAGTCCGCGTTTGTTTCGAGTGCTCTGACCCCTGATCAGCTGCTCAGAGCCATGGTGTCAATCACCTGCTCCAGCTTACTCCTCAACCTCTGCCTGCGGGCCTGCTCATCACGCTCCAACGCAGAGAGGATCTATACATACACACACACACACACACACACACACAAAACAAACAAACAAACAAAAAAAAACCAACAAACACAAACAAACACAAACACACACACACACACAAACACACAAACAAACAAACAAAA
>JBBPCZ010000115.1:19270560-19283245 GCA_037974445.1 Brycinus macrolepidotus | reverse complement strand
ACACACACACACACACACACACACACACACACACACACACAAACACACAAACACACAAACACACAAACACACAAAAAATGAGACCAGGTAAGAGGGAGTGAAGAAAGAGAGCACAGGGAAAAGAGAGAGAGAGAGAGAGAGAAAGAGAAAGAAAGAAAAGAAAGAAAGAAACGGAGAAGAACAAAAATAGGAGAAAGAAAACAAGAGAAATACAGGGAAGAGAGTGAATGGTCAGTGAGACCGAAAAAGAGAGACCGAATGAGAGAGAGCACAAGGAAAAACAAAGAAAGAAAAAAAAAAAAAAAAAAGATAAGACTTCCAAAATACAGTCAAACCAAAATACACAATATCTTGCTACGGCTAACAATCTATTCAGAAATCCCAGTTAGATCCCCCTGGTTTTGATCTGTGTTCATATTTCTATTAAAGCACAAATATGACGGCGTGTGTGTGTGTGTACGTGTGCTTTTACAGGATAATGACACATGATGAGGAGTGGTACTAATGGAGCCAGCTGCAATACATTACCCAGAAAAAAATAAAGCCCCAGAGTGCGTGCGCACACGCACACACATGCGCGCGCGCACACACAGGGTTACAATAACAGAGCTGTAGGACTGAAGGTCATTTGGCAGGAGGTTTGGTGAGCTGAGATGAAATAGCTCTGGACGACATGGCCCAAAAACAGTAATTCACTATGGGGCAACAAACTAAAACATCGTCAGTAATCAGGCATGTGTTTATTGAGGTATTTTTGTGATAAATGTTTTTTGGTGAAAATTGTCATCAAGTAAAAATATACATTTTCAACATAGATTAAAAATGAATGGTTTACATTTAAAGTTAAAATTTCAGTTGCACATATAATATTAGCAACTTCCCAGCCCAAAGACAGCTCTAACAGCATGGAAACCAGCATGCTGCATTGATTCCACTCGGCAGTAATGCCACACAGGCAGAATAATATCTAGCCCTGCTGAGGCAAGGTGAGAAATCTCAGTGTGATGACTGGGTGTGTTTGTGTGTGTGCGTGCGTGTATGCGTAAGTGTGTGTACATGTGTGTCTGCTTACTTCGTCTTTGTACTTGGTGATATAGGAGTAGATCTCATGCAGGGCACTCATGCTGTTGAACTGGTTTAAGTGCAGGCGGGATTGCTCCGCCAAATATGCACTCATATCCTGATCACTGATCGCCGGCATCCGAGAGATGTCAGAATAATATCTGAGAAAAGGAGAGAGAGAGAGAGAAAGCGCATGTTTTTGTTGACAAGAAAAAAAACAAGAAAACAGCAAAAATGTTAAAATAGATACCTTGCAAACACAGCCCAGGCACTTATTGATAAACACCCCCCACTTATCCAGGCTGATTGGTGGCTTACCTCTCTACCCAGTTCTTGTAGTTAGGGATGTCTTTAGCGTAAAGTAGCTTATTGGAGGGCGAGTCTTTGCCCAGCTTATGTTCTGATGTGGAACACGAGTCCATGAAGGTCTGAGCTACTACAGACAGACAAGCGTCCGTAATACTGTTCTTATGGATGTCAAAGACAAACTGAGGATTCTTTATCACATTCACCCAGAACCTCAATGGCAAACTAGAGAGAGAGAGAGAGAGAGAGAGAGAGAGAAAATGAAGGAATGAAGAAAATAAGAAAAGTAGAAAAACAAGTTTACAACATCCAATATAGTTAACTCACTGCTGTGTATGTATTTTTTCATAAACTTGTACTGTATCAAATAGTCCACAGCTTTGAGAAGCTGTGAACAGTGATAAAAGTGACACCATATATACTAGGAACTAACAACTTGTCGTCTTGCCAAATACATTATTTTTCTTAATGCAAAGAGAACACACACACTTACTGCAGTAGATGCCATACCAAAACAGTAAGCATACATTCTCACAAGATACTGTACAAAAAAGGTATCTAGACAGGGAAAGCACAATCTGTGTGGCTGCAGTGTCAGTTCATCAGCCTTTAGAAAGGTACTGGGTGCCATGACTCATAGCTTTTAACGCACTAATGTACATGTTAATACCGTGTGTACTGTAACATATGGAACTGATGTGACATGACATATTGATTAATTGAGAAATAAGATTAACTAAGCCTAGGAGTGTCCAGCTTTGTCACTGCTGCCCTTGCTCTCAGCATCGTCAAGAAAATGTTTTTCTTCGAAAGCAACGCAGCTGTGCTGGAATGTGTTAACAAGATGATGACAGTCACATTTTAAACATGGTATGGGAGGGTCTCTTAAGTTAAATCTCTTCTTTGATTGGATCGGTTGGGAACTATATTTAATCCTCAGACTTACAGGAAGAAATGGCCTCTGACCATTGATCTGTACATACTGTGATCTAATTGGCTGGCGATACACATGAGTCTGCAGATGTAGTGTAGATCAGAACTGGAATTCATATGATAATCCTGCATGTAGCATACTGTCAGAAAGCTCACAATATTTACATTAACATGGAATTTGACTGTAAAGTTATTTAAAATAAAATACAACATGTCTTGAAAACGGCACTGGTGGAATGTTCAGCCTTAAGGGTTTACTCGATTAAACACTTTACACACATTTGAACATCCAAGCACAGTCAGATAACACACAGACACACACACACACTAACCAGTTGCTTTTCCATGTGTGTCGGACATCTGGGTCTGTTATCTGATGTTTGTCGGCCTGCTCATCCAGGAAGTCAAACATGTATTTGATGGCGAGAGGGAGCGCGCTGCCTCTATGGGCCGTGCTGAATATTGTCTCAAACAGGTCGTCTACAAACTTCTGCAATGTGCCCTGTAGGACAGAGAGATTCAAATGCATTAAACACCAATTAATTCAACTAAAAACTGTAATCAAACTGGCCAGTTCACATTTAGATATCACACATAATAAACCATCCCGAAAAAGACAGCTACATTAACAGTTAATGCATCTAATTTCAACATCTATAGATTTATTGGTATAAACCAAGACCTCTATTGAACTGTCAGTAGTACAAAAAACATGACCCAAGTAAGACATACAGTTATCCATTGTACAGTGGCCCCGAGGGCGAGAGGATTATGGGAATTGTGGCCTATAAGCAGTTAAATCTGAGACATCTCAATAAGAGAACTCCATAGTGTCAGGAGATAGGACTACAGATGAGATAAAAAGAGACCTGGCTTTTCCCAAACAGCTCGATAAGCAAAGGTCACCAGTCTAATTAAGATACAGTGGTGCGTGTCAGACCGAACCTGCTGCTAAATGTTAATCAGGGACTAGCCTTTCAGACCCAAAGGTCAACACGAACTGGCCATGGAGATCAGCTACACAAATCACGCAAAAATTATAGGGTTAAGGCAGAAACACCAGCGTGTGTGTACACTAACAGCCAATAGCCTGGAATCACTTGTCATAATTGTTATTTTATTCAATAATAACGTCTACACTGCAGACAGGTATAATCAATGCATTTCTGAAACTCAAGGCATTCTGGATACTGATTTTATAATCCATGGTGTGCAACTTTCTCAATAATTCTGAAGTCATCTGTAGCCCTGTGTGACCTAAAATTTACATTTTCATTTGACTAATACTTCACTTCAGATGAGCAAACAGAGGCCATCATGTTCAAACTACTCAGACACTCTGCGACCAAAACACTGACGCCATGCATTCATACAGTACTGTCTGTGCGTGTTGGGGTGTGTTTCTGTCTTATCTACCTTGGTAGCGAGCAGGCGTGTCAGGTAAATCTCTGAGACCATTTTGCTGCCACGGTCTCCCTCTCTCTGGTCAGAGTGGTCGTGGTTCTTGACCAGATGCCAGAGTTTCGTTCCGCTCTCCAGGTCCGGAGTGATCATGGGTGTCCGAGAGCGAAGACTGTCCGGACTACTGGCTGTCCTCAACATACTCTCTGAGAGGATGGAGGGATGGAGAGAGAGAGTGCGTCGGATACACATAAAAAAAGGGAAAAAGGCAAGAATGTGAGAGAAGGTAACAAGGACACAAGATCAAAGAATATTTAGGAATGGACTAGGTGTAATGGAGCAGCTGCTGTTACTGCTATGGCAACGCCTTAAGAAAAGTAAGGAGAGAGTTGTTGAAGTGCGACATAAAGCTTATTTCAGTGATGAAGAAAATTCAACTCGAACAGAAAGGCAACACTTCTTACTGTCACTAATATGACATGTCATTCTTTCATATTCTGGCTCTATCACAGTGTTTCTGGATTTAATGTCTGTAATCGACAGTTTGACAGCTTGAGCTGCTCCACCAGCCAATCAAATCCCTCAGCTGCAGGATAGAGCAAAGAGGAAAAAGGATTTCCTTCAGATGAGCCTCAATACAGAGAGAGAGAGAGAGAGAGAATTTAAAGAGAATTTGAAAGAGAGAATTTGAAAGTGAAAAGCATTTTCTGAAGAAATATCAGGTATCACTAAAGCTGCAGGCAAAGGCTATGTTGTTGCTATGGTAACATGTCGCAATGAAGTTGTAATATAAGAGAAATCACAGGCTTGTACCATATCTGCTGAGGGACTTGGTAAAGGTGGAGGAATTGGAGATGTTGTAGGCAGAGTTCTGCTTAGGGACAAGAGCAATCACGGAGCCGTCCGTCACCTACAGAGACAGAGAAAGCCAAAGAGATAAAGACAAAGAGAGAACAAAAATCAGACCATCTGACAAGAAGAGGATCTACAGGAACACACCCTTGCAAAGACTCATCAGGCATTGGTAAAGCATCTGGCTGCTGGGTAAAAGCTGTGGTTGTTGCTATGGTTACATGTTGAGGTGTTGCTATGGTTACCTGGCAGTGTGCTAGGGTGTTCAGAGGTTGCTATGGTAACCTGGTCGAGTGGGAGTTGTGTTTTTTTTTTTCCCCCAAGCCTTGGCTACGGTTGGCCGCGGCTCTGTACGTGGGTGTGAAGGCGTTGCTATTGTATAGAAATCCTAACGTGGTTTACCTGGTAGTGCGCAAGTGTGTTGAGCCGTTTCCAGTCGTTGTCAATTTTGGTGGTGACATCTTCATCCTGTAGGATGATTCTTGCCATTCGGCCCTGACGCCATTCTGCACAGGAACATGCAGGGTTCAAAGCAAGTCATAATAGCCACTGACAGCCATTTACTTTCCTGCAGGTCAGGGACTTTACAGTTCCCTGTTATATTACAGTATTGATTCTATGGTCTATTTTTCGTGCTTATGCCTTTAAATGGCTCTGGAATGAGAACCCCTCGGCCTTTTCTCTCTCTTACCCAGGTCCATGTCTCCAGCCTTTGGTCTCTGAGAGTAAGGGCTGCCCTTATACACAGCGTCCAGCAGCTTCTCCTTCACCTGAGTAATGGTGTCGCAGTTCAAGCATTTGACTGTCACCTCCGGCGCGTTCTCGTTCTCCGGGTTCACGCAGTGCAGTGTCTGCACACATAGAGCAAAGCAATCAGAATCAGAGCTCTAATTAACAGCCAACAATGACACGGATATCAGACGGAAGTGCTGTGCGGCTGACCATGCCTCTTTGATTCACACCTCGGAAATAACATTCTCATGAATCATATTTAATGTCGTCCACTAGCACTAATAAGACAAAAAGGCAGCATAATTACTGTTATCAGGGTAATAACAGCAGAAACCTTATAATTAGAGTAATGATAATTAAGGCTACAAGGTATGGACAAAATATGTTGCTAAATATACATTGCCATACATTGTAATTGCAATAAACTTTAGCAACAGAACACGAGAGAGAGTGTATTATTCACAAAAACAAATGACCTTGCGTATTCTGCTGCTTTTATACAATAGTTCTGTAAAATAGATAAAAGTAAAGCAAGAAAGTGTCAAACACAAAAACAATGCCAATCATGGTTCCAGAGGACATTTCTGTGGATGTTTTGATGAATTAGCGTTGACTTATACATTTGTAAATAGAATGCATGGCATTATGTAACAATATCACTGCAAAACTAGTATTTTGTCCATGTCACGCAGCCCCACTCTGTCTTAGTGCTGTAACTGAAGCAACAGAATAGCTGTAATGCTAAATCAAAGGTCACAGTGGGGTGGCAGTGATGTGAGAATAGTTAGAGATGTGGTTCTTGCTGTGTTTGAAGATGGTTCTCTAAGCTCACACTGTGAAGCTACTGACCAGGGTCTTGTAGTCGATCTGCTGTCTGATGAGTTTGTCTTCACTCAGAGAGTAGCGTGCCTCTCCTGTGATGGCATCTATTGGGCCTTTCTCCATCTGCTGCTTCATCGCACAGTAGAGCATGAAGAGAGGCTCCCCTGCACACTCCTGTACAGGTACACACATAATAGTGTTGTCATGATACCAGAAAGCCGGATAAAAAAACGGATAAAAAAAATGCATAATCACAATGCTGGACACCAAAACAATGATAAAGAAATTAAAAACATCCGGCACTGTCCGATTACTCAAAGGGTACTGAAATAACACACACATATTCAAATCATAATTAACATCTCAGAATCTCTTTCTCATTCTCAACTCTTCGAATCGACACTGTCAGAACAAAACCCTGTGTCTCCAAAACGTCAAGTTCTATTGGTCTATTCCTAATGAAACATTCAGCTGCTGTTGAGAGGCAGACTGAAATACTATAAGCTAGACACCAGAAGCTATTTAAAGATCACAAGTTTCACTGAATATTTCTTTGAGTACCCCCTTTGGGAGTTATTAAATGACAAAGAATTCTCTAATATACTTTAATTATATAGTAATAGTCATTTTTTAATAAGTTATCTGCCTGAAGATTTGATCACCATGTTGTGAATACAAGGCATTTTGGATCATTTTGATAATTATAATGTATAATTATTCAATTTATGCATTCTCTATGATCTACAGCTTTCTCAATCATGTGAAATCAGCAACAGCATTGTGCTATAAGAGGTGTAGATGACTGGACAGTGTGTGTCGCTAGTCAATGTATGATCATGTTGCTGCCCGAAAAAAGAAAAAAGACCTATCCACAAGGCGGTGGGATGTAATAGGCAGCAAGCGAACAGTCAGTTCTTGAAGTTAAAAAAAAAAAAAAAAAAAAAAAAAAACAAGGATTCGCGTGACTTTAACAAGGGTCAGATTGTGATGGCTAGATGGCTGAGTCAGAGCCAAAACAGCCGGTCTTGTGTGGTGTTCCTAGAATGCAGTGGTCAGTACCTGCCAAACGTGGTCCAAAGAAAGACAACCAGTGAACTCATGACAGGATCACGGGCGCCCAAGGCTCACTGATGTGCTTGGGTAAAAAAGGCTAGATCGTTCAAGCGATCACACAGAAGAGCTACTGCAGCACTGCTAAAGAAGTTCATGCGGGCTATGATAGGAGGGTGTCAGAACACATAGTGCATCACAGTTTGCTGTGTATGGGGCTGCATATCCACAGACCACTCAGAGGGCCCATGCTGACCCCTGTCTACTCCCAAAAGCTCCTACAGTAGGTACGTGAGAATCAGAATTGGACCATGGAACAATGGAATATGACCTGGTTTGATGAAGCCCAATTTCTTTTAGTGATCATGTGGGCGGCCAGGTCTGTTTGTTGCTGGGCATAGCAAGATGGGAAGAAGACAAGCTGGCTGAGGCAATGTGATGCCCTGGGCTATTTTCTGCAGGGAAATCTTGGATCCTGGCATTCATCTTGATGTTATTTTGACATATACCACCTACTTAAACATTGTTGCAGACCAAGTACACTCCTTCATGGCCATCTTCCATTGCTCCATGGTCTAGGTCTGATTCTCACATGCCTACTGAAGGTGCTTGCCTACTCGTCAGCGGATATGCAGTGATGCACTGTGTGCTCTGACACCTTTCTATTATAACCAGCATGAACGTTTTTAGCAATTTGTGCTACAGTACCTCTGTGTTCAAGGTGTTGACTACTACTGTGTTCAAAAGAGAAAAAGGAGACGCTTTTTTTGGGCGGGGTGATATGGGTCCATTTCTACCCCTCTGAGTCAAATTATCATGTGCAATTTGAAATAAAATTTTAAATTATAGAGTTCTGAATTGTTTATCACACTGCAATAATAAAAATGCACTGAGATTTCAACACAATGTGCAACACTAATACACAAACAAGATGGGGAATATTAGCAAGGGAAATGAGATCACGCTGACGAGGGCACATATCTGATATTTCTGGGGTGTATTTCAGACAAACACTTTATGTTCCATTGAGATATGAAGCATTCATCTCTCTCTCTCTCTCTCTGCTTAGACAACGGCCTCAATGGCTCTGGAGCTGAGCCGAGGGCCATCACAGCCTCTCAACACTTAAACTGTTTTCCCATCATAAGAGCAGGAAGTGTATTAAACTCCAATCAGTCCACAACACACATGCACATACATACACACACCCTGAACCCAGGGCGGGGGAAAAAAAGAAAAAAAAAAGGGAGTGATTTTTGCTGCTTCAGTGTTTCTGCTCTTCCTTCACAGCCCACTGGAGAGAGAAAGAGTGAGTCTCACTGACGGATAATGTTCTCCAGACTCTGGTCTCTTTGTTCCACAAAGCATTAACGATTTCTGCCGAAACGCTCGTTTTGAAGTGGCCCATTTCCTCTGTGCCAAACTGAGGGCAAGTGGTTTATCCCAGGTTGGAAATGAAGGCGTAAGATACGTCTATCGCAATAGTCCTCCAGGACTTATGAGTAATTCCTGCAGTCAGGGAAAACAAAAACAGCACGGAAGGAGCGTAAGCCGCCGCCACTCCCCAGAGTGCCCCCCCCCGCAAAAGCACCCCAGAGCGAGTCGGAACGAGCCGCAGCTTGTGCGAGGGAGGCGGGGGGGCGATTGATGGAGGGGTTAATAGAAGGCTAATGACTGTGGAGGAAAGTGCCGGAGAAGCACTTCAGAGCATGAAATGTGTCAAACAGGCAATGAGACGAACGCTGGGACCGCCTCCCTCTCTCGCGCACGTGCTGTACTCAGTCCTTCCTACGCACTACCTCCTCTTCCATAACTTCTCCCTTGCTTTCCCACATTTCCCCGTTTTCCTCCATCCTTTCATGTCCTTTTCACCTTCATTCTCTCGTTTTCCCTCTTGCAAAAATTGTTTTTCTCTGTGGAGAGAAGCCCCTCAACCACTGAGAGCACTTGGCCATAAAGGGGGCAGACCCACATTCTGACAGTATTGGCAGCCAAATTACCCAATTAAAGACCAATAATTTAACAATAATTCGCTATTCTATCTCTCCTTTCACGTCACTTTCACCTTTATGAGGGCATCTACTCTCGCAAGGTTTTCATGGCAGAGAAAAATGTGTCCTTTTCTGTTCATTTCATCCCTTCTCTCATTATTTGTTCCAGTTGTTTTTCTCTGTAGAGAGAAACCATTGAACCTCTCAGATTCAGTTCAATTTCCATATGAAGGTTCAGAGAGTAAGTATTGGCAGCCAAATTATCCAGTATTAATTAACTATAAATTAACCCTCTAGACCACACAGCGGGATCCAATGGGCGCTCTGTGTGTCACTGTAGTGGCTGCTATTTAGTAAGGTGAATTCTGACAGAACTTTTGTCACAAACTAGATTTAGTTTGATATTTTATTTCATTCAGCTGGGCTATAACGTTACTTACAGAAACACTCTGACTGGACTTTTGCCGAGACAGCAGTGATGCCACAGAAATAGGTTATGATGGGGTGGTGTTGGCCTAGTGGGTAGGATACTTGCCTCTGGACCAAGAGGTCATGGGTTCGAATCCTACCTTCAGCATACCACAACTGGGCTCCTGAGCAAGAGCCTTAACACCAAGCTGCTCCAGGGAGACTGTCCCCTGTAGTTAGGGAATGGAAGTCGCTTTGGATAAAAGCGTCTGCTAAAATACTGTAAATGTAAAAGTAAGCAAGCTCAAGGAATAAATCTCAACATCTTTGTTTAGCGATGAGTGTTTTCAGTTTATCTGTGTTACTGAAAATACAGCCAAGCTCATATTCCATTGCTAACTTAGTGGTACAAATTAGGTTTGAACACGAGGGAAATAACTTTGATAGGCAAACATAAAACTCAGGATGGACGGCTCGGAGAGTAACACGACGTTCATGTCATTTAGGAAACAGTTAAACTAATTAGGTAGACTGTCATCTCTAATATCTGCAGTTGCTAACATAGTGACCTCCGCATCTTCACCTCAATGACCTTTAACAGTCAAAACAGATTAATATTTTAGCCATACATATTTTACCATTTTAATACATTTCACTAACTAATCTTGCTTCAGTCTTTAAAAGAAAAGGAAAGAGTGTGGCTATATTCAGTCTTTAGCGAATGTTAAAGAGGTATGACATTTTTTATTGCCTAATATATCATATGAGATCATATAGTGAAGTAATGATCCTTAACATCACTATTGTGATCAGTTCACACCATGTTAGAGTTCACTACTGTTTTTGATGATAAATGATGTGCTTTCAAAATTACAGTGACATTGAAACTAGGACTCATCTTTCAGATGAAATCAACAAGTAATTGGCATTTCCTTTTAGTTTTATGTTAAAACAGATAAATAAGCCTCTGAAATAACTGTTGGGACTCCTCCAGTGTGTTCTAGAATTCTGCTGGGGTCTAAATTAACAATAATTTGTCTGCATCTGTCTTTCATCTCCATTTCAGCACTGCTGTCTCCCTTTCCCTCTCAAAAAGCTGATTCCCATCAAAAAGCCCTGCGTCACAGAGACCCACACTTAGCAGTGTGTGTTGGTGGTCAAATTATCCTCAAGTTATTAATAATGATTAACTCAATTAATCAGTCAGTAAGTACTGTTTTGCTGGGTGTTTCCTAAACCCTGAAGTTATTCTTATTAATAAACACCAGCTACAGAAAGTCAACAGAAAACGCATCCATGTCCCAAGACACATTCTGCCTCTAGTGGCCCTTGCTGGCATCCGTACCCCTCTGGGCCTCTCCCCACCTACCAACCCCCACCATATGTCCCTGCCTCGTTAGGCTCGTTAGCATTGAGGCTAATTAAACAGACAGCTGTTAACGAGCACCAACAGACAGGAGACAGACACAAACACACACACTCTGAAAGCCAGATTCTGTCTGGGTCAGGCTGCTCACTTTCTGATCAGATGTAGTGTGTGTGTGTGTGTGTGTGTGTGTGTGTGTGTGTGTGTGTGTGTGTGTGTGTGTGCTTAATCATGGTCTCATACTAACATGCACTATTATATTTGATGTAGTCAAAAATGGATAATTAAATAAATAAACAGCAATAAAACAGGACGTCCTAAACCCGAACCCTCTGCACAAAAGGAAACCCAACTTCAGAGAGAAGCACTTTTAGTCAAACGCATCTCCAGCACAATCAAATATCCACGCGTTTCAGCATCTCTTGAGTAGTCACTTCTTTTGATTTCTATAACCATCTGGCTGGTAAATTACTTCAAGAAACGAAACATTTTGCCTTGTTTCAGAGGCAGAGACATTAAGAAGACTATATATAGAGTGCCTGATGAGTGTGTGTGCGTGTGTGTGATGGTTGGGAGCCTGAGAAAGTGATGCTGCCAGGGACATATGGTAGACTGCGCACTGTTACTGAACTCAGTCTCCCATAAGCCTTTGCACAGCACCCAAGGTCGGTAGAGGATACTAAACACCAGGGATCTCAAGCTGTTATGTTCACATACACACATTCACACACAAATGAAAGTGTACACACAACCAGAATACACGTACATCTACAGAACTATGTCCAGGCAGACACTTCCTTGATGCCTAGACACAGAGGAACACACACACACACCACATACACACTCACTAACCTTCAGAAACTTGTAGAGCAGGAAGGTGAACCAATTTGTCAGCATTTTCTCAGCCACAGACTCCGTCCTGCAGAGGAGAAGAGCAATGTTATACCTTCAGATCTGCACACCGCTAAAAGAGATGCAACTCTTCAGGTCGGGTGACAGAGCCAAGGAGAGAAACCGGGAGAATGTCCTACATGAGAAGCACTTTGTCAAGGACAAGAAAGATTGAGGTGCTTGTTCACACACACACACACACACACACACACTTACACACATACACACACACACACACACACACACACACATATACATACACACACACACACACACACACACACATATATACACACACACACGTTCATACACACACACACAGACCCACACACACACACATACGCACATATTACTATTAAAGTTTCTGTACATTTACTTGTAAAACTCTGTGTGTGTCTGTTTTGGTTCTCACACATTTTCTATTTACATCTTTCCCATCCTGCTCTCACACCACTGCTCACTTTCATCATGCGATCGTTCCTGTGATACACACTGAACACACTGCTACCTGTATGTTGTCTATTTGAAGTGTGTGTGTGATTGTGGTGTGTATAGTCTGCTTTCATGGTCCCACATCACTGACGCGAGTCGGCCCTTGTGCTCTTCAGCTGATTGTTCACTGAAATGAAGATGAAAACCAGGAGACGAAAACTTTTCACTGCGCTGCACGTTCTTACAATCCAGCACTGAGGGCCAGAAATGTGCTGCTTCAAAACCACATTACTTCTGTTTTTCAGTTCAGCCGCTGTTAAATATTAAAGAAGTCATGGAGGGAAACGATATGCATGATGTTTCTGCAGGCTGCACTCTGTCAGACACTCAGGAGAAGGTGGTCAGCAGGTACCCAGGAGAGTCTGTCCTCCTGCCCTGC
>JBBPCZ010000115.1:19242357-19267310 GCA_037974445.1 Brycinus macrolepidotus | reverse complement strand
TAGTGTGTGCATATTGTTCTGTCCAGTTGCTACTGCATATGATAATTCAAGCTTAATAATTAATAATTAAAAGTAAACCTGCATTGATCAGTTACATCATTTCAAAATGCACCTGTGTTGTTTTGTGTTTTTGACTTTCAGTCAAATGAAGGGCTTTTTCCAGTCAACTGTTTCATCTTTAAAGTTATCTGAAAAATCTTGTCAAAATCTCATCTCATCTCGTCTTTAAGCTGAACATCTCGTCACACCTACAATGATTTCACATCCTTAAGGATTTGCTCACTTTTCCACATGAACCACAAGAATGCCTACGTCTGATGAATGAGCAGAAAATTGCCGCCTGACCTGTACTTGAATAAAGCATGATTTATTGGTTGTAATCAAAGGTCAAAATTCTAATACTGGGCCAAATATACTTTCATTTTTCCATTTACTGACAAACGTAGTGTGTCAGGCATTTGTGAGCCACTTTTGGAATGTAATTGTATTTGAACAGTGTAGCCACACCCATCTGTTCCTTTTGAATAGCTCTGAAAAACAGTGGCTGATTTTATATATCGCTGTATTTGTATACATCTCTGAGTCACACCATTGCTCTCATTTGTCATGTTTTGTCTTCTTGACACAAAACTGTTTCTCTATCCACACCTATGCTGAGAATAACCCCTGCTTTCACCATGTTTCTCTCTTTTCTCCCCCCAAACCCCATCCCTACATTCTTGCTTTAAGCTTCTCTCTCTCACACAGCGCAACCCTCTCTCCTTCTCTCTACCTTTCCCTCTATCTTCCCCTCTCTCCAGGGAGCTTGTGTGCTCAGGTGTGTAATATTCTCAGACAGAAGTAGAGGGATGGGGAGAGGAGAGGGAAAAGAAGAGATACGTGTGTCAACAGTGGCAGAAGGAGAGGAAAATGACAAAGGATCTCCTAAGGCTTCACTTCATATTAAAGCAAAAAATCAAACAACAGGCTTCAAAGTGAAGGCTCGGGCAAAAATCTAATTTACAAAATTTCAGTCAAGACATGTTTTGGCGTCTGAAGTTTGCTTCTTTAGTTGAGCAGGAGAAACTTATGTGACACCCAATCTTCTATGTACCTTACACAACCCTCAGTCTTATTTAATCTAAGTTTATCATCTGGTTTGGCTGATACAGTTGTGTGTCGTCTGCCTAGCAGCGGAGGCTGTTTACGGATAACCGTGCCCAGTGGCACTCACTGGAATAACTGAGGTCCTTGAAAACAACCTTGTTGTACGTTTGGCATTCAAGCCTTAAGCCAGGAAAAAAGTGGATACTCTGGTCTTCAGGGCCAAAATGACAAGCTGGATCATAATTCATAAAAAGAATCGTATAGTTACACTACTGATCTGAAAAATCGTAAGTAGACATCTTACCCTAATCATTCAGCCCTACTATAAGCTCTCATCTCATTCATACATGATCCTCACAGTTCCAGTGCAAAACTGAAAAAAAGCTTCAGACACCAAAAGTGTCTTGGCTGATTGCATAAAAATGGACACAGGTACCTGCGGAGTAGCAGTTTGGGGTGGTTCTTGCTCTCCAGGTTCTTGTCTATGAGGTCGGAGAGCAGCTGTTTGAGCACTCCTGTGGCATACTCCATCTCCCCCTGCAGGGCGCTCATGATGAGAGAGGCCACGTTGCCACGGTCACGCATGGAGAAGGAGCGCTGCGCCTCCAGAGTGCGGATAAACGTCAGCAGAAAGTGCTTCTTGTTCAGCAGCTGCCCAAACAGCGTCAGGGCCTTCTCTACATTGGCCGGCACCTGAGGGACGAGAGAGAGAGAAAGAGAGAGAGAGAGAGAGAGAGAGAGAGAGAGAGAGAGAGAGAGAGAGAGAGTGTGAGTTAGAGAGAGTGTGAGTTAGAGAGAGGGAGTGTGTGTGGGTTGACCGAGAGCAGGAGCTGAAGCATGAGTTCAGTGTTTAAAGCTCCAACGAGGATGCTTTGGGAATCGATTTGGTTTGAGGGCTGTTTAATTTTTCATGTTTCTCAAGGCAGACTGGCTCGAGGATGTGACACCATGTTTGATTCATCCAACTGATTCCAGAACAGTCATTATCCTTTAGAGCTGTTTTTGATCTACAATTCACAGTGGACTTGTTTTATTGATATATACCAAGTTACTGTGGCTAACAAGCCATAACATTTAACTTCTGCAACTTCACAGACTAGACAGACCGGGGACACTTTTAACTTGTCTGCATAATAAAGAAGCTTTACTTTACTCTGAAAGATGAGGTCATTATTTTAATCGAACCAAACGTGACTGCTTTACACCTCCCCTGCAGCTAATTAGCCATGTCTTTCTGTTCCTCCACTGCCAGATCTCACACATACACACAGCCCTACCCGCACATATACACTGACTAATTGCATTATTCATTGTTTACTAATAAATCAATGAGCACCCAAAAGAAATGAAGCAGAATGCATGATCTTGGAGGTAATATGGCTACTATTCTGCACCCATTTGATGGCTCTATTTAGTCACATTTTCAGGAACTTAGTCAGACAAAGGAGCGGTCAGACCAAAACACAAAGTGTAGACCAATCAGTGCACCCACTCAAGTCTCAGCATGCGTTTTGCTTAACAGAATTCACAGAGCCACCATATCATCTAGTTTTGTGCCGCTTATGCTTAGACTGAGTAGGTTAACAGTGTTGGGCAGATTTGCATCCAATTTACTGCTAAAAACTTCTTAAAAGCCCTAAAACCATCCTGACGGAGGCTTTAAGAGACTAGCCATTTTAGTCTCCTCATTTTGCTTTGCACACAGTATCTTAGAGCCACATATACACAGGGGGAATGAGACAGCATAAACACACACACGCACGCACGCACGCACACAAAAAGAGAGAGAGAGAGAGAGAGGAAGAGAGAGCGATGGAGGGAGAGGAAGAGAAAAAGAGGGAGAGAGAGAGAGTGGCTGCCCTATTCCACCAGCTCCTAACTGGAGAGGGGAATAAAATACAGGAATATTTTGAATAGCTTTTAAGCAGAAATGTGTGTGTGGGTCTCTGGGGATGCCCTGGACTGCAACTCAGTATAACAGCATAATAAGAAATTGATCCATATAGCACAAGAGCTGATTCCACCAGAGACACGAATAGAAATTCGATGGAAATACATCCAGTCTTCCAATTATGCAGCTTTTGGTATTGGTGTGCAAGTATGCAAGACAGCAGAGTGTGTCTAGGATCATGTGGTAAGTGGTACAGTAGTGTGTACAGTCATATGGACTTATCTGGGGGGAAAAAAAGTCTGTTACCTCCATCTCCTTCAGTACGGGGTGGTCTTCAATGCCAGGGAAGAGCACTCTCATGGCATAAGTGCGGTAATCCAGGAAGGGAATTCCAGCGCCGTCCAGCTCCTGAGTCAGTTCATGGATGTCAGTCTGCAACTCGGCAAACGCTGGAGACATAAATACATGGCCAGTTTATTTCATGTCTCAAGAATGACTTTTAACGCCAACACACACAGGACATGCCCTGACTGCACTGGCTCAACCAATTAAGCGCAGAAAGACACAAGCTGCATCCTCCCATCAGAGAGACAGACGCTTCTTTTAGGACTGTGCCGTAATTGCAGCCAAAGCAGGGAGGGCTTATATTTCCTGACAGGCTGCAGTGTGGGCAGCCGCATGTCTGTCTTTTTCACTTTAGGGCAGTCGGGGGAAGAGTTTAGCGGACACACGCGTCAACCTCTGACATCCCGTCTGGACAGGAGAGGTGAAGAGTGGGTTATCGAAAGGCCCGAGACTCCACTAGCAACTTAATGAACAGGGAGGAGAGCGAGAGAGAGAGACAGAGAGAGAGAGAGGGAGGGAGGAAGAGAAAGAGTATGAGAGAGAGGGGGAGAGAGAGAGGTAGAGAAAAAGAGAGAGGGGTAGAGAAAAAGAGAGAGAGGGAGAGAAAGAGGGAGAGAGGGGGGAGAAAGAGGATGAGAGACAGGAAGAGAGAGGTCGAGAAAAAGAGAGAGGGGTAGAGAAAAAGAGAGAGAGGGAGAGAAAGAGAGAGAGAGAGGGAGAGAGAGGTGGGAGAAAGAGGTTGAGAGAGGGAGAGAAAGAGGTCGAGAAGAAGAGAGAGGGGTAGAGAAAAAGAGAGAGGGAGAGAAAGAGAGAGAGAGAGGGAGAGAGAGGTGGGGAGAAAGAGGATGAGAGAGAGGGAGAGAGAGAGGTCAAGAAAAATAGAGGGGTAGAGGAAAAGAAAGAGAGGGGTAGAGGAAAAGAGAGAGGGAGAGAAAGAGGGAGAGAGGGGGGAGAGGGAGAGAGAGAATTGGGAGGGGGAGGAAAAGAAGGAAAGAAGAAGATAAAGAGGTAGAGAGAGCAGAAGGGGGAAGAGAGAAAGGGAGAGAGAGAAAGAGGGAGAAAGGGGGAAGAAGAGAGAGAGAGGGAAAAGAGAAAGAGGCAGAAAGGGGGGAAGAGGAGAGACAGAGGGAAAGGAGAAAGAGGGAGAGAGAGGGGCAGGAAGAGAAAGAGGCAGAGAGGAAGAAAAAGATGCAGAGAAAGGTAGAGGAAGAGAAAGAGAAAGGAAAGTGAAGGAGGGATTAAATATTGAAGGAGGGAGTGTGGGAGAGACAAAGGATTGAGCAAAAACAACAAACAAGCAAAAGTGAGGGAGTGAGGGAGAAGGAGAGGAAGAAAAGGGGAGAGAGAGAGAGAGAGAAAGAGAGAGAATGTTGTTTCGTTGTCTCAAGGCCAACTGCCCTGTCTTTAAGACGTGCCTGTCTGAATATTGCCTATCTTCAGCATTATTTTCTGCCACTTCTAACAAATCCAAATGAATAAAGCAGGATATGCGATTTCGAGTGTAAAATCTAAGATGAGGCTGAGACTACAGGCACTTAACAATCAGCAAACAAAGAAAAGAGTGAAAAAAGAGTGTGAGTAAGCAGTTTCACAAAACACACATTTGGAGAGAATACACTGCATTCGCCCACAGGAGAAACAAGGAGGGACAGAGAGAGAGAGCCAGGCAAAGTGGGAGAGAAATAAAAGTTTCAGAGAGTAGAAGAATGGATAAAGAAGATCCTCCTGTTTCCTCTCACTCATTTCCCTCAATCTCTCGAGGTCATTCCCTGTGTTATCTCCTGACCCCATGTTCTCTTTCCTCCTCTATCCATCTCTTTTGTCCTCTCCTCCTTTTCCCATTCCTCTCTCTGGGTCCGGGTGTCTGGTTAATCTCAACGCTGGGAGATGGACGAGGGCCTCACCTCAGGGCAGACACATACTCAGATAATGCCTGCCTAGTCTCACGCCCTCTTGACCGCAGACAGAGGAGTGGGGGAAGCATTCACCCCCCACTATGGGCAGTAGAACTTTAGACTGGCATTCGGATAGATTTGACTCAACATCTTTCTACTGTTCTAATGTCTGCTCAAAGAAAT
This sequence comes from Brycinus macrolepidotus, assembly GCA_037974445.1. Taxonomy (NCBI): domain Eukaryota; kingdom Metazoa; phylum Chordata; class Actinopteri; order Characiformes; family Alestidae; genus Brycinus; species Brycinus macrolepidotus. The sequence continues at coordinate 19,261,910 of JBBPCZ010000115.1, read as the reverse complement.
AGATTAAATTTTCATTTACAGAATTTTCTCATCAATCCAAATGCAGCCATTTAGTCAAATTCAATTTTTTGGTGTCCAAATTTTCCTTCTATAGATCTGCACTGAAGGCTAATGTAGCTAAAAAGTCTTGGAAGCTTGTCTCTTCAATTAGCAATGTGCAAATCACAATAAACACACTCGCCTCAAACCATGTCAAACAGACTTGCTGTGGTTTCTGGCATTGTATAATATAATAAAAAGGTACAAAACATTTCTCCAAAACTAAACTGATGAAAATATACAGTTCATGTGATGGGTGCCATGTATCTGAGGACTCTCGATCGCCCCTTTTCTGATTCTGTCCAGTGGTGCATGATTACCGAGTTAGCATTTGCCATTGGTTTTCAAAAATGTTCAAGAAAAATAACCATAGATTAAAATATAGATGCTGTTGGATACCCTGGCACCACAAAAATCTCCTTTTCTTATCCACAAGAGCAGGCTGGTATGGTTGCAGCTAAAAATTTACACTTTTGATATAGAAATCCCCAAATGCTCCATGCATTAAGAAATGGCAGAATGAGAGGCTTCTCATCATACAAATGGAACAAGTGCATCTTAATAAATTAAGATCACAGAAAAGCTATCAGGATACATGAGGATCCTTTTAGGTATTCATAAGAAGTTTGAAGCCAGGCCCTGTCTCACCCTGTATTTACTTCTCTTCTTTCTTCCTTTTTTGTTTTTCCCCTCCCCTCTGTGTTTTATGTCACCTTCTATTTTACAATAAACTTAAATTTGAAAAGAAATGACGGAAAAGAAGTTGGCATGGCTAAAAACAACAGTACTTTTGTCCATTAGCTTCTATATTATCCTCACAGCCCCGGCGCAAAAACTAAGGCTGAGAACAAAACTGATCCCTATTTGCGGTTAAGACACTATTGAGCATGTCTGCCATTTTTCTTTTAGTGTCCAAATTGCACACTTGAATTTCAAAGCTATTTTGAGGGTACTACAACCTCCCACTGGCTACTAAGCAAAGGACAGAGGAACGTTTCATTAACAGTGGCAGCGGGACACCAAAACAAACTTTGTGTTTATCTCTCCAAAAAAAAAAAAAAAAAAAGAGAGAGAGAGAGAGAGAACAAGAGAAAGAAAGAAAAAAACATTTCCCTCCTCCTTTACAAAGGGACACTGGGCTGTGCGTTGTGAATAGTGGAAGTGAGGAAAGAAATGGGCAATTTACCCTCCTTGCACTCCAGGGCCACCCTGGACTCCAGGTTGTCCATCTGCAGCTGCAGGCGTTTGAGGGTGCGGTCAGCGTCGCGAGACTTGCGCTTGTAGGCGATGAGGACAATGATGATGACGAGCAGCAGGAGGCCTCCTCCTCCGCCGATGCCGATGATGGCGGGAAGCGTCAGCAGACTGTCCGAGTAGATCTGGAGCGTGCCAGGGGAATACTCGAACCCTCCAACACGTACCTGCATCACACAACAAACAAAGTAAACACACAATGCCTGGAACTAAGCGCACACACGTATACTTTCTCCAATGCGTGTTAAGTGTGGCACCTCCCCTATTTTCAGTGTTTTCACTTAATGTCTCTGTTGAGCATTCTGTAGTAAGTGGCTGTTAACAGCTGTAATTACCAGGAACACGCAGACTAAAGCTTTTCCCATTAAACCCACTAAAACCTCACACCTCCACACTCGGCACATCAATTAAACAGCTCCAACCGCAGATGGCTATTACATACAGTCAGACTACATTAGGCACAGCACTCGCCAATCTCAACAATCACAATTTAAGAAGAGGCAGAGGTGCACCATGGAAAATAGCATTAGGGATATGTAGTTTGCAAAGTATTAATTTTTTGTGTGTGTTAACACATGCCTGCATTGACTAGCAAATCACTGAGAGAGCTACCAAACTGAGGGACTGATTAAAGCAGGGGTGTCGAACTCAGTTTCGCCGCGGGCCAAATGGGTCAAAATTTAAGGTCTCTCGGGCCGAACTAAAAAAAATTTTTTGGTCCGGTGAAGTAAAATAAAATGTTTTTTTAGTTGTAATTTGTTTTTTGATCAGACTTCAAAAAACATTTTTAGCGAACCATCGGTACCATTGGTACGGTATTGGCTCATGGGTTGGTTGGTACGCGGTTTTTAGGATTCCATAACGGCTATAGAACTTTTTAGGGTAAATTTTAATTTCTTACATTTTGTGCTTCGAAATTTCGCCTTTTTTGGTGACTTTTCGGTAGAGGAGTGCCGTCATAAGAAGGTAAGGGGAGGACGGTCGATTCTTACTCAAATTGTTGGTGACTGATTTTAAAAATCAGAGGTCAATTTTTTTATAAATTAAATTTATAAATGATAAATTATGAAGATAAATTAATGTTCATTATTCCAAAAATGTTCTTTAAAATAATCATGAACAAATACTAAAGATACAGATAGCTGCTTTATACCAGTCTTTTTTGGTCAATCATTTATTTTATATTATACAAAACAAAAATTTTCATGGTTTCAAATAGAGAAAATAATTTTCCCAAAAATATAAAATTCTATAACTCTTACAATGCACTTGCCTTACACTACGGCGACTAAAGCAACTGAGAGACATGCAGTGAAGTACATAAACAGCAGGGCTCAGTACTAGTTATGAATCTTATTGATATTTGAAAACAAGGTGCTTCATGTTTAACAGAGACTCCTGAAGTAAATTCATTGATAGGTCCCATATGACGTAAAACTATAAAAAAAAAAAGGTTGATGTGGTACACTGGTAAAGTTTCAGAACCTGCCAATTACTCAGTCCATATGGTCCTTATCAAGAAACAGCCCATTTGAATTCACATCACAAGAACAAGCTCATCTGCATACATCCATTTCTACAGCCTAAAGCAGCTCAGCTCCATCCCATCCACAATGAAGTTGTAAGTTGTGTTTCAGTCCAGACTTAGCTTTTGAATCAGGCACAATATAGAGCAGTCAGTCAACATATGTCAGTTTTGAAGGCACAGCACCACAGAACGACATGTTTAAATTCTAAGGGATGAAGAGAGGTTGGAAACGGTAAAAATAAATTATGCCATGTTCATGCAGTGTTCCTCACTCCTGAAACACTGAATGAATTCAGTGAATTGATTCAGAAGGAACAAAGAATTTCTGTGAACCAAATTAAATGATTCAGATCATTGAAAACAACGTTAATGCCCACCACTTCTGTACATAAAAGGGAATCAGAACAATAGAGGTGATGCACAAAGGACCAAATGCAAATTACAGTTTGAATATTACAGTGTCTATAACAAAGCCAGCTGTTGTCGGATCATGTATTCAGGTATATGCCAAAGGTTAAATAGAGTCAAACAGTGGTAGGGGAATTCTTACACACAATTTAAGCTATGAATGAAAGAAAGAGAGAAAAGGCTGTAGATGAGGCAAGTGAGGCGAAAGAAAACACACACAAATAGCATGCTAGACGTTCGGCTCCCTCACCCAGCATATATAGGTCAGAATATATAGGTCGAGGACAAACATCTGGGCCTGCAGGTCTCAGAGGGTCTCTCTTTCTTTCTTGTTCTCCCTCTCCCCCCTCTCTTTCTTTCCCCCTTCTATCACTCGTTTTCTCCTCAGGGTTTTTTCCTCACATAAGGAGAGCAGACGGCTTGGGAAAAATAGCAGCATGCTATTTTAATACCCCTGGCATATGAGGAAAATTAATGTATAAAGACCGTGTCTGAAAGAAAAAAAAAAAAAAGAAAGAAAGCTTCTCCAGCTTAAGGATGGAATATACTCTAAAAAATAGACCTGCCTGTCTGCTAGTCCACTAATCATTATAGGCTGTAAATAAAATCAACCTCGCACAAAACCCAACGGACGCATAACGCTCCAGCCATTAAATATCATGTCGGACTGCAAGAAAAAAAATTGAACGAGGGGAGAAGATAAAGAGCTACCATGTGAAATAGCAAAAATGAACGGTATTACAGAGAATAATAAAGTCAACATCAGGGAATAAGAGGAAAAACATAGAAAGACGACTAAATCATAAAAAAAAGCTACAAAAAACAGGAGATCATGATGCCACAGCCATCCGTGACTGGGAGTCAAAGAAAGCGCAACTGGCCTCGCTCTCTCTGGGTGGGCAGAAACGCCCTACCATTCCCTAAACACAATGCTAGCGCGGGCGTCCATAACAGAATTAGCAGTTCGTGCTCTACTCCAAGTGCTGACGTGGCATTAGCAGCAGTTCAAAAAGATTGCGGTGGTGTTTCACGTGACTGGGAGGAAACGTGTGCTCGCATTCACCCTCCCAGGGCTGGTGGTATCATGTGACTAAGGAAGATCCAGCTAGTCAGTGCTATAGGACACAACTAAACTGGGCCCTAAAACCAGGAGTTGAATGAATAGAAAAAAAACCTCAACCAAAAGCATGTAGTGTCTAACAACATACTGCTCTTCCAACAGACTGCTACATAAACGCTGTCTGGTCATCAGACTTTACATACCGAAACAACTTGATAGGTATCCTCATCATAGCCAAAATGTAGCTTGTTTTTGACCAAAGAACAGATTTTAAAAACCATTCTTAGATCTTTATGCCTAATAATAAAGGACAACATAGAATGAGAAGTGTGGAAAAATAATACCCCAAAATAAATTCTATATCCTGCTGCATAGTATTGTTGGTATTCTGCCCAGGCTTATGAACTGCTGTTTCCTCTACTGATATGGGATATACATGGCTGAGTATTTCCAGTCAGTCTGAAACTGCTTCAAGCTTTCAAAACCCTCAAACATTCTGATCTGCATGGCCCAAGGACAACCGTAAAAAAAAGATTTAAAGTGAAACTGACAAAGGATCAGCTTATAAACTTACGGTGACTTTGTGCTGTCCAGTGAGGTTTGGCCATTCACACAGCAGCTGAGTCTCTGAAACGGTTAGCACACATGGCTCGTCTCCTATCAGGACAGTGTAGTTCAGTCTGGTGTTGCCAGCAGCCGGTGGAATCAAGTTCTTCCCCTGAAACACAAGCAAACATTTGGGAACAGGCACTAAAATATTCGAAAAAGTGCAAAGCAACATTTACAGTGATGGCATTTACTAATCATGATAGAGAGGTCCAAGAATGTAGTGTTAGGAGTCTTGACCAGGGACTGCTATTGAAAGGGCTTGATTTAAGGAGGGGGTGAGAGGGAATATTATGTCCCTAGTCAAAAAAAATCCACTTCTGAGTTTTACTCTAGCCTTGAAGGCGCTTTCACTTTTCATCAGTAATGCAGTGAAGTGCTGCGGTGCACCCACTCTCCATAGAGAATGCGAGAAATGCTGCATGATCTGCAGACTATCTTTAAACAGGAAAGCAGGTATGATAACCAGCGTAAATCACCAAAAGACATTTGTAAAGTTTTACAAAAGCAGAGATTATCATAAGCAGGCATTATATTGTTTAATTAAAAATACAAAAACAACAAAGCAACACTGCCAGCTGCATCTCAGAACGAGGACTGCTAAGCTAACGTTGTGACATACAGCTGCCAGCAAAGATTCTAATGCTTCCTACAGTGTGTGGTTACATCACGCTTTATATTTTGAATGCCCTTGTTGGTAATTGTTGTTGAGAGTTTTGTTGGGGGGAATAAAATGCTAGTTAATGTTGAGAGGCACCAATAAATTATCTAGCATTCCATACAGTGAACAGTATTGAGTAGCACATGCCTAAAAGTTATTTTTCCTGCCCTTAAAATTGTTGTATTGGAAAAAAAAATCCAAACCCACTGGTCTTAGAACCTTAGAAGCAATTTTCAAGCATTCAGAAGTTACAATAAAAAAAGCATTCAATCTATTGTGTGTTTTGACCCGCATTGTAGCTATAAAAAAAAAAAAAAAAGAAAAAAAAAATCATAATTCTCACTAGCCATTGTTGGTTCATAGCCTTTTGGCCATGAGTTCTAATGCATTCAAGAACGCATTCAAAAGCCTGAGCTGCATCTACAGCTCCTGTACTGCATCAGGTAAGGCCACTTATCAGCAATGCTGCAACCATCACATTTCCACTTGTACGCAGAGGATAAAACAGTGCTAATCATTTGGAGGCTGATTCGTACGAGTTGGTGGAACAGCGCGTCCTGACAATGTGAGTGTATTCCCTCTCTCCCAGGGATACAGTCAGCTTGCCAATATCCAATATCCCTTCCTCCCCAGGGGGCTTATGGGAAGACAGGCCTGGGGGCGGAATCTACCAGAAAGGTTTGCATGGTAGCGCGTGCAGAGATATTTACCACCAGAGGGGATCCAATTAAACGTGTAAATAAAACCCAGGAATAGCGACACACACACAGATGCAGACACACACACATACATATATTCATTTACTCACACATGCTCACACACCTCGTGTTTTACCCAGGAGGCCTTGCACAAAGTGGAGAAAAATTAATTGCACAGAAAATCTGATGCACATCTAATTTATCTGCAATTATTTAATGGAATTGGGTTGATTTGCTGCTCTTATTTTCTGTGCAGGGTGAGAGGGGGCTCTGCCGCTTGGCAGAAAAGCGGTAATCAAAAAAAGGTTTCATTACCGAGCTTGATTTAACTAGAGAAAGTTGGTTATGGAAGTCACGGTGCTTCTTGCTATGGTATTTACTTTCGAATTGGCTGTGGGGGAAAAAAGAAACATTTTTCCATTAAAAATACCACGACGGGTTTTTAAACCAGGGCTTTGAAGTTCAAGCAGAGAGGAAAGAGAGCGGGAAATAAAGTCTGTATAGGCGGAGGAGATGAGTTAAAGCGGGGCAACCTCAAAAGGGGAGAGAAATGGGTGTTGCAGAGAATAAACATTCCTTTAGATGATATCAGCGACTGCGGAAGGCAGCTTGCAAAAACTACATTCAGAAAGCCATCAAGCTCTTCATATCTAACGCCATCTATGGAAACACGCTCCTAATGGATCAGCCGTCCCTGATAAGAACTGCGGTTTGAGTGCTCAATATGTGGGTGTGGTATCACATGGATGCCATTCTGGGAAGGACAATGCTGAAATGGCGTGAAGGATGTGTGAGAGATAAACGATACTGGCACAGTTTTTCTGCAAGACTGATGCTCAAACCATAACACTGCAATCAAGCCAAGCGAACTACCTGAATACACTAATCACTAAATGTGAAAGGCATAGTTTGAGAATGCACATAACCCACCCCCTATAATCCAAATGCAGTTAATCAGCCAGTACATGTTTGGTATCTGAGCTACAAGGCTAACGAGGCCAAAGTCATAATATACTAAAGTAACTGGCAATTATGTAATCTCAAACAGACCTGCTTATGTGGTTTTTATCACTGTACAACATCTTATTTTATATGCACTATCATATAAAAATGGACAAATTTGCCATATATGTAAACACATTAATAGCCAAATTACTGTGTAAAAAATTTACATTTACGGCATTTAACAGACACTCTTATCCTGAGGGACTAACAAAAGTGCTGTATTGTCCACACAGAGAATGTAGGCTAGCACAAATTTTAATCATAAAACAGACAGCTCTGGTGTAACGAAAATGGCTGAAGCATGAATTTTGCAGGGTTAAGATCTCACAGTAACACCTACAGGGCATTTTTGTGATTAGTAGGTGAAACAGATAACAGCCAATTAACGCAGTACAAGTTATATTATTTCCATAGGGCAATCTCTTTCTGTCCTGCCTAGTTGCACACATTTGATTGTACCACTACATACACAAGCATTAACTTGTTATGCAAGATTGGTCACATGTACGCTGTGCGTGCAAACATCTGTGCATGTAAATTTAAGCTTACTGCAACACCTTTTCACATCATCGACTATTTTCACTACACTGGGACTAAAATGCACACACATCCATGACCGCCAGACAACAACAAAATTCTTTAGGAATATGCTGTTTACATGGATCAAGGAAAGTCTCAATTGGTGAAACTGGATATTAAAACATGTATAAAGTAAATGGGCTGAAACAGCACAAAACATTCCCTACATTTGTTTAAACTAGAACTAGACTGATCAGATCAGCTGACAGGTAACTAGCAGGATCAGCTGAACTGAACTGAAGTATTTACTGAAGGATTCGCTGTAAAACTCACATTTAAAGAATCTCTCACTTAAATATCTAACAACCTTCAAATGTCTGTTTTTTGGTAGACATACTCATATGCTACTGCCATAAGTAGTATTGAACCCAGGGTTGGAGAAATCAATGAGTGACAAAACTGATGCTAACATAACACAGGGAATTCTAAATGAATTTGTAAGTGAACATTGATGTTGCCTGGCAACAATATCTTACAATACCTCTAAACGAATTTCACACTGTGGCTAACAATATTCCTTACCAGTGATAAAGTCACTGTAAGACAAAGCCTCACTTTGCTTATTGATTTATTTTATATCTATACTTCTGTTTATTTTTTGTCTGTTACTTCGGAAGTGTTTATATGAAAGATAACTTTTTATTATTTTTATTATTATTATCATCATTAAATTTAATAACTATAATTGTTGTTAATATTACTGTTTGCAGAAGCAAGCATTCACACACACAACCACACCCTCCTACCTTGAGAATGAGTGGAGATCCTGGTTTGAGCTCCAGCATGGCGGGGGCGAGGGGTTCAAACACAGGGTCCGGATAATATGTAAAACTTTCATTGACCACCAGCAGCGAGCGAACATTGTCCATAACGAAGCCTATCTCATCTGGACTACTGCCCACTTCAGATATGCTTCTCTCAGAGTCTGCGCCAGCCACAGAGGGGGTCAAGCAAACCATCACCGTGTTATTGATCACCGTGCAGTTCTGGTATAGAGAGGGGCGATAACAAAGGAGAGAAATGTTAAGTTTGATGTAAACTGTGTGTGACTGAGTGAATGTGTGGGTGTTGTCTGGAGGCAAGGTGGTAGGAGGTAAAAAAGGTGAGCGTGGAGTCAGTAGGAGGTGGAGAGGAGGAGTGGGTGGTGAAAGACTGTGTGTTCAGGTAAATAGGTCAAGCAGGAGAAATGTTCCTCCAGCCGAGAGGGGGCTCAGCAGGAGGCCACTGCCACTTCCCTTTTAGGCCTGATTTTCCTTCGACGGCTGACATTTTAAAGGTTAAACTGCTAAAAGGAGATTCAGTGTTACACACATGCATGCAGACACAGGCACAAACACCTTCACAAACACACACATGTGCAAACAAGCCTACGGCAGGGTTACTGTGAGGGCAATTCAATACCCCCTGTGTACCTGTTTCTATGGGGAGGTATGATATTTTGAATGTGCAAAAGGGAATAAAACTGCATGCACTAGGGGGATACTGTTTGTGTGTGAGTGAGAGAGAGAGAGAGAGAGAGAGAGAGAGAGAGAGACAGAGAGAGACAGAGAGAGACAGAGAGAGACAGAGAAAGAGAGAGAACAACACTTACATGGATAGACTGGATGTCTCCATACTTTGTCCTCATCTTGGGTTCCCTCACAGTGGCAAGGTTGGTACCAACGACAGTCAGTGGTGTCCCACCACTAAAAGAAAGAAAAAGCTGTATAAAACCTGTAATTCAGTTCTAAAATCAAAATAATCTTAAGTGAATATATAGTGTGTGTGTGTGTGCGTGTGCATAGGGAGGCATACACTATATCAGTAGTTAATAAATACTATGGGGTTGCATAGTCCTATTGGTTAGTCGACTAATCAATCCAGTAGTTGGCGCTGTGGGACTAGTTTAGGTCAGGAAAAAACAGCAGCTTAGCGGCTTTCACCGAGGAGAACATTTCAGAAAACCCACTTTTCTACACTTTAATGGTGTAGAAATACTACATACTGTGACATTAAAGCAATTCCACTGCATGCTGTGCAAACCCATGCTAGATTAGAGTCTCTGTGTAAGTTATTAGGAAAGCGCTATTTCATTGTCCCAAAATGCACCAGAGAGTGGTCAGAGCAGTGATGTAGAGAGTCAGAAGAATACTGTAGATCAGAAGCTACTGTAGACTAATTCAGTATATCAGTAGCAACTGAAGGTTCATTCAGTTTTTCAATAGCAAGTGAAGGCTAATTGAGTATATGATTGGCTGGTTCCTGGTGGTGAAAAAGCATGGGCCCTGTTTGTAATGTGGAGCCGTCTCAAAACTAGGGATTAAGAACTGATGATACAATTGGCCACTCTACCTATATTCCATTACAAAACACGTATAAGGTCCTGATAGCATACAGCTCACTGTATGTCAGAATAAGACATTAACCTATGTGGGTCACCGTAGTGGGCAATATGAAATGTCTTAATGAGTTAATTAGCCTCTGGTTACCCATTAGCTGTGATTAAGCCATGATTTAACAATTACTTAACCTTCCACACACACCTTCGGTTAGGTAATTACATGGGTAAATATAGTCCTTTCTAAAGGATTCATCTATTCCTCATACTCTCTGGTGAGCAAAATGTACAACATATTTCAGAGTTTAACGTGGGCGAAGCCCCAGTGAGGGCTATCACTGATAAGTAATGTAATTAGCGACGTGCTAACCTACAAAGCACCGTGTACACACCTAGGGACAACGGTTAGGCCTAGACAGAGGCCAGCCTTGCCCCTTGGGCTGACACTTTTCAACAGAGCTGCTGCGATATGTACAGATGTTTAGATCAGCAAGAAAAGTGAGTTGTTCCCAGAGACCAGTAAACTCATTGCTTCACTGTCAATCAAACAAGGCTTCAATGGGATCAAAGCAACAAATATGAGGGTCAAAAGAGGTCATTCCCCTCGGGCTAATACATTTTCTCTCCCTCTCTCTCTCTCCTCATTTCACACCTTCACATCACTTCACTAGCAACTAGTTCTCGCTCTCTCGCTGGATTTTGAAAGCTTGTTCCTATTTTCAGGTTGCTGGAGTGCCACTGTTTTGGAGCGTGGCCCCACCGACAGCCATTTTCGTCTGTCGACTCTGATGTTGGTGTGATCCCTGCAGACACAGCTGTCCAGCTTCGCTCTCGTTCTCAAATACACACATATCGCAAAGAGCACGCACACGAGGGAGAGTGTGTCTCGAGGGTGTGGGTGTTCTACAGGACTGTGAAGCTACAATACAAGAGTTTGAACTGAAGTGAAGGTTCTGCATCACCCACACACTCAGCCAGCTACACAGGAGTCCCTGGCAGCTTAATCTCCTACGCTTAGGAGGCACATCAGCAGTCCTTTGGTAATGCTGCTGATTTAAACATAAGGTTCTACACCAGTGGTCTGTTCTGCAGGCCAAACCTCAAACTTCAAATGGCATTTTTTCCATTTATCCATATGGTCTTTAATGGCTATTTGTTTCTTTTTTTTATTTATAACCTCGCATTTTGAATAGTCTGCCACAAGTATTTGTCAGGCATTTTTACACTAGACACAATGTTTTGATGAGCCTACACTTGATAAGGCTACTGTAAACAGGCATGGCAGAAACTTGTTACCTCATCACTACAAATTCAATTAAGCTTTAGGTTTCCTCATTTTTTACAAAAAATATTAACAGAACATTAATTTGAGTTATAGTAATGACAAAAAAAAAACATTGATTTTTGATCAGCATCTATGAAGACACACTCTGTGATGTCACACTGCCATGTCAATTATCCATATACAAATAATTAGCACAATATATTATGGTTAGTGCTATTTTGGTAATATTTTAAAATCGAGATTAGCAATTATATCATTGTTGTCTTTCTATGCTATATCTACAAAATACAGAGAAATTTTGAAAGCTTATTATATTTTTATCAGTTTGATCCATTAGCTATATGGAAAGGGCTGATCATTTTTCTCAGATTGTATGTTTCACTTTGGGAAATTTGCAGCATGGACAGTAGGTAATTTGCTCCACTGGACCCTAACAACTCATTAACAAAAAATCATTATAAATTTGTCTTTGTTTTAACAATAACAGAAAACAAAACATTATATCTACATAATATGGAATATTATTGAAAATGCTATTTAGAATTAAATTAGTCCTCTCAAATTAATTGTCTTTCTTTCCCAACTGGAAATCACTGGAAATATTTTTTTGTTTTATCGGCCAGGAATAAAGTCAGTTTTAGCCCTCCCTCCCCTGTACCTGGCGATGCTCCAGTCGGGCTCAATCTTGGTGATGGTCGGGTCGCTGGTGTAGTTGAACTTCACCTCAGGATTCCGCAGTTCTGCTGCGTTGATGTCCACCATCACTGGCGTGCCCCCAGTTCCCCCAGTGCCCAGGCCTGATGGAGTCACACACACAATCTCCCTCGCACTGCGCCTGGAGGACAACACAAGTCTGATTTAAACTACGTCCCAGTTAAGAACGTTCTGACTGCCTCCTTAAGTCACTAAAAACAAGAGCAATGATAAATTATGGTGTGTGTGTGTGTGTGTGTGTGTATATGTATGTGTGTGTGTGTGTGTAGGCTGTGAATCTGTCTCCAGTATAGCATAATCAGGGAAAAATGTATAATGTGTGTAACAAGCGACAAACAAACACCAAACACTTTGCTCTCCATCCTGATTTGTTTGAAAAGAAAGGGAATGCATGTGCACAAGTGTGTGTGTGTGTGTGTGTGTGTGTGTGTGTGTGTGTGTGTGTGTGTGTGTGTGTGCGCACATAGAATTCTTATACTGATGCTCTCTCGCTGTGTTGCCCAGGCAACCGTTTTCACAACACGCAGTCGAGAAACCCGCAGAGTTCTGTACATATTTTGACAAGGTTGTTGTCACAAGTGGGGGGAGAGGGAGAGAGAGAGGAGGAAGAGTGAGAGAGATGAGAGGGAGAGAGGGAGGGAGAGAGAGAAGGAGAGAAAGAATGGAAAGAAAAAAAGGAGAGAGGAAGTGAGAGAGAGGGGAGAAGGAGAACAGACGAGCACAGAATAAGAAGGTGAGAGGTGTAAAGAAGCAGAAGAGAGTGAAAACCAGAGATATGAAAACGTGAGGACGTGAAATGAAGATGTTGCACAGGGTAGATAAGCCAATGAATGACTGCTTAAACAAAAACCCCCTTACACACACACACACACACAAACACACTCATCTTATTCACAAAAACCCAGCACATTTGCCTCAGTGAGGTATAAAGTGTGTGTAGGCGAAGGGCTCCTGTTCTTTTTGGAAGCCCAGATATCAAGACAAAACGGCTCAAAACACACACACACAAACACACACACACACACACACACACACACACACACACACACTTGGCAGGGCCAAATCAATCCGCCCTCCACGCTCTTTCAAAAAGCTCCTGCACGCCTGCCACTCCTTACATGTGTCAGACAGAGTGTGGAGATGCAGATAGTGAGTGTGTGTGTGTGTGTGCGCGCGCGCGTGTGTTTGTGTGCGTAGGTGTAGTTCTACCATGGGAAATAGGTTTAAGCTCGAGCTAAATCACCTAACACAGATTAAATGCCAGATGCTGGAAATTTGGAAGTGTTTTTTTTTTTTTTTTGTCAGTGGACGGAATCCATCGGGGAAAAGGAGGAGCAGAGGATAAGCGGCATTAGTTCGTTTCCTCCCTCACACTCTCCACCATCAGAGGGAAAATCCCACGGCACTCTTGTGAGAAGTGTTAACTAAGCTCTCTCTTTCTCATCGAGTGACAGAGTGGGCAGATGTTCGCAGAGGTTAACACCAGCACATATATGCGCGCACACATGGCTCTTTGGATAATTGCTCCTTTTTCTGAGCATACTTTCAACTCGTTTCGACATTTTTCCACTAAACCACTAGATTGCACTGTGACCTGGAGGAGCGTACACTACCGCTGCTGCACGTGCTGGAGAAAGGTAGATAAGGGAAAAGAGAAGGGAATGTAGAGGGCGCTACCTCTCGAAGTGGCAGGTGTTGAGGCCGATTTTGACGGACACTGCGCTGCCAGCGTTCAGGTGGCTGCCGTGGATTGTGATCCTTGTTCCTCCAGAGACAGGCCCACGCGACGGCACCACGCGCGTGAAGTAAGGAGACTATACACACAGAGAAGTTATTCATAAAGTACATTTACACACAAGTGAGCAGTGGCCAACCATCACTATTAGGTCTAGGCCTTCATTTCGCACTGTAAACAATCTGGTAAAACAAAAACACTCCATGATAATGTCCCACCAATTTCTAAAAATCAAAATGTGAACAGACGATTCCTCTGTGAGTTCCTAATTATGTTGGCGGTTAATCTGCAAGGATATCAACCTAATGCCTGAAGGCCAAACCAATGGGAGAGTTCATTTAGCTATATCTACCTGCATACAAAAGAGAAACACAAAATCAGATGTCTGATCATTTTACATTGTGCATCTTTGGAATTTAACCCTATTGTTTTAAACCACAACTTAAAGGTAAGTGTTATTATATTTACAGAATTTAAAAGATTATTATGATTAAAAATAAACAAAATATTACAGACTAAAAAAACTGACATAAAGACACTATTTTTTTTTAGTTCCCAGTAATCAGTAGGCTCTCTCTGCAAGTTTAGAGGGCCCTGGGGTTGTCCACTTCAATTAGAACAGAAAGATGCTACACAGAAGTTTTAAACCTATTACAGTTAGATCTCCATTATGAAAGATTAGCATAGGATGAATATCAATACATATTTTAATAAAGTGTTATTAACTGTATTGCATCTACTTCAATATTAAGTGTATTTTACTCCATTGTGCTCTATTCATGCCACTGTCATAGAGGTGGTAACAGTGAATAGACATTACTCATGACAGTCTACACCAGGCTGTCCTAACTTCTGGTCCTGAAGCCCACCATGCACTGTATGGTATGCTTTTCCCCTGATCTGACACACCTTTTTCAGCACTAGAAGAGGCTTCTAATTAGCTACTAATGTGAGGTGTATTGGAACAGAGGAACCACTATACAGGGCAGGGAGGGAACACTGGTCTTAAAGTGTGCAGAGCTACTTTACAGTGGAAAATGAAAACAGACTAACAGTCACTTGTACTATGTGCAACACCGGTGCTTTTACTCCTAAATCATTTAAACTAGCTGCATGTGAGATGTCTATGGCTGTTACATAATTAGTGGTAACAGTTTGTTCAAATGCAAGAAAAATGACTAGGATTCAAGATATCAGTATATCATTTCAATAATTCAGTCCAACTGTGGGGGGGGGGGGGGAATAAAAAACTTGGATTAGCATGCTAGCAGACAGTCCCAGAGCGTGATGAAAAGTATGGTGCACTCACCACGAAGGTGAACGCTTTAGGAGAGATGGCTCTATACTCCGGCTGACAATCTCTCACACACACCTCCACCTGAGCTTCCTGCACGCGATAGCCTGTAGCATCCGCCAAGCGACACACAATCCTACAGAGAGAGAGAGGGAGAGAGGGAGAGGGAGAGGGAGAGGGAGAGAGAGGGGAAAAAAGAGAGAGAGAGAGAGAGAGAGAGAGAGAGGGAGAGAGAGCAAAACATTTGCATTTTAATTTCAATTCTAATCTCGGTCTGACATTCACTTTTCTCAAGTAAATGCTTCTCCACCCTGTTGCTGAAACGAGAGAGAGAGAGAGAGGGAGCAAGAGAGAGTGTGTGAGAGAGAGAGAGACAGAGAGAAAGAGAGGAAGGGAGGGAGGGAGAGATATGGATGAGAATGGATGGATAAGACAGCCCTGTAAGAGCTGTGGAAGTAGCCTAAAGCCCCCAACTGCTCTAATGAAAACCCATTTCAGCAAAGACGGAGGAGCAAGACAGGACACTGAGGAAAGCACAGCTAAGCTTGTACAGCACCCTCAGGGCACACACACACACACACACACACACACACACACATAAACACACATACACACACACACACAAATACACGCACACGCACACACACACGCACACACACACACAGCTGGACCTTCTGTTTCATGGCGTGTAGTTTCACTGGTGGGTTAATTAGTTGGAGGGGGCGGGAGGGGTTTTGGGTATCAGCATCTCTGTGATTAATGAAATACGCCCCAACCTTCCCATCATGCCCTAGGGCATCTCCTCCTCTCATAGTGGGTTATTAACTCCCCTGCCTCTGTCCTCTCTGCAAGTGACCACGGTAACTGTTCCCCGGTGAACTATGCCTCTTCAATCCACTAACCACAAAAGAATAACATTCCCATACTGATTAAAAAACAGCAAGATCACGACTGTTTAATTACACTACTTTGAGCAGTTAGTCACGATTCATCACATTTGTGTTCTTTTTTCAAATCTGATCTATAAAAAAGTGTTGTTGTTTTTTTTCATTTAGAAATCAGTGGAAAGGCAATAGTGTTTAATTTTCACCACAAACCAGTGAAAGCAATAGTGGCTGAATGAGTGTGTGTGTGTGTGTGAGTGAACATATATACACACACACACACACACACACACACACACACACACAAACAAACACACAGTCAATAGACTATAGCCTCTTGCTCTTGTGCTCCTTCATATAGCTTGTGTGTTCTTGTTAGGATGGAGGCTCTTGAGAGGAGAACTGTAGCTCTCTTCTTCGTGTCCTGCAAGCACTATCCAGTGAAATCACCTCAAAGGGCCAGAGATATTGCTTTAAAAGCCATTAAAGCCCAATCATTTGAATGAGAGGCCAACATTTGACAGTTTTAGCATAGTAACACACAGCGCGTGAGCATCTGGGCTTCAGCCTGAACCAATACAGACAGTTAGAAGGGTCAAACTAGGAAAATGTGTATTTTAGTAGTGTTAATCATTTATGGCACTATTAAAGCTTAACCAGCTACCAAAGGTAATAATGGCTCTTCCAGTGTGAGACCTGTTAAGCTGTCCAAGCTAGACAGTTGTGCAGCTATCTTGCCTAGCATAATATAGACACCCAGACACTTCACTTTAATTCCCTCTTAAAAATCAACCAATGTCAATTACCTTCCTTCAATACTTGCATCCCCAGAAGCCCCACTGGCGGTACTCTCTTAATTCTCTGTGCACCAGCTAAAAAGAACACTGACTATGAGATAAACCTCCAGCAATGCGTATAATAGAGAGCTAGTTCCCATAACACCATAATACATTTCACAGAATGGTTGTGAATGTAACTTGAATTGATTACTGATATAAATTTATTCACACAGTACTGAGAACAATATTGTGTCTAAGGACATAATATATGAGGGGACCTTACTTGTCCCTTTGGCACTCACTGTATGTGTGTGGTGTGTATGTGGTGTGTGGAGTATGCATAATGATCTTAGTCCATCACAGATTTCTAGGTTTAAATGAACTTGCACTGACCATTGACATTAACACACACTTCTCTGTCTCTCTCCTACCAGCACAGGCACTGGGAGAACAGGGTTGTTCACCTTGGCTGATCCCAGAGCAGAAAATCACTTTCAATTAAAAGTGCTCATCACAGTGGTGGGTCATAATAAGCTAGACTGGCATGGAAAGCAGGAGAGTCAGGTCAAACAGCCATCGCCCTGCTCACTGCAGTCCCGCCTTTCAAGGAGACGGCTGTCTAAGTACAGTTAGCACATCTTTAACACATTCTAGCAACACCTCTATTACAATGTGCTAATGTTGAACATTACAAGAGCCAGTAATTAGTGTATAGTAGCTTATGTTAATATATGATATAAATAGATATAAAGAGAAAGAACTAAAACTAGAAAGGTGAAACAATTGGCCCTTTTTGTACTCATGAGTTACTTGTGTGTATGAATTTTTAAGATTTTATGGCCATTTCCTTGAGAGCCAGATATTTACGTAGCTGGATGGGGACATTTCTAAGTCTAGAATCCTGTCAAATATATACCTTTTTGATCTGTACATTGTTCATTATCACTTTTGAAAAGTTCTGATGGCCCATAAATTCTGTGTTTAATTTATTTATGGTTTTAATTTATTTATGTTATTTTCTGGTAAACCAGATTCTCTTCTCTGGTCTTTTTCTCGCACTTTGGCTCCATGGCTATGCATGACTAATGCTTCACAGTTCTGCTGCTGCTTTCACTCCAGAAAAATGTGGGAAAAAAAGAGAATCTCCCTTGACTTTTATTACAAAATAGCAGATTTCCCATAAACAACTTTGGTAATAACATTATTTTGACCTCTTGCATCACTCTGCTCCTTGCTTCCAGACCAGCATATTTCTGGGGCCAGAATGTCTCTGATTTTTGGTGGAAAAGGGAGGACACTGGCTCTGGGTTGGTGGAAAACAGGCGAGAAGATACTCACTGCTCAGCGCTGATGTACTCCTCCTCTAAAGGCTGACAGGCCACCTTGCCGATGCGAACGCCGTTCTGGATGTCTCTGAACTGCAGACCCAGGTTCTCTCCAGTGATGGTCAGCCGAGTGCCCCCCTGACGTGGCCCCGTCTCCGGAGACAGCTGTTCCAGAAATCAAACGGTTTTGACAAATCAGCCAATGAGTGTGTGCTCCTCTAGGACCGAGCTGACTGCTTTCTCACAATTACTTCACATACACTCTTTCAACAAAGCTGAACAAACTTATTCTCCAAACTCCCTCTCAATCACTATATTAACTATTAGATAATAATGCTATATTATTATACTATATTGCTAAACTAGATATTAGCATGGAGGAAAAGAAGAGACAGAGAGAGAGAGAGAGAGAGAGAGAGAGAGAAACAGAGAGATAGGTGTGAGATGTGAGGTAAGAGGTTAAGAGAAGTCAGAGTGTTCTCTTAGAGCTAAACTGGGAGGAGGTAAAGCCAAGCAGAAGGGTCAGAACATCAAAAAGGAGTTCATCTGTTTTTAATCACACCTCTGATAAGACAGAAGAGACACCAAGAGTAGACAAAAAGAAAATAAAGAGAACAGAAAGATCGACAAGAGATGTAGAAAGTAAGAAAATATGAGAAGAGACGGATGAAAGAAAAAAATTGAGAAAAGGTAGAGATTACACTGGGAGAGAAGGAAAGACAAGAGGACGACAGGAGGACAGGAAAGAACGAGTGAAGTAAGAAGAAAAATGATGAGATGGGATGAGAACATAAGAGAAACAAGTGAAAGGAGAGAAGAAGCAGAAGAAAAGAAAAAGAGAGGAAAAGAGTAGAGCAGAGGAGAGGAAAGAAAGGAGTAGGGTTGGAAATGGGGAGGAGAAGAGGAGAAGAGATGACGTGAGTCTTCTAAAAGAAAGTTCCTTAGAGGGCTCTCAGTAAAGCCACTGTTCCACAGTACATCCTCTCTTCTGCTCATAATGAAATTAACTCTTAATCCATCGACTAACAGCGCAGCACACTGCAGCACGCAGAACAAAGGATGAGTTTAATTGGCAGGAACTGGGGGATTTTTCAGTGAATAAATATTCCACCAGTTAATATTCAATTAGTGGAAGAACGGATAAGAAAGCAAATCTTTACGCACAAAGAGAAAGTGTGTAGAACTGAGAGGAAGAGAATTAGGCTTTACAAAAACATCTCACAGCACATGTCAGATTCGCAAAATGAATAGTACTGCTTGAGCCGTGAGTCTGTGCTTCAAATCAAACACACGCACACACCCTGCCGCGCGCGCGCACACACACACACACACACACACACACACACACACACACACACACACACACACACACACACACACAC
>JBBPCZ010000115.1:19215597-19242257 GCA_037974445.1 Brycinus macrolepidotus | reverse complement strand
CACACACACACACACACACACACACACACACACACACACACACACACACACACACACACACACACACACAGTGTAAAGTGTAAAGAATCAGTGGTAGATTAGAAAGTAACAATGACCTAACCTGAGCTAAGCAATCATCACCTGGCAACTGCAACCAACAGCAACAGATCGCTCAGGGCCAACACCCCCAACACCTCGTATCTGATCACAAACATCTCTCTAGCAACCTAGGATTACATACACATACAGGCAAACTGAATACCTCCTAACTACATCTGTATACCCCTTCACATCTCTTTCATTACTTTCTTTATAGAATGTCGTGAATGCCGTGCTTTAATACTTTTGAAGATTTCAACAGCACAAAAAATGGAGAGTTGTACACAGGTGTATATTTGAGTGAATATGTTTCTCAAGCGCTCACCTTGGTGATGCGGGGGTGTGTGCAGCGGCTGTTGCCAGCTGTGGCGTGCATCCAGGTGTGGTCGGGCTGACCGCACTCCTGTTTGAGGGAGCACTTCTTGTCCTGCACACACCAGCCACACTCGAAGCGCGGGTCAGCCTTCAGACACATTCCACAACTCTCCCTCAGGGCGTAGCACTTATACAGGTGAGCTACACATGCAGAAAGAAAAAAAAAAACAGCAGCACTTACACTCATTGTCTTGCAGCATTCACAGATGTATCTCACAGGAGCATCTCACAGGAGCATCTCACAGGGGGTATCTCAAAAGGGGTATCTCACAGGAGCATCTCACAAGAGCATCTTGCATCATGTACACAACAGCAACATTAAAGGGCCCATATCCTATATTTTTACTGCTTATTATTCTACTATTTATTTCTTTTTTTCTATGAGTTCCACAAATGTCATTTATGTCAATTAGATTTAAACAGGCAGTTTGTGTTCCTGTGGCTTTAAGACTGGTATATGTAAACAACCTCCTATTGGCTGCCCTGTATTGTGTTTCATTCAAAAAGTAATCCAGGCTGAAACATTCCATCTAACTTTATCATGAATGAGTGCGGTGGGCTGAATAGGCAGATACTTGTAAATGCAGTGGTTTTCGGGACACCACAGTTAATTCAAAACAATCTGACGCTGTAGCCGAGTTTCCATGTGCAGACTGCAGAGTGAACAGTACATTTTGAAACACAAAAAGTATTTATGTCCTAGTTTACAAAATGATATGGGCCCTTTAACAGAACTGGTTTTCTTTAGTTGCTTAGTTTGCTTTTTAAATGAGTGAAACCTACCAGGCTTTTTCTTTTTATGCTATGTAAGTCTTTATGAGTTGACAAGTTATCTTTCAAATTGAACGGGCTAAGAAGTTACCTTTTATATTGGAATAATTGCCAGGTTAACATTTATACTGCATTGGTTACCAAGCTACCTTTCAGATTGTTTGGGTTGCCAAGTTAAGTTTTAAATTATAAGAGTTTCCAAGTTATTTTTTTAATATATAAGGTACCACGTTACCTTTTTATTTGCATAGGTTTCAAGGTTATCTGTTATATTGTTTAGTTGGTCACCTTACCTTTAATATAATGAATGGGATGCCAAGTTACCTGTTGAATTATATGAGTAGTCAAGTTACTTTTTGTTTGAGCTGCCATTATATCATTTATCATTATACCTTTTATATTGTAGATATTCCCAAATCACCTTTAACACCATTTGGGTTGCCTAATTACCTTTATATTTTATAGGTTGCTAAATTCACGTTTTGTATAGAACGTTGGCAAGTTAACTATTGTATTGGTTGTCACGTTACCATTTACACTACAGGGGTTGCCACATTACCTTGTATATTGTATGGGTTGTCAATGACGAAGTTTCCGTTCCAAACCACAGACAGATCCACTGGCAGATCACTGATATCGTTGCCCTCATAATGATACTGTAAAATAAAACACCTTAGTCAATATTATATATTGTGGTTTTGTATCAAAGCAACATGGAACTTGCAAAGGCTTCCATCAGTCTGACACTCAAAAGCACATCAATTTCAGTAGCTAAAGTGTTCACTCCAGATCAGCTTTACTGGCCTCTTCAAGACCATGCTGGATTTCTCACGCTCAGACTGTAAGTAGTAAGCGCCCTGGTTCTGGGGGGTGTGTCCTCAGTTTGCACCACTCTGCCTGTTATTTTAGTGCATTATTAATAAGATATCATTTATTTAACAGCCCAGCTAAACCAGGGAGCTCTGCCTTGCAGTGCACGAGCTAAAGTCATAGAAAAAGACATATTTTTTCTGTTCTTTTTAAAGAAAGCAGTGAAGATAGGTGGGAGCAATCTGTCTCTCTCTTTCTCTCTCTCTCTCACACACACACCCAGAGAGAGAGAGAGAGAGAGAGAGGAGGTGTGACACAGTATGTAGGGAAGGAGTGTTGGGGGTTGTTCACCCCGTCCCCCAGTAGACACACTGCAGCCTTTCTCTGTGTTCACACAACCCCCTTCCTTATCCCTCCTTTACATCTCACTCCTCTCCTTCACCCACTCGCCCTCATTAAAATTTAAAAACTGCTCATCTCACACCCAGTTAGAGGTGTGTTCCTGGCATTCATCCTTTATTCATTGATCGTTCGTTTCCAATAACACCATTACACAACAAGGAAATGCTAGTGTGTGTGTGTGTCTGTGTGTGTGTCTGTGTGTGTGTGTGTGTGTGTGTTGACCAGTGTTCTTGGGCACTAAAGTATACACCAATCACAACATTAAAACCACTGACACTGATTATCTTGTTGCAATGACACCTATCAAGGGTAGGGATGTATTAGGCAGCAAGTGAACAGTCCCTTATTAAAATTCATGTGCTGGAAGCAGGAAAGGTGGAAAAGTATAAGGAGCGACTTTGATCAGGGCCAGAGTGTGACGGCTAGACGATTCTTTCAGAGCATCTCTTAAACGGCAGATTTTGCGGGGTGTTCCTGGTATGCAGTGATTAACACCTACCAAAAGTGCTCCAAGGAAGGACTGGTGAACCGGCGACAGAGTCATGAGAACCCAAGGCTCATTGATGCTCATGGGGAGATAAGGTTAGTCGGTCCAATCCCATGAAAGAGCTACTGTAGCACACATTCATGTGCATATTACTTTGAAACATACCACCTAATAAAACAGCGTTGCAGACCAAGTTCACCTCTTCATAGTAGCAATGTTCCCTAATGGCAGCGGCCACTTTCAGCAGAATAATGTGCCCTGCTACACTGCAAAAATTCTTCAGGAATGGTTTTGAGGAACATGACTTCTAAGTATTCACTTGGTCTCCAAATTCCCCAGATCTCAATTCTATAGAGCGTCTGTGGGATGTGCTGAACACTGAATACACTTTCATACACCACAATATTTTGTTCTTCTGAGGTTTATGAGTTGGAAGAAGTTCAGCGTACCAGCAAAACATTAAATAGCGTCAACAAAAACTAATAAAGTCTGTAGACTGCTTGTCATCTGATTTTTTTTTTCTTCTGAAATCAAGAGCATTAATAAGGAGTTTTCCCTCCCTTTGCTGCTGTAACAGTTTTTGATCTCCTAGGAAGGCTTTAAAAGTAGCAACACAGATGTGAAGATTTGATTGTATTCAGCAATGAAAGCATTAGTAAGGTCAGGTACTGATGTTGGATGATTAGTTGTTGATCACAAACAGCACTGCAATTAATCCCAAAGGTTTTGGATGGAGCTCCATCTCTCCAGAGGGGGCTTTATACCCCTCTAGGCGATGCTTAGCACTGGACATGGTGACCAAAGGCTTATGTGCAGCTGCTCCAGAGCATCCCTTTCTATTGTTCAGTGCAATTATATGAAGATCACACAATCTGTGTGTTTACATTTCAATACCAATGTCAGCAGGGGGGGCGCACCTTCTCCCATCAGAATTCACTAATTAGAAGCACATACACACCTAAAAAAGCCAGTGACAGCATGAAAATGCAAATAAATAAAGAGGATAAGGACTTATGGACATATAGTGTCTCAGTGTGTTGCACTGCAACACACTACATCCAGTTTAAAACAGCTAGTTATGACAACCTCATGACCTCCTGGCTGAAACTTGCGAGCTATTATTAAATCTCTTCTTAAGACAACATGCAATTAGCCAGTGTTTTTTAAATGCTTATTCTACAGCTCAGGAAAAGCTTATCATACCGTACTTGATCAAGATAATGATATCCCATCATCATATCCTCCTTATGTCTGAAAGGATTCATAACCTAAAAGACATGGTCATCTATAGCTTGATCAAGTGCAAGTGTAATTGGGCCAATGACCACAATCATTTCTTCTCAGCCAGCTTTAACTTATTCAGTTACTGACTGCCTTTAAACTTTGTTTACTTAAGAAATGATTGATTTAAGTGTTCATAATTATCGATCTAATAGGCAGAGCATAATAAACAGGCACTATATCCTCTTGTCTCTCTCAAGACATGAGCCACTGGCGCACAGAAACGTACAAGACTGTGTAAAGTTTGTGGGGAAAGTGCATAAGTACGCGCGCGCACACACACACACACACACACACACACACGCCCGCGCGCGCACGCGCACACACACAAGCGCACACACAAGCGCACACCTAGAAAAAGCCAGTGACAGCATGAAAAGGCAAATAAATAAGGAGGATAAGGATTAATGAAGCTTGGAGAGAAGAGGAGGGCACTCTAGAGTCATTCCTCTCCCTCTTTCTGAGAGCGATAGATCATGAAGAAGCAGGGAAGGGAGGGAGCAACGAGGAAGCATGAACAAGGGAAAGAAAGGAGAGAGAGGAGAGAGAGAAATAAGGGAAAGAGAAAGAGAGAAACAGAAAGAAAGACAGCGATGGAAAGAAAGAGAGCGAGGAAAAGAGAAAGAAAGAAAGTGAAAGAAACACAGAAGTAAAACAAAAAGAAAGAGCGGAAAAGAGAGGGATAGAGAGGATGAGGGAGGAAGAGAGAGTAAGAGAGAGAGATGGAAAGAAAGACAGAGATGGAAAGAAAGAGAAAGGTAGAGAGAAAAAGAGAAAGATGGAGAGAAAAAGAGGTACAGAGACGTAGAGAGAGAAAGAGATGGAGAGAGGTAAAGAGAGGAAAAAAGAGAGAGAGAGGATAATAGAGAGAGAGACCTACAAAGAAAAAAGCAAGAGAGAGAGAGGGGGTGGAGGAAGGGTTGGGTGGAATGCTCTCTGCAAGGGTCACACTCTGATAATTAGTCTTTTTGAAAGAAGATCTGTACGAAGAACTAAAAATACACACAGCCCAGTGTGCCAGCGCTCCTGCAGAGATCACAAATACACACACCATGGTAAAGATATTCCACAAGTATGCTGAGCACATACAAAACACACTCCACTCAACACTTACTGCTTTGCATGCATTTTACACACATGCACCAATTTTTCACTTGGGCAAGGGATGACCTTCCACTAATGTTACGATTTAGAGGTTTCTCTTCACTAAGCTTGGCCTGATCTGACTGCATCTCCATATGCACACAATTCTCAATCTGCCCTGCAATACAGTTACACACTAATGTCTCTGAGAAATAGTGGCTGAACGCATAAATAGGCTCTCAAGCCTGGAGTTATTGCTTTGAGTGGTTGTTTTGCAACGCTATTTAAACGTGATTACAAAATAAACGACAAATGAGTGATGAATTCCACCAATGTTGAACTGCGATTCTATATAGACAGGTTCATGTCTGCACATCTAACTGTATTTAGCTGTGTGCCTGTCAAGTCAAATGTCTTTTTAAATAGCATTTCTTACAACTGCCATTGTTGAAAAGCAGCTTCACAGAATCCGGGCCTGAGCTTCTAGTAAGCAAGCCAAAGATGGCAGAGGCAAGGAAAAACTCCCTAAAGCTGGAGGGAGAAACCAAGACGGGAGGTAACCCGTCCTCCTCTGGTCGACAGCAAAAGAAAGAATATCACGACAGAGATTATAGATATTAAATAAGAGGCAGAAGTATACACTGATGACCAGCAGGTTCTACAGTTAGCAGTGGGGGGGGGGGGGGATCAGTTAGAGTTTGTATTTAGTAGTAGTTTGTATCCACCAGTGTTTCTGGGAGGAGTAGCATTAGCCTTGTATAGGAGGTGGGCAGCATGTGCAGGTGATAGAGGCTGTATTTCAAAAAACGAAGAATGTAAATCATGTCAATAAAGAAAAGAATATCTTTCCCCACATAACAAGTCTGTACATATACCATCTTTTCAATATGCCATACCTTTCATCATATTTCATACCTTTTAAGTAATAAATATTAAAATATATTAAAACCTCAAACATAATGGTGCTATCAAAAAGTTTAGAATCCACAGTTTCTACACAATCACTGCTCGTCTCTCTCTCTCTCTCTCTCTCTCTCTCTCTCTCTCTCTCTCTCTCTCTATATATATATATATATATATATATTTATTTATTTATTTATTTATTTATTTATTTCAACCTTGCCTGGAAAATGTGAAAGAGTCTGTTGAGGCTGACAAGGCCCTACTGGTATAGACACACATAGCCTTGAAAGAAAGGAGGTAAACAAATACCGATGTATAAACAAGCCCACCTACACCAGTATTCAAGCACATACTGATGCAATCAAAAAGAGAATGAACCAGTGAGGCGGAGTGGAAATCATTAGAGATTCACACACTCGCCCCCCGCACCTCCTTTCTTAATCCCTCCATCTCTATTCCTCCATTACGAGCTCCTGAAAAGCCAGTTTCTGTTGATGAACAGATGGCGAGTGCAACCATATCTGCTTTCAGTACCCTGCACTTCTCCATTCACCTCCATTATAGCTAGGGCTCCTCTTTCTCAACCACTGGTTCGGTTTCATCCTTTCGTGGGCTCTTTCCAGCTCCTCTGGCCTCTCCCTCCCTCTTTCAACTCTCTCTCTTTTTCCCTCATCCTTTTTCTTTGGCAGCACTATCCCTCCCTCTCTCTCTCACTCTGTAATTCATCATCGTTTTTCCCCGTGTCTCGTCTAATTGGTTCTCATCAGGGACCTCTACTCCTCCCTATGACACACACACGCGCACACACACAGGACAGTACAGGACAGGACAGGAGAATTCGGTTATTCCGTCCTCTCATTCTTTTTGTTCCCTCTCAGCCAAACTCTGTCTTTCTATCTTCTATTAGACTGAGAGGTGATGGAGTGCACATCCTCCTTTATCTCTGCAAGGTGCCAGTGAAGCGACAGCATTCATATTAGTCTTTTCTTGTTCTGTCGCAATACGTTTTAGAAGGGGCACTACATTACCCATGAGGACTAAAGGCAAGTTCTGCTCTTCCTGGTTGGAACTTCCAGCTGTATTCACTCAGTTGAGCAAAGTCCAAACAGGCACTGCTTTCCCATGCACCTTTGCTGCTCCCCGCACGCTACCTCATGATTACAAGGCTGAAGAGTGTCAGAGCAGATACAAAGCAGACACCATGTGCCACAGGAGGCAGAGGGGAGATTGGGTATGAATTTTATGAATTAGATCTTCCAGCAGGACACTCATCCAAAACATACAACCAAACCCCAAAAGAAAACGAATCATTATGAAATCAAGGTTTTGACATGACCATCCTAAGCTCTGTCCCCTTTCAAAACCTGTGGGATGAGTTGAAGAGGAGAGTCAAAAAAAAACTTAGGACACTGGAGGACCTGGAGAGACTCTGTATTGAAGGTTGCTAACGCTGTATTTTCCAATCTCATAAAACATTACAGGAGACAACTTACAGCTGAACCAATAATGTGGCACGTGTGACTTGTTTTCTAGGCAAAGGGCCATATCTTACATTTTTTTTATTTTTTCCTCCGTGGAGCACTTTTCTGTCAAGTGCAGTTTCAGTTACTGTCCTTTTAAGCATGATTTGCAAAAGAATGATATGCAAATGAGCTCTTTTCCAATTGGCTGCCCTATCCTGCTGCCAGCTGAATAGGTGCACATGCGTAAACATATTGGGGTTTTTTGGACATCACAGAAACAGTTAATCTGATACAGAACATTTTTACATCTTAGTTTTTGTATATGGACTGTATGGACTTAAGAGTGAATGTTATGCTTTAAAGCTTTTAACAATGTTGCATCTATCTAATTCCAAAAAAAGTAAAGAACATTTTCTTCTTTTTTTTCCTCAATTCTCCACCCAGTTTATCCATTTTAGAATTCCATCCTCTAACTAGGACTCCCCAGTCACATGATACCATCATCACTGGAGTGGTGAAGTCAGTCACCACATCATTTGCTGATAATGCAACATGCTTGGAGGAGAATGCTTACTGCCAATTCTGCTATGTCAGATAATACTGCAAAGTCAGAATTCTGTGCTGGCTAATAACCAAGGGGGCATCATACTCAAAGAGAGAGAGTGAAGCCAATGGTGCTCCTTTGGACTCGGATGGCTGCAGCAGCACCACCAGTGATCGAATTCACAAACCCAAAAGTGTTGTTTTAGCAAGATTTCCTTTCCCTTTTTTCTCATATTTAAGTGTGAGATGAAGCAAATCAACCCTTCTTTTTCAAAGGTGCCAATAATTGTGTAGCTGACTGAATAGCCATTGTCATACCATTTACAATAATTAAAAAACAGACAAAAAAGAAAGATGGTGTTAATGCATGAAATATGAAAGCAAAACAACACACTCACCAATTATAAATAGACTTGATCTTCATTATACATTTATGATCATAATGAGAATATATCACATAAGCCAAAGCTTTCTTTTAAGAGTACTGCAACAACAGTGCTATTAAGCATCTGCGCTCCACTTCTGAACATAAATGGGTATGTGTGTATGATTACTGCATTCAGGTCTTTTTATACATTTCACTACAATACACTACAATACACTGTTTATCCAAAAGTGTCTGGATACCCCTTCTTACTACTGAATTCAGTTCAGTTTCGCACACCTTGTAAAATTTCCAATGAATGCCAATAGAATGAGATGCTCTGGAGTAGCTGCACATGAGCCTAAGGTCATAAGCTTAATGCCAAGCCCCCCAGCACTGAGCAGTAGAACTGTGTTCTCTAGAGCCATGGAGCTTCATCCAGTGCCTTTGGGATGAGTTGGAGTGGTGTTTGTGATTCAGAACTAATCATCCAACATCAGTACCAGACTCTTGTGGCTTGTAGTGTGTATGTGTCTAATAAAAACCCACAATATCCTAATACACACACTCTAATCTAAAATAAAATATAAAATGCACTAAACCTGGCTTACCTTTCTCTAATTCTCTCTCACACACACCCAGTCTCAGAAGACAGGGGCTTAACTATGGATTAGCATTCTCGTGTTTATACTACAGATATACAATGATCCTTCATATACTCCGAGGTCTACACATACACGCACACTTTAAACAGACGCATAACCACACGTTACACCCACATAAACATGCAGCATGCTGTTTGGTGGGTAAATGCAAAAGCAGGCACGCGGGAGTGTGGTGTGTGTGTGGCTGTGCTCTACGGAGCATGAAAATGTGAAGGAAGAAGGGGAACACATTGTATGGTAGGAAAGAACATCACTGCCTCCCTCCTAGTACAGAGTATGATGGATGAGGTGTCAGAAGTTTGAGTGTGTGTGTGTGTGTGTGCGTGTGTGTATACTCACTGTGGTTTTCTGGCACTGGATGCTGGAGCTGTTGAAGCGCAGGGCTGTCACACTATGGGTTTCCCCCTGGATGTGGAAGATGCACTCGTAGTTCCTCTGGCCTGACTGCGGCTGCGGAAGGTTCCGGGCAGCCAGAGTGATGGGCTTCGTCACGCCAACTGGGATATAGATCTGAGTAGAGGGCAGAATCTGAGGACAATCCTGAGAGAGAAAAAGAGAGAGAGAGGGATTATTTTTTCTAGGTCTGCACAGTGGTAGATATTGAACATCTGCCATTACAGACTCTGATTCAGTAGTTATATGTTATACGGATAATATAGATAATGAACCGATATCGCACAGATACTGCACTGGGATTAAACTGATAATACAGATATTACACTGGTAAAACACAGATACCACAGATAAGGCACTGGTATTACAAATACTACAGATAATGCACTGTAATATGCAGATAATACAGATAATGCTCTGATATATCACAGATACACGTTACATAATAAGCTGTCAATTAGCATAAAATGCTAACAGCAAATTCACTTCAGCGTAAATACGCGCAGAGTGCAACCTGTCTTTTCTGGCATCTTGAATAAGTAACTTTTGTACACACTGCTTTCAAATTTGCTACTTTGGAGCATGATACCTTTGTACTCACTACTCTCATGTAAGGTACTTTTGTACACACGACCCTCAATTGGTACCCTCACAGATGCTTTTTTATTTTTGTACATAACGCTCTGATGTTCACTTCTTCAGGACAAGTTACTTTCATACATGCCACTTTAGTACACACTACTTTTATTTGTTACTTTTGTACTTGTCATTTTCATACACACTTTTTATTCACTCTTGTAGATACTATTCTCACATATGCTACTTTTGTACAAATTACTTTCATATATGCTATTTCTTTTGTTGCTATCACTTTTGTAGACGCCGCTTTCATAGGAGTTATTCTCACCAGCTCTGCTTTCAAAGATGCTACTTTAATACATGCTACTTTAAAAGCTTGTCAGGTATGCTCAATGTAGTGTAGTCCATTTTCTCAGCTTTGAACTGGATGTCATTGCTAAGTGTAAAATGGATGGATACCGTTTTTATAAAGGCGGCAAGCTTAACTGCAGTAGAAACACAGGCACTGCAGATATTATAAGTGTAAACCCACAGTCTCCAGCATAACAGCTTCATATTACTGTTTATTTTTGCACAGCACAAACAACTGGCGTGCATTTTATTGTCTGTGTTCAGAGAGAAACAGCATATCTTTGAGGAGGCACAAGAAGGGGCTATTCTCTCTCTCCCCCTCCCTCCTCTCTCCTACTCCCTGTGGGATTAAACTGAAATAAAGCAGCTGCATTGTGTACTTATTAACACTGCAGATTGGAGCCACATGACAGTAGACTTAGTTAGAACTGGGTGGAGCTGGACACTCTTTCCAAACCAGACTGGAGGGGATCCATTCACCTATTTTCATTTACCCATTTCACTTCACTGCTGTGTGTGTGTGGGCGTGTGCATGAACATATCACAACCTACCTTGTAAGGACCACAATTATGAACCTAAGATAACTGGGATTAGGTTTAGGCTTATAAAATAGTTAAATATTGTTAAGTTCTGTTTTTTTGGACTTAAGGTGCACCTAATATTTAGATGTAGCAGGTAGTCTACTGCGATACTATAAAGTCTGAATTCTCAAACATGTAAGCCTACTAGTGGTCATCACCTCACAGCTCCTCTCTATAGCTAATCAATATTCACTGCAGAATCTTTTAGACCTCGGACCCCCACTCCAGTCCTGGAGGATCTGTGTCCAGCACAATTCGGCAGCTCTCCTCTTGAAACAGTCACTAAACATGGAAATGCGGGATGAACCAGACGTGTTTGAGCAGGTAAATCACCAAACTGCTGGACACCGGCCGTCCAGAACTGGAGTTGGGGATCCCAGGTCTAGACCACCTGGAACAAGATTTTAAATCTATTCATGTCTCTTTTTTTTTAAGAATCAATAACAACCCTTGTTATACTGTGAAATGTTTGTCACCTTTAAAGAAAATGTAAAATTAATTTAAAATAACTATTAATAACAATACTGGGAAAATCCCTTTTAAAATGAAACGCAATATTTTACATTGTTTAGACAAACGTTCACAAAGAATTATATTAGAATCAGGAAACTTTAACAACATGGAGAAAAGCATGAGCCATTTTGTTTCATGCATGTCTTAGGTCTATAATTTTGAGCGATATAATAAAAAAATGTAGATTAATATTACAGCTCTTTAAGCAGCAGCATTGTTTAACTGTTTCTCAGTTGAACATTTTAATGAGCTGGTCCGATGACAGTTTTATCTCCAGAAAAGCTGCATGTGAAGGGGTTTCCAGGTTTCCTGGATGAGCTGATGGTAGTTTTGTGCAAAGTTAGCAGAATGAGATGAATTAACCAGTTTTATACAGCTAGCTAAAGTATTTAATGCCATAACAGGACGAGCTACCGGATGTTCTGCCATTTTTTGAATTAGCTGCTAAATACTCCTACTGAACAGAAGTGATACTGATAATACTGCAGTGTCTTGTGTTGGTAAAGTAACATGGTGTGCTTTAGTGAGTTCTGTAAGGGAAACATCAGCTCACTCTGATAAATCACTCGCAGTGTGAATGCTGTCCTCAGAGAGAAGCTGTAGTTTGGTTTGTCAGCACTCCTGGCTACTGATTCTGCTGCTTCAGAATCTACACAAGGATGTTTGCTGTGGTCAAAGGTAAGACTGTGCTTCTGTGGAAATATAAGTCAGTCTTGCACATGTTGTATGTGATTTACTTTATCCTTCGATTTAAGAAAATGCTCCCAGACAGTCATGATTGTTCTTTTTCTTTCACATCGCGCTCAAAGAGGTACACCCCCTAAAGGCGAACTGCTGTTCTCTTCAGCTTGAGTCATTAACTTGTTCTGGGTTGGAAAACGTTTTGACAAGGTAAACAAAAAAAGTCAACAGAAATATTTGATGACAACATTATGCTGTTTCATACTTTCAGCTGCATATGTGACAAAGGTATGACCTCATGTCCGGACAAAAACAAACTTGCATTTTGTGTGCTTTTTTTGTTGGAGAAAGAAACAGAGAGAAAGACAGCCAGAGAGAATGAGAGAGAGCAGGAGAGGAATCGAGAATGAGGGAGAGAGAGTGTGTTTGGTGATTGGCTTACAGTGTGAGGGATGGGGAGAAAGAGGGGGAGGGATGGGGAGGGAGAGAGAGAGATGGTGAGAGAGAGAGGGAGAGGTAGGGAGAGGGACAGAGTGAAAGAAAGTAAGAGTGAGGGAGTGAGAGAGCGATAAAGATTTGGGAAGAATCGAGGGAAGGTGGGAGGAAGAGGGTGTAGAAGGCTGGTGAGAGTCATCCGAGTGACATCATTAGAGTTCTCATTCCATGATTCGGTTATTCTGTGACCGTGCGTGTGGCCAACACAGAGAAATCACAAAACAGTTCACAAGGCGTGGGCGGATATGTTCCTGTTCCATAAACATCACTCTGCGAGTGTGTATGTGTGTGTGTGTGTGCGTGCGTGCGTGTGTGTGTGTGTGTGTAAAAAAGTCCGGGAGTCAGCCAACAGATACTTTCTGAGGACACTAATAAAGCAAGTAAAGAGATGGAAACTTGGCTCATGTCACTGCAGGAAAAGGCTCTGCTGTAATGAAATGCATCACACACACATGCAGGTTGATTTTACTACATTTATGAGGACATTCCACTGACTTGTATAATACTATAACTCAGTAATACTACACCTAAATCTGAGCCTAAGCTCAACCTCAGTTACCAAAAGGCAATCTTCCTTCTCTTATAGTTTCTCCACAAAAAGTTGAAATTGTGCTGAAAACACCACGTTTCCCTGTGAGGACCAACAAAATGTCCTCACTTCTACAGAGAGTCCAGTATTTCTCTCATGAGGACAATTGGTCCTCCCTCCCTCCCACGCATGTCCAGCTCATTTGCCGTCATTAAGCCGTGATACGTCCAAACAACAGTTTCCTTTAAACCATCAAACATCTGACTGTTTGTCGATCAGCTTACTCCGTCATCTGTGTGTTTGCACATTGGCTCAGCCAGTCATCTGTGTGTTTGGTGATTGGCTTACAGTGTGAGTAATAGCAGACAGTGGATTACTAAGAGCAAACTGAAACAAACCAGAAACTAATGTAATGATCTGAACCGCTACCTATTCAACCTCACTGTAAGATAGAGTCTTTATATCTGCACAAATGAAATCTCCTTCTCTCCACTGAAAACAGGATCTGCACAAAACAAAGTTATCATATTTTGCCACAAATCATGTAGGAATTTGACTAAAATGCATTCGAGAAGTGAAAGCAGAAGGAGTGTCCCCTCAAATCCAGGTAATCAGTCATAGTCCACCTAGGTGAGTGACTGCACGAATTTTCTTAATTATTTTGGCATTTACTAGTTATTTTTTTATTAGAAATCACAGTTAGTTTTGCAAATGTAATAGTGAGTCACCACATAAGTTTAAGTGCTGTTACTGAATACACTGATTCAGCAGGAGCTGGAAAAAAGGACAATAATTAAAAAATCCTCAGTATGAGATAACTTTACAGTGTAAAAAAGTAAAAATGATAAAAGATGGGTAGAAGGTAAAATTTACAAATGACATTGAGTATACCTTCAAATATAATGATCCACTTAAAGATAATGTGTATCAGAAAACAAAGCATGTTCATTTCATGATGTTCTTCTAGTATCAAGGAGAGACAGCCCAGTGTTTCGATTCATGACTGGTGGGGATGGGGGGTGAAACATGATATTGTTGATTAATATTCTTGCCCCCAGCTGGTGTATAATGAGATAATCACAACTCAGAAGACGTTTAAAAGGCAGGCAAAAGTCACCAACAATTATGGAAAAGCAAGACTTTCATCATTTAAATGATATGATATAATGGATGGTGTTTGACCGGACCAAGTACATGAACTTAGAAGATAAAAAGGTCTATTTTTACTTCAAGTTAACCTTAAAACTTGACCAGACCAAGTACATGAACTTAGAAGATAAAAAGGTCTATTTTTACTTCAAGTTAACCTTAAAACTTGACCAGACCAAATACATGAACTTAGAAGATAAAAAGGTCTATTTTCACTTCAAGTTAACCTTAGAAACATAAACTTATCAAGTATCGTCAGGCTCAATTGCTTAACATTCATCTTAATTACCCAGTGGGTGGGAGATTGGTTGACCTTTAGTTAAAAAAAAAAAAAAAAAAACCCTTAGTCAGGAACAGTCTCACAAATCAGTGTACAATGAGGAGGCATCGTATTCCCAAAGTCATTCCAAACCAGCAAGTGAAGGAGAGATGGCGGAAAAGAAGAAAAAGGAAGGTCTGGCTGGACTGTGACAGGTGTCTAAATAGGGTATAGCCCCCATTAGAAGAACAGCCTGCAGAGCAGCCTGCAACCATACCTCAAACCAGAAGAATTCCTTTCATCTTGCGCAAGGTCGTTTTTCTAAGAGCTCTGTTCAGCACTTCCATTTCATGATCATTCCGAGGGCATTTTTTGTGTCAAACCAGCTGGTTCCATAACCATATGTGTGTGCTTGTGTGTGTGTGTGTGTGTGTGTGTGTGTGTGTGTGTTGGGGGGGGTGAAAAGGCTCCCTTTTTCTCCGGGCTCCAAGGTTAACCACATCACTGGCCGGTCAGCAGTCGTGCCCTGCGTTGATGTGGTAAAGTAAAAGCGAGTCTAGATGAGAAAGCTGACGGAAACATCTGAGCTCCACGTGACATATGAGCTTCAACAGAGTCAGCCCAAAGTCATGTAAAAAAGCTAAGCAGTTCGGCTCTAAACTCACCAGTCACCAGTCATCATCAAGTGTCTTTGATGGACTACATTGCAGTAGCTGTTGCCAAAATCAGGCAATTATAACAACAAACAAACAAAAAAAAATCTTGATCGAATGCTGGCAGACAGCAGACAAAAACAAATAAATATAAAACAATTAATATATGAAATAAGCAAATAAAAGATGAAAAAAATAAACAGCCCGCATTGGTAATGAGTTGCCTGGCCAGTGCAGGCTCTGAGAGAGCAGATTAATCCATAATTAATGTCAGCAGCGACGTGGAGCCCCCCGATAAGACTTAGAGGGCGAGAGGGCAAAAAAGCAGCAAACAAAAATCAAAGCCCGCGACTATCAAAGAGGCCTGCGGATCGGCAAACGAGCACCACGAGAGCCGCGGCTAACAGGGAGCCTGACGGAGATAAAGCCAGAGGGCTGGTGACGAAGTGTTTCAGACTAGACCGGGTTTAAAGGAGTAATTTATTCAATTTTTCCCTTTACCCCGAATGCAGTCAATCGGCCAAGACATGGTAAATAAATCATCAAACGCAAACCTTCATCTCAAACGGACTTGCTTATGTGCTTTCTGACACCGTACGACACACTGTAATACATAAAAATGAACAAAAGCCTGGCGCCCAGCTAAACACAACAACAGCCTGAATGTTATCCACACTGTTGTCTATTTTTATAGGCCAGAGTGTGGCGTGCAGCTTCAGAAAGCACTGGATTCGAGATGACGAGCAGTGTGTGACGATTTAGGGCAAGAATAACTGGTGGCTATAAGCTTCCACTGCTTGTTGGCTACATTAGCCTTGTTCAACCAGTGCAAATCGAAAGAGTCAAGCCTCCGACATCAAACACGCCTAAGCTGATCGACTGTATCTGGGGTAAAAGGAAAAACTGTGGAAATGAGATTTTTGGCCGAATCATGGCTTTAAGCCTGTGTGAAAGAAATGAACCTGTTTATCCTGGCTAATCAGCCAAAGCCATGAGAGTGATGGAATATTTAGAACGTAAGAGAATGGTGGTGTGGGTGTGCTCCATTGAGCACCTAACGGATCCGCCATACCATCCAAGACACGCCGATTCACCTCGAAGCTGATGCCTCAGCTAGCTGTCAGACAAGCTGGCGGTAATGGAAGAAGAGTGGATGTGGGTAAGGAAAGAAATAAATAAATCTCTCGCTCTTTTTCCTCCCTCCATCCCTTTTCATGTTATTTCTGGCATATTCCATTTTGTGGAATAGCTTAGGTAAGCTCATTAGGCAACAAGGTGCTCTGAGCTGAGAACTGAGAGAGATTGCGGGAGCGCGAGCGAGAGAGAGGAGATACTTTGATGGATAGAAAGAAATTGAGGAAACGAGTAAGTGTGAGAAGAGCATGTGTAAGATGGAAATAGCCTGACAGGCAGCTAACTTATGGTACAAAAGCACACACACACACGTGCACGCGCACACACACACACACACACACACACACACACACACACA
Source organism: Brycinus macrolepidotus (assembly GCA_037974445.1). Classification (NCBI taxonomy): domain Eukaryota; kingdom Metazoa; phylum Chordata; class Actinopteri; order Characiformes; family Alestidae; genus Brycinus; species Brycinus macrolepidotus. The sequence goes on along the minus strand of JBBPCZ010000115.1, from coordinate 19,225,335 downwards.
CACACATACAGGTAACTATAACACCATTTACACACACAGACGCACATACATTCACTCCTCACAGAAGTGGCGATCAGTCATTGCTGACATTTCAGGGATGTCAAATCATCTGCTACAATTAATCCCATATCGCTTCTTATTGACTGTGCAGGTATGGATGAGTGAATAGGCCAATATCTGACCAGCCTGTACATGGAGAACCTGGAAATGTCAGTTAACCCTTAGAAGGTGAGGCTACTGCCAGTAAAAAGCATCATGTAACTGCATATTAATCACATTTCACCTACATTTCATACATTTAAACGAGCAGATAAATTTTACTCAAAGTGTGGTCTTTCACCATTTGGCCTATTTTGTATTTGTGTTTGTAAGTAGAACACATTTAATTACGATATGAATCTGATGAAAAGTTACTGCTGTGTGTGCAGCTCTCCTTAACATGTTTGCCACTGAGTGACTTTGAAACAAATTGAGGAAAAAAGTCAGAAAATTTCATTAAGTAGCTGCATACATTCAACTGCATTTTTTTCATTATGACTATTAGATTACCACTGTTAATGCTATGAATTCTCTTCTGTTCATCTTAACAATTGTGTTCATTGCTTTGGCAGCACTTACAGGTACAGTTTACTTACAGTTCATGCCAGTAAAGCTGTTTGAATGAATTATGCAATGTTAATCAAATGTACAACAAGAATACTCTAGACCTACAAGTCTTAAATATCACATCTACATCCTTAATAACAAAGTGGTAAACTGAAAATTTTGGGGTCCAAGTGGTTGTTAGGGGTGTGTTCTGAGTGTCTTTAGTTACGGAAAATACTTCTGACTTTTAAGTATTTGTTAAATGCTTATTTAACAAATGGTTTGAATATGCTTCTTCCCCTTACAAAATGAATGTAGTGTACATTTAAAACTAATTTATGGTACAGTGTTGGACCTTAAGGACCATGTTGTACCTTTGAGGATTAATTTACATTATATTATGGGGGTCTCCAGTACGCTGGAGTAGTTACACCTGTGTGCAATGCACAACACACACTTAAACTTCTAAAATAATAATCCCCATTTTTGATTTGGATAAGCACAGCCCAAAGTCTCATGTGATTAACTAAAGATTAAAACTGATATGTCTGAATGAGCTTAATGAAGCAAATCAGATGTATTTTTTTTTGTTCGCCGATCCGACTTGAATCATTATGACTCGACTAATCTAATAACATCATTTAAATGTTAAAGGCTCATTATGCAATCAGTAAATGAATAATTTAGAATGAAATGCTCGCCTGTCAGGGTGAAACAAATGACCCGTCTTAGACTAGACTTTATAGGAACACCAGAATCGAGAGACAACACATACACAGCAGAGAGATGAGTGGGAGAGATTGCATGACTAATAATAACAGAAGGAGGAAGAGGGGGAGAGAGAGAGGGAGAGATGAAGAGAGAGAGAGAGAGAGAGAGAGAGAGAGAGAGAGAGAGAGAGAGAGAGAGAGAGAGAGAGAGAGAGAGAGAGAAAGAGAGACCAAGAAAACAAGAAAGAGAGGTAGAGAGAGACTTGGGGCAATTACACTGGCATAGTACTTAAGCTGGAGCTGCACCATATCTCTCCCTATTACTATCTCTCTCCCTCTCTCTCTCTCTCTCTCTCTCTGGGTTGGCAGGATGTCTGACAGTCTCCCATCCTCTGGTTTAATTATTCAAAGTGGATTAGATCTTCACTTCCAGCTGCCTAATGCACCCCAGCAATGAATAAGAGGAAGGAAGACAGAAATAATGTTAAAGAGAGATGGGGAGAAAGGAGAGAGGTAGAGAGGGAGAGGAAGAGAGAGTGAGAGAGAATGAGCAAGAGAGAGAAAGAGAAAGAGAGAGACACCAATATGGCAAGTGTTAATTCTTACAGAGTGAAACGCTTTAATAAATCAGCCAGGTGAAAAGCTCAGTCTGGCTTTCCCCGAGAGAGTTGGGGAAAGCACAGGGAATTGTGGGCAAAAAGGGGTGAGATGCCACTTTAGGTTACGTAATTTCTCTTACAAGGGTGTGACCAGATCTCCAAATTTTTCTGTCTGGTGTCTCTCTATGATACAGCTGTCCTGACTCTCCCACACACTCCTCATCCGCTTTTTGTTCTTCCCTTTTCGCAACTCTTCACTCCACCACTCCTCACTCGACTGTCTCCCCCTCTCTCTCTGTCTCTGTCTCTCTCTCTGGCAGTGGATATTTTCAGGAAAGAAGGTAGGCAGATGAGAGAATTTTCCCTTGGAGAGTGGCAGTGCGAGATGAGAAAGGATGTGTGCGAGAGAATATAAAGGAGATCAAACAGAATGGCATGGCTAAAAATAAAGAGATACGGAGGAACAGCTGCTTCCGCAGCACGGGTTCAGATTGGCTCTGGCTGAAATTCTCCGACGCCCACGTCTGATTTAGGTACGACTGGGCCATCAGTCTGCCACGTTTTCTGTTTATTTACTGTACCATAAAGACGTATTACAGAGAGCTGGAAGCGTGAGCGCAGACTCCATCCTCAGGGTTTCTGGCAAACAGAAACGGATACAGGAGATATCCCCCTGTGTCACCCCGAGCCTTTATTTACTCACTTTCTCAGATTACTAGAGCTAGAAATGAACACTAGAATCATTGTGAGAAGCAGACATGACAAGAGTTTGCATGTTCTACGACCAGCTTTTGCTCCAATCGAACTCCCAACACATAAGGATAAAACCCTAAATCTGGACCACCTGAGGTAGAAGATGGTTTGTGTTTTATAGACTCTCATATCTTGGTTTCTGGCAAAACAAAATAGATACATGGCAGCCTTGTGGCACAACAGGCCTTTATTAACTCACTTTTAACTGGATTGCAAACCCTAAATCAGAAAAAGCTGCGACGGTATGGAAAATGCAAATAAAAACAAACGCAGTTATTCTAAAATTTACTTTGACTTTTATTCCATTTCAGACATGATGAACCCAAGATATTTCACGTTTTGTCTGGTCATTTCATTTCTTAATATATATCCTTTCCTGCATTTCAGGTTGGCAACGCATTTTTTAAAAAGCTTGGGCAGGGGCAATTTAGGGCTAGTAATAAGGTAATAAACATGTGTGAGAAAACTATTGAAACGTTGAAAAATAATGTTCCTCAAAGATGGGAAGGGATCTGAATATTTCTCCCTCTGCGGCGAAAATAACATAAAACGATTCAAGTACTCTGGAGGAATTTCAGTGTGTAAAGGGCAAGATCGCAAGCCTAAGCTGAACACCTGTGATCTCCGATCCCTCAGGCAGCACTGCATCAAGAACAGTCATCCATCAACAGCTGATAAAAGGGGAAGGGATGACTTTGGCAAAATACGGAGTCACTTTCACAAATCTCACTTAAAACTTTACTGTAGGAAAAAAAAAAAAAAAACATCTTATGTTAAGCATGTCCAGAAGCACCGTCAACATTTCCGGGCTCAGAGGCATCTCAGACGGACCATAACAGTGGAAACACATATTTTAGTCAGACGAATCAGTATTCCAGATCTGTTTTGGAAGGAATGGACGCCGTGCGCTCCAGACCAAAGATGAAAAGGATCATCCAGACTGTAATCAGCAACAAGTTCAAAAGCCAGAATCTGTCACTGCCCTTGGCAAAAGTTAATTTATACTTCTGTGATGACAGCATTAATGCAGAGAAGAACACTGATATTTTAGAGCAACATATACTGTCTTCAAGACTTCTTTTCCAAGGACGTCCATGCATTTTTCAACAAGACAATGCAAAGCCACATTCTGTAGACATTACAAAGGCATAGCTGCAGAAGAAGAGGGTTCAGGTTCTGGGCTGCCTGCAGAATTTTGAAATGAAAAACGACAATGTGACAATGACAACCCCATACCGCTGCACACCTTAAGACGTGTTTGAAAAATAACACCTGAAATACTTCAGCACTTGGCATCCTCAGTGCCAAAATGTGTTGTGAGAAGAAATGGCAACATTACAAAGTGGTAAATGCTTTACTGTCCCAACTTTTTTGCAATGTATTACAGGCCTGAAAAGCAGTAATGCTGCATAGTGTTCTAAAGCCAAATATACTTATACTGATATAGACATGGATGTCTTAAAGCACTCTAAAGAAAACACACACAAAAATAAAGATTACAAAACAAATGAGTGTTGTTTCTGCATCTTAAAGCAGGGGGACGGCATCCTTAACTGACATTTAAATCGTTGTGATGGATGAAATGATGAACGATTCACACAATGTTCTCGTCAATCAAGTCTATTAAATGCTGAAGGAACATTCTACAAAGCTGTTTGTGTGGACTAGTGTCCAACTCTCGTGCGCTGTTTCAGAATCAGAAAGCTTTATTGATCCCAGAGGAAACTGCTTGTGTTACGACTGCACAGACACACAGAGACACAAAGACAAGAACAATATAAAATATAACAAAGTCAAAATAAAATTAGTAAAAGTAGTTTACCAATTAACACAAATAGTGGTTTGGAGTCCATCACTGCAGTAGTGACATAAGTAGTGATATTGCACATGATAAGACTATTGCACAAGCAGTGACATAAGTGACTTAAGTAGTGATATTGCACTAAAGACTATTGCACATAAGTTAACAATCGCACATTATAATAAAGCAATTTCACGAAATGATAATTTAGCACACAATAAGAAACTGGACATCTGAGTAACAGCAGGTTACTGCACAGATTATTGTGTGGATGTGTGACAGGGGGAGGAGTTATAGAGTCTGATGGCGGTGAGGAAGAAGTATTTCAGAAGTCTACATCTCATTTGAGCATGAATGTACCATCAGACCAGAACATTTTCTGTTTATATATACACATAACCTCTAAAAACACACCAAAAAGAGCTGGTAGTGTGAGGATAGCTTCCAACCCCCTGGCTTCTGGCAAACCGAAATGAACACATGGACACGTCTCTAGTAGGCCAGGACTGTATTTACTCACTTTCTTGGATTATTAGATCTAGAACAGAACACTGGAGTCCATTGTGGCGGTCGTGACAGGATTTGGAACGTCGCAGAAAGTAGTTAGTGTTTTGCGAACTCTCACGTGCTGTGGGTCCAGCAAGCCGTCATGGTCTGCTTGCTATCCAACTGGCCAGAGAACCGCGGCTGCGCTGCCCAACGCCTCCCTTTCCCCTCGTCCTCTCAGACGCTGCCTGCTCTCTCGCGCTTGTTAGAGCGGTCACGCTCCAGCTGGCTTGGAGCAGAGCAGTTTCTTAACCATCACACTTGTTCGTCTCCCCTCCTCCTCCTCTTCCTGCCCCTTCTCACTTCGTTCACTCGCAGCCCCCCCTTCCCCATCCTCCACCCTTGGTGCAGTCCGCCCCTCTTCCAGAACATTTGGAAAATAAATGGCGTCACTCCCATAATCTCCCACTTGTTATTGCCAGAATGACTTTTCTTCTTGTTTTTTCTCTCTCTCTCTCTCTCTCTCTCACTCTAAACTCTCTCTCTCTCTCTCTCTCTCTCTCTCTCTCTCTCTCTCTCTCTCTCTCTCTCTGTCTCCCCTTCTCCCCCACAAGCACATCTGGACTCCATTAGAGGGAGGGTGACTGGCCTCTCCTCCTCCTCCGTACTTCTGGGCGCTCAAAAAGCACAGAATTATGGGGGATTCCCGCGGGACCGGCGGAGACGGGGCTGAAGCGCTGCATCTCCATGACAACGGAGCAAGTCCGCTCTCTTCCTCTTTCGCCCCCTTTTCCCCCCTTTATCTCTGTTCTCTCTGTCTTTCACGGCTTTTTTTCACAAATGAAAGCAACTCAAGTTTCAGATCAAAAGACAAAGAGGAGGAGAGCGAGGGAGACAGAGAGAGAGAGAGAAGGAGAGAGAGGGAGAAAGAAAGAGACAGAGAGAGAGAGAGAGAGATGGAGAGAGTAATAGAAGGAGGGAGAGAGAGAGAGAGAGAGAGAAAGAGAGAGACAGAGATAGAAAGAGAAATAGAGACAGAGAGAGAGCACATCAGACAGAAGACGCCTTCTCTCCTTGTTTTGATCAATTGCATAATTTGCCACAATAAGACGAATCCGAAGGGGAAATCAGAGAGCGTGCTATTGTTAAAAGAGGCTTAGATATAATGGATATAAATGAAAGTAGGCCCAAGTGCTACAAATCTAGCAGTGGGAGCAGAAGAGAACAGACAAAATCTCTTAAACAAGGACCCATCCCACATCCCCCTTCTGTGATCAGCTGCATATTTTTATTGCATTAAATGTATACTTATCTAAGTTTACATATACATATATATTTTCCAATACATGCATCCATATTTTATATTTCTAGATTGTATAGTGTACATTTTATACTTTATTGTTGGTATAGTTTTTATTATATTCTATTGTTTTTTTTTATTTTTGCTGCACTTTCTGGCGTGACAATGCAAGTCCACTTGTGGGACTAATAAAGGTTTATCTTATCTTATCTTATCTTATCTTATAATAGAGCTGTATGCAAATGTTTGAATATTCCCAGTCAAATTACATGTTTCACTGATTTTCTAAGTGGAAAAAGTGAAAAAAGTCTACAGGAATCTACAGGAAGCACATAAACACGGCAGTTTGTCTGCACATTTTAGTGCACAATTGCTACACATTTGCTACATATTACAGACACAAAATATAAAACAAAATATAAAATGTGCCATAACATTCTCCATACATCAAATTCAGCAAATAAACAGTAATTGCATATTAAGACGTGCAGAAGTGTGTTTTTTCTACTGGATGTGTTTGACCAGGGGTGCCCAAAATCTGGATAACAAATCTAGAGGACGTTTCACTACTTATAATGCACCACAACACATAACACAGAATCACGGATAGGATTTCAGAATCTACAGCCTGAGGTAGATTTAAACCTTTGCAACTTTGTATTTTTAATAATCTGTTGATGGTGCCAATATTTGTCACAAGTCCAAAATAATCAGCATCTAGTCATTTGTTAGGAGTAAGTAAAACAATGTGAATGCCAAAGAATAAAATTAAGTTTAATGGTATTTTGTTTTATAGAAAAGGAGGGCTTAGCCCATAGACCATTTACACTGTCCAACCCTGCTTATAAACCACTGCACATCTTTTACACTCTGATATAAAAGTGGATATCGGTATGTCAATGTCCCATAAATATAGACTTTGCAATATCCTGCTTTTGCTCAATAAAGAAAATAAAGTGTAAGATCACACTGTGTTTCACCTTGTTTAGTTTTATATGGTTAAGAAAGAACCTTGAGTCATTTCCAAGTCATTTTCAACTCTGAGAAGTGCTTATTAAATGTAATACCACCACCAACACCACTACTACTACTACTACTGTACTACGACCACCTGGGATGGCTAGTATGGGCTGGTAGGGCTAAGCCTTCCCTCTCTTTCAAAATGAATAAAAATTACTTTTTGGCTTCCACATGGATTTATTTGCTGTTAACAAACAAGAAGCTGATTATTTTGGACTTCTGTGGACCTACGGACAATAGCGCCACCAAAAAATGAAAAAAATGTGATATGGTTAAGACAGGGCTAATGCACCTCTAGCCCCAGCTGTAGATTTACACACCAGTGATTCAGTGTGAAATGAGCTGTGATCTATTATAGGAGTAAAACGCCCCTAAGATTGCCCAACATTTAGGCTCATTTTTTAAGCCCACATCTTCCAGCTCCACCTTCCCACAGTCTGCAGTAAGAGCTATAAGTCAAGATGGACTGACCAAACAACCATCCAGCCAATTACAGTCAATTCAACAGAGTCAGAGAAGAGCAAACAAATAAAAAATAAAACAAGGTGAGGCATGAAGCGATACTGTGTTAGGCTACCTAAATAGTTACTAATGATTTTACTCTGGCAGTGTTGCCTCGCTTATATTACACATGAAAATATAGCCTTAAATAGAAAATCCTAGATCAGGCAGCTAGCTAAGTCAATCATATCTAAAGTGAGACAGTTAATGATAAGTTATTTATTTATTCATTAGTTTAGATAGCACAGTCACAACTAGCTAACAAGTGTGAGCGACTTTCTGAGCCGTCTCTTGCACCAGCGCATTTTCCAATCACAGAATTGTCTCTTTCAAGCTACCGGTGTTTTCTTTGTTCTACAAGATAATTATAATGCACAAAAGCACGAAAGGAAAAGACAGAAAAGGATGGACTCCTTTTACACATCAAATCATTTAAGTGGAGCTAGAATGAGATGAACTTATGCTTAGCTTGCCAGCTGAGGAGATAATTTAGTTTTCCTTAGTGTTTTTCTTGCATTCCTTAATGCTATGCTGGTGTTCATTTAGGGAAGGGAAAGCTATTAGTTTGAGCTCGGTAATTATTAAGAAGTGGTAATGGACGACACAGAGTTAGGGTGGAAGAAAATAATACATGTTGGAGGTGGTAATGTAGTCTTGTTGATTTATAAAATTTGAAAATGTTTTACAGGCACTAAAAAGTATAAAACCTTCAGTATTATTCACATACTGTTGATGTAAATCATTATCATTACATGCAATATCATTAGCATTCTGTACAATAGTTTATGTGCAATATAGCCTTATCATGGGCAATATCACTACTTATGTGCAATAGTGTATGTGCAATAGTCTCGTGTGCAATATCACTTCTCACTACTATGTCCAATAATAGACTTAGTGTAGCGAACAACTCCAAACCACTATTTGTGTTACTAATAAACTACTTCAGCAGTAATATTATTTATTAATCTATAGTATTTCTATCCACCTCTCTTACTAAACACAGCATTTTGTGTAAATAGCACAGTGTTCTTGTATTTATGTCTCTGTGTGACCGTACAGTCAAAGAACAAGCAATTTTCTCCGGGATCAATAAAGTTTTCTAATTCTGACAAAATGTAGAAATACAGAAAGGTCATTATGATTTGGCCTTTTTTTCAAAGGGAAAATAACTCATTTCCATCTCCCAGAATTCTCCACTTTTGATAAGGGTGATTCGCCCCTGAGCAGCAGGCCCTTGTCATGGACATTCAGGTATTTTTGTTTTTTATATTGCTGGTTTACAGGGTGCTTTAGCAATGATTTGAATGGACTTTCAAATGTGCTGCTACAGTGAATGAGCTACTCAAGTAATTTTAGCTTCCCATCCAATGTCATGGCCAGCAGTCCCTAATGACTACTACTACTAGTAATAAGAATAATAATAATTATTATAATAATAATAATACTTTGCTGCTGTTAACTAGTCTGGAACATCATGATGATATAATCGCTATTGTCTGAAGATAAAACCTTGTTATTTAGGTTTGAAAGAAAGACGGAGTGATGAGGGTGTAAGGGGAGAGAGGAGACAAACTCTTCAGAGATTCAGTCAATGTGAGAAGACTGATATATGCCATCCACACCTCCCTTCTCCCATCCCTCTCTTCTGCTCGCCTGCTCACCCTCTGGCCCTTCAGTGCAGGTTCTGCTTCTCACAGATAAGACCCACACACACACACACACAAACACACACAGCACTCATCTCCACAGGGGGTATCCTCCCTCTCCTCATCCCTTCACCCCCCCCCCCTTCATTCTCCCCCCACACACAGCTGCGGTGGTGTGTGTAGGGGGTGGTGTAAGCGTTTGGGTAAATGCCAGCGTAAACACGACGAGCCAAAGAGTTCACAGAGCAAAGAATTCACACCTCTACACACACACACACACACACACACACACACACACACACACACACACACACACACACACACACACACACAC
>JBBPCZ010000115.1:19129293-19139865 GCA_037974445.1 Brycinus macrolepidotus | reverse complement strand
GTGTGTGTGTGTGTGTGTGTGTGTGTGTGTGTGTGTGTGTGTGTGTGTGTGTGTGTGTGTGTGTGTGTGTGTAGGGTCCAAAGCGGGAGCTGACAGAAGTAGGCAATTAATCATTTTCCAGTGTGCCTAATATCCACACCTGCCGCACCCACAAGCGCGCACACACAAAGACACACATACACACAGGCAATTCCGTCATCTCCTGTAATGTTGACTTGCAATCTTCGTTAACCAGAGACTGGTCTGGGGTCATATCAGGGTCAAGCATGTCTACTGACCACAGCCTCACCTCTGACCTATTGACTGTGTGATTTACGACAGAGCAGTGATGACTAAAGCACATGCCAATACGCTCTGGTTTTGTCGTACCCTCATTGATGTAACGATATTCCTCATTATGAGCATTGGGGAGACCCAAAACACGTCAAGGAATTTGCTATTTGCAAATCTGAAATGTCTGCAACTGATTTGTAATGGCACAGCTTTTATTCCCGAGCATTTTTTTATTTTGGACTAAACCAGTGATGGACTCCAGTTCTGAGAGTCCACTGCTGCCCTTTCAGGTACACTCTGGCCCTAACACAGTTGATCCAGCTCTTGAAGACCTTGATTATTACCTGATCAGCTGGACCAGCTGCAATGAGGCAGAAAATATTTGAAACTGTACAAACCAGTGAGTCTTTAGGACTGAAGTAGAGAATCACTGCTTTAAACCAAGTCCTGGAAACCTACAAATGGCTTTTACAGAGTAAGATTCAAGATTAATATGCTTTATTTGTCACGTACACAGTTATACAAGAACAACGTGCAGTGAAATGTGCCCCTGAAATGTCTGAGAGACTGTGCAATATAGTAACAATAAATCAAAGAGAAAATTAAAGGCTAGAGCTAAGCAATAAAAAATATGTAGAAAAAAAGTGCAATTTTGTCTCAGACTATGCTTAACCATTTTCTTCATGCATTACAGCAGGGGTTTCCAATCTTTTCCACAAAGGGCCAGTGTGGCTGCAGGTTTTCATCACGACAAAGCAGGACCTCACGATCAATTGTGTGACCAACTGAGACCAATTGATTAAACATGGAATCATGGGTGCCCCCGCTTTGCTGAAGTTTGCTGTACCGGCCCTTTGCCGATAAGACTGCACACCCCTGCGTTCTACTGACTTCATTTCCAGATCTGTATTAGTCATTTGTTGAGAGAAAGCTTCAAAAACTACCTCATAACCCGGCCTACCCACAAACACACTAAAGTATACTATTACAAATACTGTTATGATAATAACCTCCAAATATACTGTGAGGCCATTTGAGACGGCATCAAATGCCATGACGGTTCTTTCGCTAATCATCACAAACGTCTACTGACACACTGCAGATGCACATAGGACCTAAATAAACAGAGCGTTTTCAAACCTTAGAAAAGGCAGCGGGGTGGGAAAGGGGTCATCTTAAGCTCTGAGTGCTCAGTTAAATCAAAGTCGCTCAGTGAGACAGAAAGAAAAAGAGGGAGTGAGTGAGAAGAAAAGAGATTAAGAGAGTGAGCGAAAGAGAAGACGACAGCCAAGCCCTGGTCCCAGAGGACTCTGATGGCAGAGAAGACAGGATCAAGATTCTCTAAATGAATTAAGAGAGCGAGGGAGCGAGAGAGAAAGAGGGACTTGAGAAATCTAGTCAGCTGAACTAATGATGTTCCTGTCTGACTGAATAATGAAAGGAGAGAGAGAGAGAGAGAACTAGCAAAAGCCTAGATTGCACTGTGTAGATCTCCAGTGTCATTTTAATTATTAACTAAATCAATCAATCAATCAATCTATCTGACAAAAATCACCATTTAAGCACATCTCAGACTACCCATAAATATTTTTTTCAAAGCCCCACCTACAGGTGTCTAATTCACAGTGCCTGAGCTGATAAAAGCACAGCACTGCATAAAGAAATTCGACAGGCGTGGGCAGCAAAATATGACACATGGAAAGATGAAAATGAAAAGGCTCTTCCAAATGCGACGAGGTGACCATTATCCACGGTCACAGTGAGTCCTTCACTAAGAACGAACAATGTGTACTGCGCTCACCACAATCCGCACGGTCATTCTGAGACGGCTAGACTGGAAGGCAGGTTATTAAAACCAGCTCAAAAACACGACTCCTAATTTTCAACAGCGCAAAAGTATGAGTCATGATATCATTATCCATAAACAGGGGTTCTGAAAACATCCACTCTAAACAACACGAGGCAAAAACAGGACAGTGGTAAACTGAGCTGATTTTGGACAATGAAAACACAAAAGCTGGACGATAATCAAACGCGTCCACAATACTGACCATTAATTAATGCTTATTTTGGCATGGGGGTGGTTTAGACCCAATATTGTCAGTAGTTGTACTACAGCTTCATTGGTAGCTCTTATCTGAAAAAAGTACAACAAGCAAACAGCTTAACTCCGATAAGCCACCGCCTGCTTGTCCGTCTGCCAGCTCTCAGGGCAAGAACTTTAAATATTTGTCCAAACCCGATGGGACCTGACTGCTCATGTCAAGTTCAGATGTCATTTCTGGAATATGTGTTGGATCCCTGCTTTTTTTTTTCCCACTGCATTTTCTCACACGTTTGTTTTTCTCCTTAAATTATTCTTCCTCCCTGCTTTTATTACCTTAAACAGTTTCTAGTATAAAATATATAAGTCACACTGTTGTGATGTTGATCAAATTTAGCGCAGAGGTCCACAAGGCTCAAGCTCAAGAGAAAATTAAAGCACCAACAATAAACAGTGAATTGTTTCAGGAGAGGACAGTTTAGTGCAGAAGTTTATATTTAATTAGTTGGACCAAAACTACTTACGTTATATGTAGCATATTCTATATACAGAAACTGTTTTAGGATTAAACATGTGAAAGCTAATATCTTGCTGTTGGCAGTACAACACATTGTAAGAAGAGCTCAGTATGGAAAACCTATCCTGACTAGCAACACCTGGGATGTTGTCCAAGTGCATTGCTTCATCAATAAACGTTTGAAGTTCATATGGAACTGCTGATTATTTGAATACATCATATGTTATATTACATTTTATGCCATTTATCCATGATGTAATGGTGGCCTGTTATGGTTGCTATGTCGTAATTGAACTGACACTATCCTGTCAGGTTTTATTTGGCATGTTGAGTGATGGGTTCAGGTTTGGGCTCAAAGCGGGTTCAGGTCAGTGGGTTCAGAAATCTATCACTCTGAATTTGGGTTTGGATCAAATGTTCAGGATGAGTCTTTGTACTAACAATGACAAACAATAAGTTGCATGAATAACACTACAAACTTCTTATTTCCAAAACACTAATTCTTAAAACTAAAATGAGTGTAAGGTACTTTTGTTAAGCATTTATCACAATGTTTAGCCTTCGCAAACAAAAAAAAAAAGAGAGAAATGATTAACTTCACGTATTGAAAGATTTACAGAACAATTAAATTTGAACAGTTCATCTCACCACTTCTTTATGTTAAAGGAAGGCAGTACCCCAGAGAGTAAACCATCCACGCATCCATCTGTCCATCCATCCATCCATCCATCCATCCATCCACGTATCTAAAACAATGACTACACATGTGCTGTGTATTTACTGCATAACAAGAACTTACCGAGTTGATGCATGCAAGCTCCTTGTTGAGAAGCCAAGGCAGAGACAGTTTGCCTTCTCCCTTGTAGCAGGACTGGATCCTCTCCTTGATCTTCTCCTTAATGCGCCTCAGCGTGAAGAGGCACAGGGCGGACTCTTTCGGCGGCTTAGCTCTGTTCTTCTGGCCCTGAGAGAAGACAGTGAACAAGATGTCCTCATTCTCCGACACCCCCAGAGAGTTAGCCAGCTGCCTGCCTGGCTTGCTCAGGTAGGCATCCTGGATTAGGCGATATTCCACACCATCCTTGGTGCAACCAATGGGAAACTCCACGTAGGAGTAAAACTTGGGGTCGTCCACACAAAGGCGCACAATCTTGGAAGTGAAGAACTGCTCCCCGCTGGCATCTGGTGAGGTGAGTTGGGTATCCAGCTGCAGGGTTAGGTAGTAGACAAACTGCTCGCTGCTGAAGCCATAGACATAGTAGATGTCAAAGGCTGGGAACTTGGACAGCGTGTCTGAGGGGATCTTGAGCTGTGAGGAGACAAATTCATCTTGGTAGACAAAGCTGAACATGTCAGCATTCTCTTCGTTGGCCATAAGTTTGCGGCTGGACAGGGTTGGGAAGTATTCCGACTTCCCATCGATGGGGGTTCCGATGAAAAGCTTGCTGCGGGACCCTTCCGAAATGATGACACCAGACATGGTTCCAGATTCTGCCACGCTGGACAAGTAGTGCTCCTTGCGGTGATGTGGTTCTCCCAGCTTGAAAAGGTCATCCAGGCGCAGGAACTGGCAGATGCCTTGCGAGGTGCTTCCGCAAGCGATCAGTCGATTCTGGCCATAGTCCACCAGCAGCAGCTTGTTGACGTTGTTAGTCTGGGACAGGTCATGCGGGCAGGACTGGACGCTCGGCGGAGGGTAGCACTTCTCATTGTCCACTACCGGACCGGTCATGTGACTCCTCAGTTTGGTCAGGTTGCTCGACAGCTTGTAGATCCAGTTAACAGCACCAATGTATACCTCGCCAGTGGTGTTATGAATGGCCAGGTGAGTCAGGCCCCATTCTGATGGAGAGAAGGTCTGGAAGGGCTCTGTGGCCCCTCCAGTGAAATCAAGGGAGAGGGTCATCAGGCCAAGAAGGAGCATTGGCCCAGTGCTGAGGGCACCATGTGGCCCCGGCTGATGCCACATATTGGCTCTGGTCCACACAAGCAGAAGGTTTGATGGGTCCTCTTTCTATGACAGTCTCTCTTTGTCCAGCACTGTTTTATATATTTATATATATATATATATATATTCAGCCTACAAAAGTGGGCAGAAAGTCTTATCGATTCTCTTCTCTCCTCTTAAAGCTGTCGTTTACTTCATAGATCGCAACAGCTCTGCAGCCAGGGGCCCTACAAGGCAAGAAAAAAAGAAGAACATTATGAGTACAAATGGAGCACTTACTATTGATTATGCATCATACTTGAAAGGCAGGGAGCAAACAGAAAAGTTAAGACGACATCATCCATGCAAAATAAATGGCTTAAAGTAATGTGGTCAGAAGGGGCGAAACCTTGACAACATTTAATTACTAAGATGAATGGCGAGGAGGCTCAAGATGGATTAGGAGACACACTGTACACAAACTCATCACTGGATACCACTGCAACAGCCAACGCAACGTGGTGCTCTCTTCAATGAATTCATAACACATCCATTATCACAGAGTGTCTGAGAGTAGCTTTTTGCAGATTAAGTATTTTCTCCCTCCCTCTCGTACACACACACTTGCACGCACGCATTCACACAGTATGCCTTCACTGAGACGTGCAGAAAACTGAATGCGGCTCAGTGAATATGAAAGTTCTTTCATAAAAAGTTTCCATTCTTTCTGAAAGCATTAATAGACTTACACAGTCACTGTATAAAAGTTGTGGTATTTAATTAATTTTACATTTTTACTTAATTTACACAACTCAACAGATCTGTTACTTTTATCCCTATTTGTTAGTCATATTACACAAAGTGCATTTGTGGTGTTGACTCTCTTCCCCATATCTAGAAGAAATGACTGCTGTCTGAGCTAAACCATTTATCTCTAAACTGGTAACTTCACAGAAGGCAGCAAATGTCCTTTTAATGTAAGCTCATGTGATAAATAGAGCTGAGCCAATCATTCAACATCAATAAAGTCAACAATAAATTGTTGACATATTTCTGCTATTGTGTCCAACCTGGAGTGGGTCAATGACGTAAACTGTAGAAGGCAGGAGTTTACTGGTAGGATCGTACTTATGTGAGCAATTATTTACAATTATCTCAGGAAGCTCAAAAACAAGAAAAATCTGGGAGCATTTTATTAAAATGAATAAAAGTCACAAGTATCTCCAATTTTATTTGGTATTTTTCTACATTATTTGAACATAGAAGCTGTGTGTAAAGTTGTGTGACACTTTTCTGATGATCAAACCAATTTGTTCCAAAATTACTTCTTTAAAAACTCCATGTTATCTGACATTAGAAGTAAAGAAGTTTTTTTCCTTCTCCTGTGAAGTTACATTTTGGATTTTTTTTTTTTTTTTTTTTTTAACAGTGATATGCAAATATGTGTGACAGAAGCACAACGTTACCATCAAACGCCTGAAAGGAAACATCCTTGTCAGAACTGTCAGCAAACAAAAGTAGCTTTCCCTCAATGCTCAAACCAAACTACTCCCAGAGGACACGCAGTCCAAACGGTAAGTGATGTGTAAACACTGCTTTAGCATTCAAAGTACCACTAGCTCATCCTGAAAACCTGCTCACACAGCTCATCTAAAGAGGTGAAAACAACAGGACAGCTTGAAACAACAGTGAACTGGGTGATAGTTCACTGATGCTGCAGCCCAAAGAGCCACGATGTTAATCTACATAATTCTTAATATGTCTTTCAGTTTGCTCTCTTAGTCACTCAAAATTATAGGCAGGCTTAAATAGAAGCATGAAACACAGCCACGTATGATTTTCTCTGTGCTGATAGCTTAACTCTTTGTAAGCAATCCTTAATTTTTTTTTATTATTATAAAAAAAAAAGGTTTTACTTGAAGTTGAGTGAAGGTCAGTGCACTAACTATATATTAACTTTCCTTTTCTTGAAAAAGCAATAACTTTTGCTATAGTTCTTTAAATTTGCAGGTAATTTTGGGCCATTTTACTGGTTCATTCTTCATGAAATGTAATGCTGTGTTGTGTTCACAGTGTAAAGACCTTTTGCTGCGCTCAAATGACGTAAAAGAAAAATAAGATTCTGGGAAAAAGTGGTGATGCATGGTGTCGACACGACTGTGACAAAAATCTTTAATCTATCACATTAGGTTTGCTTTGCCAACACGATGACTCAGTAAAACTGCTGAGCACATTACATACATACTTCCAACTCGGATGACAAAGCTAGCCACACCATCTCCAAAAGTCAAACCTCTGTGTCCACATACTTCATCCAAACGGAATGGCCTTTTCGGACCACCTCGTCCAACAAATCCTTTCCCAGCAGTGTGGAGTCCCAGTGCTGGAGGATTTCTGTATTATAACACCACTTAGCCTTAATTCAACATGCACTCTTCTATTCCTGGAAGCGGTCAGGAAAAACACAGGACTATGAAGAACCCGTCCTCAGCTCAATGAGACTGAAATGTAGGTTAAAGCTGCCCGGAGAAGGTAATTATTCGCACTAGTGAGTAGTCATGCTGTTCATTCCAAATGTGGTATGAAAAATGGTTAATTATTAATAGCCTTCTTAAAGAGCAGAATGGAAGGGCTTTTGCCCAGGTAAAACAAAAAGCACTCAATTTTTCTTATTTAATAAATATTTCGTTTTACTTTTTTAAGCAGGTTTTAGCAGTGAAGAGGTCTGGTCCATGTCCATACAGGCCAGGGCGACTAACCGTTCTGCATATGTCGATAATAAGTGGAGTGTGTAAATGATCCATTAGTTTCAGCCGCCATGGTCACATGTAGGTTAATGTCATGCTTCATATCCTCTATTATATTCAATATCTAGGCAAGTGAGCCGAGACCTTCTGGTGTAAGAAGGTTAACGTAGCCCATTAGGTCAGCAGCCATGGGCTAGACTTCGAACAGAACAATCAGAATATGATGTTTTTCACCCGGAGAAACAAACAATTAGGCCACCCAGACTCAATATAAGTGCATCCTCTGGGTTTTGAAGGTGCAGCTCGGGAAAAGCAAAGGCACACAGTATATCTATATATCTATATCTATATCTATATATCTATATCTATATATCTCTATATATCTATATCTATATATATATATAGTGTGTGTGTATCATCTTTATAGCAGTAATTGAGTAATCTAGCAATTATTTTGATTATTCATATACTTGCGCATAACTTCAAAAATTTATTTTGTATCTGAAAATACATGCATGGGCATAGGTTTCCTCCCTTTAAGTGATTAAAAACTTGTGTTAATAGCTGGTGGATACTCTGCCAAACATGGCTTTATAATGAGCGGTGAATTCTATATAGTGAGCTGTAGATTCAAACTGCAAAGTAATCACTAAGCTAATTCATAGAGAATGACAATGTTAATCTATTAGTTTTTAACAGAGTAATCCATTTTACTGAGTCATGAGTTTTAATTGAGTAATTGTGACAGCCCTAGCTTCCAGAGCTGCGGCGTGCTGCAGTGCTGATAAATACTGAGCGGATGAATCTCCTGAGCTGTGTGGCGATATACAGATACATGCCCATATACTGACATTTTTGTCCTGTGTTAGAAAGGTCATTTCCTCATCTTCATCCCTGAGCTCTGACCAGCACTCCAGCGTGAGCAACACTGGAAACACAGGTCTTAGAATAATTTATTCAGTATTGTTCTGTACGTCTCATGTGTTTTGTCATCACATCATAAATATGTTTGAAATATTAAGGGGGGTTGATTTTACAAGGCCAACTATCTTATTCCTCACAACACAGTGCACAGTGTGCATATGTGTGCGTAATGGTGGGGTGGGGGGCTATGCAGAAGAAGGTTTAATGTCTAAGGGGGTCCTGGACTATAAATAGTTTGGAAAATACTGCATTAGAGTTACATTAGCATATTTAAAAGAGTACAAACTAAAAATATCTTAAACACAATCTATTTTTTGTCTTTGTGTATTTTTAATCCAGAGTCAGAAACCATTTAAGCAAGTCTATGTGAAATTACAACTTGGTAATGAGGCGAGTGTGTGATAATTTAGGCACATTTTTCAGGATGCTACTGGGTGGCTTTAAGCTAAATTAGCCTTGTTGCTCCAGCACAAAACTAAAGAAGCAAACTTCGGTCACCAGACGAGCTCTGGCTGATTGACTACATATGGGGAAAACTTATTTATTTTTTAAAGGCAATTCATAATCTTCAGATCTCAGAGTGATCCAGCTGGCAGAGCAATCCCTACCGGACGCTCCAGAATCCTCCGTACTCACTGCTCAGCTCCAGCTCTACCACATGAACCCAAAGGCTGCTGGGAGGGAGAGAGAGGGGGAGAAAGGAAGAGAGTCGGGAATCAGAAACGGAGAAATCCGACCGGGAGGAAGGGTAAGGGGCAGAGAAAACTGGGCAAGATAAGGGAAAATCAAACAAGGAGAGAGAAAGAGGAGAAGAATAAGGAATGTTTTTCCTTTCTTGCACTTCTTTTCTTTGCCCATTTCTTATCTCTACTGCCTCTTTTTCCTTCAGCGGGTGATTGAGGGCCTTCTTATCTGTCCATCATCCCCAAGGACGAGAGGAGGGGAAGTGGCGTCACTCCGAGCGGCTCCAGAAAGTAGGGAGAGAGCGGAGGGAGCGAAAAGCGAGAGATAGCATTCCTCCGGCTGAGAAGGCAGAGGAGCCAGAGAAGACCGAGCCATTAGAATGCATTACAATAACGTTTTAGGGGAAGATACGAGCTGATAACTGCACACAATAGCCAGCAGGCAGAACTCAAATGGGCAGCATGTGACATCATAATTCCATTACAATGAGGTCATAAATGCTACTAAATCCCTTTTAGTATCATGGAGCAATAGATCATAGATACATATTATGCTTATATAAAGTGGACACGCACAGCACCAGCCTAACGTTTGGACACCTGATTGAATGTATTCTTATCATCAAATTAGACACACTTAGATCAAAAGGCCCACATTAAAAAAAGCTAACAGTTTATTTCTGAGACAAATAATGGTCAATGCCTATATATTACTTTAACAGAAAAATGTGACTAGAATAACAATCTACTATTTCAAACGGTTGATATTTTTCATTTAAAAACTGAAACTGACTGAAATAGTTGGAAAATGTTCAACCGCAATCCTGTCATTTTCATTCATTAGTGCAACGGCCGCCCTTGAACCAGCAAGCTGTGGCGGAGTAGGTGGGTCTAAATAGATAGAAGTAATTCCATATGTGCTAGTTCACACTTTCAAGTCAATAATCCATCTTTTGGGGCTCCTCACGATCCTGCAATGAGAATACACATCTGGGGACAACTTGTCAAATGCTGATGCTGGAATACATCAAAATTAGCTGATAAAGGGTACGTCCTTTTTAAAACCTGCCCCCAAATTCCTATTCTAAGCGCCTATCATCCCCAGCACAATCTCAAACGTAAATGTGAAAATCATAACTGAGTCCGCCTAAAGCCACTGGTGACCTCATGTCAACTTCTATTACTAGTCTGGTGACATATTCTAAGGCTAAATTACAGCCTGCGTTTACAGAACTGCTTCTTTACATGAGGTATTTTTTTATTTTTATCACATGTGATGTGCACAGCTAACACAGATCTACATGCTTAATTAGAGAATTTTGGGGGACTTCTTAGCCTACTTGGTGGAATAATGACAGACTTGTCAAACAATGTTAACGAGCACACCATCGCCCCTATTTTAGGCTCTGCACTACTAGTACATTAGATCACTAGATTGGTTTAAAAAAAAAAAAAAA
>JBBPCZ010000115.1:19100164-19126020 GCA_037974445.1 Brycinus macrolepidotus | reverse complement strand
GTGTGTGTGTGTGTGTGTGTGTGTGTGTGTGTGTGTGTGTGTGTGTGTGTGTGTGTGTGTGTGTGTGTGTACTTGCTCCTTATAGCTTGGTTACAACAGCATACCATTAAAAATCACCTTGTTAGAAATTTGACGCACCCGTCCTATTTGACAAACCAAGGTTTCCATCTGCGCTAAAATGAGCGAGGCTGTTGAAAGCGAGCCTTTGGCAGAGTGATATCACCTCTTATCTGTAGCGTATTATTTTTCTGTTTGTTGTGTGAATGTCAGCCAGCTGAGGGTAATATCACTAGTTAACCTTAACAATATTCACTGATAAGTGAGGTAACAACTAACGGCCTAGCAACGTTCAGTGGCTTTTTACTGTCTTTGTCTCTCATTTCAGTATCAGCTGTTTTAGAGGTTGGCAACACGACAACATATTATTGTTTATGCAATAATGCATAACATGGATTCCTGCATTGTGAAATACTGGCTCTGCATCAGTCTGATGAGATGCGCCAAATATTAAAAAACAGGGCAACTGTCAAAAACAGATGCATGGCATAGGTTTGCTGCAGAGTTTTATTTATTGCAATTGGAGAGTTTTAGTTTCGTCATTGCCGCCCACTTGCATCGCTTACTGTTACAAGGTGTTGCTATATAGGTAATTCACAAGCTTATGTTGTTGAAACAACCACTTTTCATTAATAACTGATTAAATACCTAATGTGATTTATTACAGTTCATTTAGAAACGATTTTTTTTTCATGTTAAACACAACTGAGATGACAGCTAGTTTGACGTGCACATTGGGTTTATTTGAATGAAAACTTCACAGTCCTTATTATTCTTCTTTCGCAGTGAAAGAGTGAGAAAAGCACGGGTGCTAACATGCTAACCTGCTAATGTTTTGGCGTTTTGACTCGTCCATGTCTATAAAAACAAAGTATAACAAAAGAAAATAAATAATTGTCAAAATCAAGCTTCCAACAATTAATGAAGCCAGAAAATATGTCTGTTACAAAACCTACAGAGAATACACAATCAACATTAATGCAAACCTCATTTTGATGAAATCAGATTTTTAGCGTTCCCCATTTTTATCATCATAGATCCTATTTTCATCTGACACACTTTTCATCTGCATCATCAGGTCAACCTACACTCAGGAGTAAATTTACCTTTTTTTGGTTATGTCATAATGCACAAATGAGCAGTAATTAATACGTTTCCCTCATCCTTCCACCACCTTCACTTATTCTCAAGAGAAATGTCTCAGCTGGCTCGAAGACCCTCCTTGATACCATGTTTTGTGGTCACAGAACAGAAAACGTCTTGCTATTGCAATTCACTTTCACTTAAAGTTGGTTTATACTGTTGTCTAGCATTTAACTTTATTTTAAAAAAAAAAAGCGATGATAATTATTTTGCTAGAAACATGTGCATGCTTATGTCATCGATTTAGGACCAGCCTAATTGTTTAAGGGGAATCTGATCTCAGATCAGCTTTTATGGACATCTGCCTCCACTCAGTCCAAATATGACATCTACTTCACTCTGGCATGCATAAACAGCACCTCAGGAGTTCTTGATTGGTCTGTACCTTTCCAAGTACCCATGTGTTGTGTGCCTGTATTCAAGTAAAAGTGTGCAAATAAGTGGTCAGTGCATATGAATGTTTTTGCCAATTGGTCACCTTCCTGCAGTATAGGATGTGTGTTCACACTTGTATTCAAAACTGTGTTTGTATGCACATGTGTGTGTGTGTGTATGTGTATGAAACACAGATCTAAGCAAGCCAGTAATGCATCATGTGCCCATGCAAATCCACATATTAAGCACTCTCACAATGATGTATATATGGGCACAATAAGAGTGTGTGCATTCCTGTGTGTGTGCGTGCGCGCGTGTGTATTGAATGTGCACCTGAGACACAGAGTCTGATAAAGTATATAAGCGTCACATAGTGATGCTTTCTTTATGGGTACAGTATGTGTGTATGCACAAGTGTGTTGTTACCTTGTCCAGGAGAAGTGTGTGTGGGTGAGCCGTAGATGTTGTCAGAGGAGAGAGAGACTTTGAGTGAGCACGGCTGCTGGGTGTGCACTGGCTGCAGTGGTTCTGATACTGGACTCTGTAGTGTGGCCCTGCTGGAAGCCACTGAGCTGTTACCTGGAACTGAGCTCTTGGCTGGAGAAGTTGATGCACTGGAACAGGTCTCAGCTGCATAGAGACACAAATTTTGGTGCAAAACACATTATTTTGGTTTGATAGTGTGGAGTGGGGTGCTGCTATAAAGTGATCCATCATCTATGGATATATCAATACACTACTGTTCAAAAGTCATTTGTTGTATTAATTTATTTTCCATAAAAATGTATTTTATGTACTAACTCATGTACGTTGAATTTCATGAGCTAGCCAACAAAAGGTATTTATTTCATTTATTGTATTTCATGCAATATTTTAAGGAGTTAGTATTATATAATTAAATTGTAATTGTAAACTGTAATTGAAAAAGTTTATCCAGATTTGACTTTTCAGACATGAGGTATCCAGAAGATTACGTTTATTACTTCCTTCTCCGTGCTCTACCGCTTTCTCAGACATTTGTAAAATCATCTTCAGCTCTGTTCATGCTTCTGGTCCTATTATTTCTTTGTGTGTTCCTAGATATTATTTGAAAGCCATGAAATTGCACAGGACTAGGATACTGAACTTTATACATTTATCCCAATCTAATTGCTTTCATAGTATTGAAATCACTGATTTCCAATTTTTGAACCATATCCGCAATATGATCTTTTTCAGATGGATTTTTAAGCAATCTATCTTCTACAAGCACTTTTAAAATCCATATGCCTATTTAAGAACATTGCATTCTGTTCATGCAGGTTTGCATGCATTCAAGCTTACCTCGGTTGTTTTTGAGCTGTTGCACCATGGGGTTGAGGAGCTTGCCTGCTTTGAGTTTGTGTTTGGAGGCTCTGCGGCGGCGACCTGTGGGGGGCGCTGCATGCAGGAAGCCCATGCTCGGTGGCACTGCGCGGCCCAGCCGAGAGTACAGCTGCTCTATCTCGCCCCTCTGATGAGTCTGCAGCTCGGAGATCTCTTTCATATGCCTGAGCGAGACAGAGAGAGAAATTAAGTTATATCACATGCAACTTAATTTGCAGACTCATAGTACTGTTCAGCACTCATAGCTCAGATGATCAGCAATTATCAAAAAGCCCATTGATTTTTTAAAATGCAGAAAAAAAGCATCTAAACAAGGTTTGAAAACGGGCACAGCAACACTAAAGCAGTCTTTCACATCAGAGCTCACGTCTACTCATAGTTTGTTCCTTTTAGCCCTGAATTGAAGCAGGGGCTCTAACTCCTATAAACACACACAGCTTTATCCGTGAATCAGTGATTAAGTACCTTTTTTGCAGTGTCTTTGAGCTGCACTGGCTTAAACTATTAGTACTGTCATTAGTGCTGGATTGAACCATGGATCCATCGCCTTTATCATTTGTGAAAATCAAGACGCTGTGAAAAGATCCCCACCCCCACCCCCCAGTGTAGCAGGATGACAGTGTGAGTCACTCAAGACAACTCACTGCTATGTGTGTTAATTAAGTAAAAAATCAGGACTGGAGTTTCAGATCATGGAAACAGATCTCAGAGTGCTTACACTTACAAAATGTTAAAAAAATAAATAAATAAACCTATTGTTTTTATGCCCATTATTGATAAATAAGAATCAATAAATCAATAACCCTTCATGTCTTTGAGAAAAGCAAATTATTAAGTGCTTCTGTTATAAGTGCCCTTTTAGGTTTTAAAAACAACACTGATTCTAATGTCCAACTGACTGTCTAATTAACCTGAGTGGTTTGCTAAATGTGATAGGACAGCAGTGTGTATGCTGCACTTTATTTACTTCTCTCTAAGTCTCTGGAGCTCCTTTTTCATGTCTGCGTCCTCAAACTCCGAGTCGTTATCACTGCTGACATACGCAGAGTGGGTGTGACTGGGGATGCAGGGACCGTGTCCGTTAAGGAGAGGCGGGCGGCTGGGTGAATCGGAGCTCTGCACGCTGCTACTGCGGCCCGAGCGGCGGAAGAAGGCCACTGCCCGCTTCATCAGATCACTGCCACTGTGCTCTGACAGGGCGTGAGCAGGTTGTTTAGGTTTATGGGGCGGAGCAAAGCTGCTGTCCTCTTCACCGGAATCCGAGGAGAGGTGGAGGCCGTGCTGAGTTGCTATATGTATCGACAGGGAGGTCTGAGCATGGGGCATTGAAGATGTGGCCTCTGGGCTGGTTGCAGGCATGTCCTACAGAAGCAGTAAATGAAGCAAACCCTGAGTGAGTCCATCACTTGCAATATATTAAAGGAATAGACTGGCAAAAATAAATCAAATTAATAAAAATGTTTCATAGATAAAGAGTGACAGCAGTGACAGCCACACCTGATAGAAGTCCGGTGGAGCAGAGTAACGGTTGCTGTGGGACTTTGTTCTGCCTGTGTTGTCAGCTGTAAAGGAAACCTCAGTGTCCCCGGTTAGAGCAGTCACACCCTCGCCATTATCAGTCGCTGCAGTACTGCAAGAGCCGTGCTCCAAACGATGCACAATGTCTGGTGCTGTTGGAACAATCTGAACAACACAACCCCAATAAATGCAAGTCTGAATATACAATGTCGAAACTTAAATGCTATAAATGGGCTATAAATGACATTACATCCTACCTTGAAGCGACTCTTGGATGAAGTGTGTCCACTAGAGCTTCCTGTTGAGTCACTTCTAACCAGCAGTCTGTTCAAAGCTAAAAAAGGCAAATACAATTACCATTCTCCGTTCAGATTTTAGTTCAGCTTTTATCATCGGTACAATTCCCATGGTTTCCCACAAGTCATCAGAAGGCTCTTAAAAGAAACAGATTTGTAAATGAGATGCTCAAGTGTGACTTAGTTACAGATTTTCAAATGAGCCTGTATAGATCCAGAGCTATTTATTTTGTTATATTATTAAAAAGAAAAAAAAAACAAGTTATTTGAAGTGAGATAAGCAATTCATTACATTTACTTTCAAATGACACTATGCACAGACAGGATCAAGTCATGTACATGCATGCATAACTTTGTTTCAGTGTCCAGAAATGACAAAAATGACAAAAATTAATGTGGTTAATTTTATGGATTACCTGCTGACACAAATGTGAATGTGTCAAAATGTGTCAACTAAAATTTTAGAATTTGCCCTTCTACCAGAATGTCTCTGCTTGGTTCAATGAGTAATGAGTGAGAAATAACTAATGTCAAATTGCACTGGTACAAAAGAAGGTTTTCCAAGTTGTCTGATGCTGGACACACACCCGCACCCACTACTTACGAGCAACAGCCGAGTCACTCAAGGTGCCGAGACTATCACTTCTCTCTGGAATCTGAGGCTGAAAGAAGCAGGATGGGGACAAAATGAAGGAAAGAGTGATGAGCATGTGTCAGCATGGCAACAGATGCAAATAGTACTCCTGAAACATATCGTATAAAGGATGATCACAATCTGCAGATTTCTGCTCAAAACACACAACTGGAATTGACCAATTCATCTTGAGTTTGTTTTTTCTGTGTTTGTAATTTAATAAATTAAATAACATGGAGCAGGTATGTGCACTTGCACTGTAATTGAATGCTCGTAACTACGCATTACTTATAACATTATTCATATTATTCATGCGTTTGTTTAGCCCACACAACGTGAGCTCCTGGGGTATAAAAGGTTTTAAATATGCAAGTTCAAAGATAGGAGTTTAAATATGTGTTTGCTGGAATAATTTAGAAAAGCAACTTGTCAGATCTTTATTTGTGCAAAACTTGCTTTACATACCAAGAATGCACAGTGTTGCCAAACTTCTGCTAAACGAAAAGATGCTGGCAGATAATGAATTCCTCGGCATCGAGGTTCTTCAGTTCTGGTCCTGGAGAGCTGGGGTCCAGCACTATTTTTGTAATCTCCACCCTCACTCAAATACACCTAATTCAATTCATCTGTTAACTGCCAGGTTTAGTGTGCTTGTACAGGGAAACCAGCCTGTGCTGGAAACCTGCTCTCCAGAACTGGAACTGAACACCCTTGATCTACATACTTCTATAACTTACTTTATTTAGCGCCTAAAGAAGCACTCACAGGAGAAAAATACAGCATGTGTGTCTCGCAAAATAGTTGTGTCCTAGCTTGGACTGGAGGATTAGCGACAGAAAATTCCTCCATTTTGGTACAAGGTAGTGAACTTAACCACTATAAACAAGCTGTGTAACCTAGCCTTCCGACTGACTGCAAACTCTGTGACTCATGCATACATTTATAGCCGGTCAATAAACAGTGTAATGCTTAGACACTGTTAAATTAGTGCTTGCTTCTCCCATTTTGGATCTTTATTGCTTCTATTTAAAGGACAAAGCAGTTGTGCTATTAGTCAAGGATGCGCATTTTGTTCTAGCAGTCTGATACGGAACCACTAAAAGCTGCATTTCTATTGATAGTAATGCAATTTCACTGAAAAATGTGCGACTGGGGCTTTAAGGAGCACTCCAGTGTTTTTCAATCTAACCTCTATCCATATGGTCGATTTCCACAGACGATAATTTAACACAACTTCACCTCATTTTCTGTTCATTTCCAAGTACAATACAGGGCAATTACTGTTAGTGCAGACTACTTTGTGCTACACATGCATCGGATAGAGATAGGTCTGTAGAACACTGGAGCATTCGCTTAGTGCTGATAAGTGAGCGCTGGATGCTAAAGATGTAGCTTTACCAGCATCTCCCCTCTCTTCTGCGTTCCCTCACTTCCCTGGCTGTCTGACACTGGTGGTGATCCCGGGGGGTCCGATGCTGAGCTTGTGGTTTGTGAGGGGTTGTACTCTTGGTACAGGAGGTTCCTAAGCTTCTCATCAAGCGTCTTTATGGTCCTATCAGCAAATTCCAGTCTTGGCGGCCCCTCCCCATCAGACTCCCCTTGCCCACCACCTTGCTGTGCTTGAGAAGTGGCAGGGCCTGATGTTGAGAGAGGGGGAGCTTGCTGTGTTTGATGGGCGGGGCTTTGAGGCTGTGACTGAGTGCTGTTGACAGCAGGTGGTGGATTGGGTGTGGAAAAAGGCTGCTGAAGCACTACTGGTTGTACTGGTTGGGACAGGCTCATTGATGTGTCTGTGACAGGGCTGGCATCATGATTGGCTGGCTGGTGAGGAGCTGTGATCGGTTTTTGTGCGCTTGCATCCTGGGAAACAGGAGGGACAATGGGACAGCATCGGATGTCAGCAACCATGGACACCGAGGCTGTAGAATGACTGGCTTTAGGGTCTTCCACTGACTGAGTACGCTCTGAAGAACCGAGCGAGGGCTTAGATGAAGATGGGCATTTCTGAGGAGGTTTGCTGGCTCCACTAACACTGCCTTCTTGAATCAGAGATGCAGATGGGCCCTCTGGGTCTGCAAGAAGGATAAAATAGAAGAAGCATCTAGATGGGCATAGAAGACATTAGAACTATATACACATATATTGTTGCAGTCACAGGAACACATGTAAAACCATGACCTAACCTTTACACTGTGTAAACACTTATTTACAAATGTACCAACAAATAATTCATAATTACTTAGAATTTTATTGTAATATCGATGTACATTAAAATTTGGTAATGTCTTTTCCCTTTTTTGCTAAAGTTTCCATTGTAGAGATAAAAGGTTGAAACACAACACTATATGTGTACCTTTGACTGTGACATTGTCTTCTCTGTCACACGCAGGCACCTCAACCACAGGGCAGATGATGAACAAGCGCTTTCCAGTGTGGAGTACTGTAAAAAATTAAAATGAAAGATACATAAACAATTTCATTAAAACAAACGTTTGTCATACACAGACCCAGTAACATTTTAGAAACATAGAACCTATTAAACACCTGCTCTCTGCCACTGCTACAGTGAGCTAGAACCAGCATCTCACTTAGTAATAAATAAATAAATAAATAAATACTCCTACAACAAAATAAAACTATTCCCTTCATCATTGTATGCAATATCATTGGGGCAGGCGCATAAATTTTGTCCTATAGAGAATGCAGCTAAACGCATAACTTCACAATCAAGCTCACAATGACAAACACAAAATAAAAATAAAAAAAAAACATATACTACACACATTCATATACAGCACAGTTCAAAAGTCAGAAATTGTGCTTTCATTTATTTAATTTCCAGTCAACTGGCCATTAAATGCAAGATTCTTTTTTGCCCTCACGTAAGGAAAAATATCCGAAATATATATTTGCCAGAAAACAGGAAACTTGTGAACTGTACCTGATGTTAAAAGCAATCCTGTTACTCAAGAGTGCAGCCTTTTTGACATCTGGCAGCTGTGATGAGCTAACATTTCTTTTCCACCAGAATTGCTTGATTTTTAGTTTTTGTTAATATTTGAAATGGTTCAATTTATCAACCATCAGTAGGTATTTGTTGCACTCCTACACAGTTCTCACAATTAAAGGATGGACAGAAAAAAAATTGTTTTTTTTTCCCCCTAGATCTGAACCAAGAGTGTAGCTTGATTTTCTCCCATCTCTCAGCTCAGGTTTGTTTGGAATTTGAGTGTGTCTGTGGGAATTTGTGCCTATTCAGTTAAAAGAGCATTTGTGAAATCTGGCTTACTATATTAGGTCTAATGGGATCTTAAATGGGTCGGAGAAGTTTTTGGCACTGTGCAGGCCACTGGTGTTCCTCCACACAAAAAAAACTAATCAAATCATGCCTTTACGAATCTTACTTTGTGCACAGGGGGCCAGTCATGTTGGAACAGGAAAGGGCCTTCCCCAAACTGCTGCCACAACGTTACAGGCATATAACTGTCTAAAAAGTATTTGTTTGCTGTAGTATTAACATTACCCTTCACTGGAACTAAGGGGCCTAGCCTAAAACCTGGAAAAAACAGCCCAAGACTATCATCCCTCCTCCACCAAACTTTACTGCTGGCACTATACATTCTAGTAGGTGACATTCTTCTGGCACCTGCCAAACCCAGACTCATCCATTTACCTGCCAGATACTAAGTGTGTTTCATCACTCTAGAGATCACGTTTCCACTGCTCCAGAGTCCAGTGACAGTATTTCACACTAGTCCAGTTGATGTGTCTCATTATACATAGTGAGCCTCGTCTCTTGTGTAGCTGCTCGGCTATGGAAACCCATTTCACGAGGCTAACACTTCACAGTTGTTGTGCAGTTTGGAACTCTGTAGGAAGTGATGCAACAGAGGATAGGCCTTTTTTTTACAGCTACGTGTTTAGGAACTCAGTAGCCGCACTCTGCGAGTTGGTGAGTGTTCTACAGTCTCATGGCAGAGCTGATACTGCTCCTAGACGTTTCAGTTTCACAATAATAGCACTTACAGTTGCCCGGAGCAGATCTAGCAGGGCTGAAGTTTGACTTGTGGAAAAAGTGACACTATGACATTTAAAGTCACTGAACTCTTCAGTGATCCATATTACAGCCAATGAATATCTATTAAATCTGTATGGCTATGTATTTTATTTTACACAGCAGTTAGTAGTAGGTGTGGCTGAAACATATGAAGTAATTAGGAGGAGTGTCCATATACTTTTGGCCTCATATTGTAGATTTGATGTTATATATAAAATATACGTTTCCAGCGCTGAAAAAATAACTTGCATGCAATGGCCATTTTAACCGGACATTAAATAGATTAAAGGATGGACTTTTACACAGTACTGTGCATGCAGAAAAATCTTACCATTTTGTTGGTAGACTAGCTGGCTAGACTGCATTTGCTGAGGTTTTGCTCCCTGTAACATGTGAAATGACAGCAAAGTTACTTTGATTATACATCGGCTCCAAATTTCAGGAAACATCCAACACTTGACTAAAATGCCTGTAAACTAAAAACAACTACAGTGCCTTGAATTTGCCAGTGCCTCTACATTTTCTGCTTTGGGTTGTATCAAAACTTAATTTACATGTTTATGATTTATGAATCGATCCCCTCCAGCAAGAAAAGCATCAAAGCTTACTGCATGCCGTTTCTTAAGTGCAAAAATACTTAGACTGTGTTACAGATAACACATTAGCATTTCGTTTCTTTCCTCATATTTCGCACACTCAGCATTCCTTTTCTTGGCATGAGCGAAGCACACTCTAGGGAGGACTTTATAACTATACTTCAAAAGGAAATGGATCTTCAGGCTTTAATGAATGGAGGAAATGTTGAACACTGGCCATCAAACATTAAGTCATAAATCTAAAAAAATAATAATAAAATGTAACATTATAGAAATGGCTCAATATTTAGATGATACAGCGCATCTGAGCTCCAATCAGGTTTTGATATGGATAAAGAGCACATACCTAGACAGTATGTTAAGCAAAGCTCTGTTGCACTGTTCAGAATTTCACTGAATTCAGGGTTGCATTTCTACAGTGAATTTAATTATTTTTGAGGCACCAGGAATCAGTTTCCTGGATTTACCAGGAATCTCTGGTTCCAGAATCTTACCAGGACCTTTTACCTTGTTAGTGCATGACCCTAATCATATTAAACGTAGTTCATATAACAGAACTCACAATGTCTACGGATGGAGTATACCAACTGTCTGGAGGCTGTGAGGGCCTGTTTGAAGACCACCATCATATACATCATAGGATGCATCATATCATTTTTAAAAAGCAAAACTCTTGTTTTCCAATAATCTTTGATCAAAGTGTAGTAACTTTTGCAAAAAAAACCAAGGTAAAATTCTGAGATGAACATTTCATTACTTTACCAACACCTGGGTTACCTCAGAGCCGAGGGTCTTGGTGATGAGGTTCTGATTGGGCCAGGATAGCGGGTTTGAACCCCTTTCTCCCTCTGTGTCTTCACTCAAGATGTCCTCTGCTTTCTCCACAATGTCCTTCAGCTGGTCGATGAACATCTCTTTCTCCAGCAGCAGGATGAAATCGTTCTCAACCTAGTGAGCACACATGTGCAAACATGAACACAGAAGTAAGAAGTGAACAAGGTTCAAAGTTATTTTGTCATCCACAGCTGTGTACAAGTACATAATGAGATGAGATGTTTCTCCGTGGACCGCAGTGAAACATACATCAACATAATGTGCAACAAGGGCAGAAACAACACTAAATAACAGTACAACAATATAGGGCCCAGAGAAATGTGGGTACTTTCTGAATACACATTTAAAAATAACCATCATAATGTAAGTGTAGGTGAAACACCAAGCTGCACGCTGGATATCCATTAATGCACATAAGGAAAATGGAGCAGCATTGGTTGAGTGGTAACATGCCTGACACAGCTGATGAGATGAAATGTGACCAGACATACTACACATGGAGTGATGTGGCAGCCTTCGAGTAAGCACAGAGTTATCATTGACAGAACATAACCGGGCATGTTGTAATATTAATAGTAGTAATAGACAGTAGGGAAAGGGCAAATTTGCAAGGGCAAACTAAGTTCATAATGGAGTATACAGTGAGGTAGTGTACTAGAATGACCTCCATATATACACTTAAACATTGCACACCAAAGTGTATGAGATGCAATTTATACTTGCAATTCTGATTCTATACTGAGTGGAAAATAATGGTTGGGGTGTCAGAGGTTATTCTTATACCAAATGCTATAACAGAATCGCTGATTATGACTTCACACTGACCCAAATGCAGAGCCACAGGTAAACCCAAACTTCGTTCCTCTTCTTTTATTCTGGCTAACGTTATATGGTAGAATGAGGTGTCCTCCCAAGAAACTCTAGAGGACCCTTCCTACCTTCATTTCTGCTGTGAGACACAGCTCAGGGAATGAACAGTTTTGGGTTCAGATTAGTAACTTTACTATATCAAGCTGCATGGTGAAAAATAGCTTTAGAGAGTCACCTTGAGTAATGTACTTAAATAAAAAATAGATTCTTTGAAGGCAGTTCGGTATCTGGAGCTTGAAGGCAGTTTGCTATCTGCATATGAGTATCGGTATGAGTACAAGAGAGGCATCGTACCACTTCTAAACAAAAAACATGGGAGTCGGGAGTTTGAAGTGAAGTGAGGCAATTAACGGCAAAAATAATCCGCAAATAAGCGGGAACTGACGGACAGGAACAGAATGTTCCTTTTCAGGGAGAAATGTAGTCAGTGATGTATATATGGTAACATACACAGAGAGGTATGGAGTGGAGTGGATTGGAGTGGAGTAGAGCGGGCGGGGTGGGGGGGCTTGTGCTGCTGCAATGCAGAGGGGCTGGGCTGAGACACTAAGAGTACGAAACAGAGCACAAGCAGGAAACAGACACAAACTGACACTTGAAAGAGCATCTCTCAAAGCAATGGAGGGAGAAGAAAGGAGTCAGAGAAAGATACAAAACGGAGATGACGGACAAACTGAGATCAGAGCGGTGAACTGCACTGTGAAATAAAAAGGGGGAAATTCCCTTTTCCGAAGCACTTAAACTCAACACGTTCTTTTTCTGGTGCCACTTAAGAGCTGGAAAAAGCATTAATATCTAATCAATGCAGATATATGAAGGAAAACTAAAACTGCAGTAAGAAATTAACATGCTCTGCCACACTTAAAATTTATAAATCATGACCGAGTATCCTAGAAGAGAGTCAGCAATGAAGTTGCAGTATATAAAAATAAATGGTCAACAAAGAAATGGAGGAAACTGAGGGCAAGATCCTAGCACCACAATTACACTGTTACCTACTGCAACACAACAAATAATGGTTAAAGACTGGATTGCATTACACACCAAATTTTTTGTTGCATTACATGAATATGCTAATTCATCAAAAAGACCCACAAAACACTCTGGAACTGTGACTGGTTGGGGTGATCCCAGCACAGAGTCCAAAACAGTTAAAGGTTCATTTGCATACTGTGGTTTTCTGAGGTATCAGTATCATAAAGGTCAATGTCATGATGATGATCATCAAGTGATACATTGTGCAGCCCTAAAGAAACTAAAACAAAAAAGAAGAATGTCAGAGGGAGAACAAGCTCCAGATGTTGACAGGAGCTGTGATCTCACCATGTAGGTAGCAATCTCTTCTGGAGCATCTCCATCCAGGTCAAACTTAAAGGTGACCATCTTGTGGTTGTGAGTTTCAAGCTGGCACTCCACCATCTTGTCCCCAGTGTTACACACCTGCAGCAGTCACAGGAGTGGGATTAGGTCAGGTCAGTATGACTGCATTAGTATACTCAGTGTTCCTGAACACACTGAGCAGAAATGTGATTACTGAACAAATGATTACACGATGGTAGGATGAGTAGTATATTGAACTCCCTAATACAACAATCACTCTGGAAAACTGAATCCAGGATTTAGTATACTCACGAGAACATCCTTGTTTCATTATCTGGATTTCCTGAATTGTAATCTGATCATCTTTACCCACAGAAAACTAACAAAATTTAATTTAAGTTAGTCTTTCTTCCGACTACCGTGAACATGTCACTGAAAAAGTTGAATATTTCCTAACTATTGGAATCTCCTTCATGCATTTGCTGATTTCAGTAAAATTGGGCTCAGAATTTACTGGCCAATCTGGACATTTCTGTTTCCAGCTATCTGAAACTGGTTTACTGTGATGTTCTGGGTCTTTGTCCTGGTGCTCATTGTACTCGGACATTGAAACTGCAAGAAATGTTAGACACTGCTAGCCCTTGCAATGGTCTTTGTAAGATACCCACACTAAAGAGTAACAAGAACGCTAAAGATTAACTCACTTCTAAATTACCTGTCTGTTTCTAAAAACTTGTGCTTCCAACTCTGTCCAATCTTATGAACTTAGCTTTCTTTCTTCTAACTAGGACTGGGACTGTGTAATGACGTTGGGAATTATGGATAAGAGTAATGAAACGACTGGTAGAATCTGTGATCTGCAAAAACAGTCCAGGGTTGATTTTTACACACAGCAGTGAACTGGCCTGCGAGCCATGGCTTAAGTGTACATCACAGTGGCACGCAGCTACACGAAACAGGCCTTCAAAAAGCCTTTAGAGGAACCTTTGGTTTGGTGAGATCTTTTCGTCGAAGGCCCATCTCTAATGTCCTCCGAAATCTTTTGATGAGGACATAATACACTTGAATAAATTTCTGATGTGGAAAGCAGGTCACCGCAGTTGTGAATTTTTAATAGGCATTTTCAGCTCAGTGGCTGTTGATTAGGCATGTTCAATTTGGACTGCTAGTGCAAACTCACATTCAACATGCTCAGTTTTGGCTTGCCAGTCTTTTCCTGCCGGGAGCGCGTGCGGGAAGGCTTGCGGTGGTGTTTCCGAGACCTAGATTCGCTCCTCCCACCATGTGTCCCCTCATTCCCGTCACTCATTTCTTTTCCTGATGTGGCGTCAGAGTTCACACTGGGATAGAATAGAGAACTACACTTTATGAGGTGATCAAGTTGTCAAGTAGGTCAAGTAGGTTTTTTATTGTCATTTCAACCTTACACAAAGTATACAGCGAAATGAGATAACGTGCCTCCAGGACCATGGTGCAACACAGAGCAGAACAGAACAGATCTGTACTCCCCTCACAGAGCAGGCTAATAAAAGTTGCGAGGTGAGCATTATCAATGATAAGACAAGTCTCAATGGTTGGATGGGGGGTGGTCGTACCTGTCATAAGCAGATCCAGCCACTGTTGTCTGTTTATCAAGTGCATTCTCCTACAATAAGACAGTGAGTTAACAACTGGTATTAATATGAGAGAGAGAGAGAGAGATTATGAAATCGAAAGGACAGATAAAACACTTTAGTGACGACACTACTTTTAATCAACCTTTCGAAGCAGACAATAGCTCTGCCTCACCTCGGCATAAACTTCAGTGGGTGGCTGGCCTGCTCCACTCCCACTGGCACTGGACTGCTGGCTCTGCTGAGTCAAGGTGCTGCTGCTGGGCTGCTTTTGATGAGTCATGCTGAAGCTAGCTGGACAGGCCTGGAGTTCCTGGTTGAGATCCAAAGGCACTGCAGCACTGACTGAATCTGGTAGAGTGCCCAAGGACGGGGACTGGTTAGGCAAGGCAGGTTGGAGGTGAGGCTGAGGCAGCTGGGCAGCAGTGGAAACTTGGGATTGGTGGACTGGGATGGTTGTGGCGTTGGGAGCTGCTGTGACGGCAGTCTGCGAGCAATGAACCGGAATGGAGGTGGGAACTGAGACGACGCTCTGAGTAGAGCTCACTTGTGCTGTATTTGGGACTGGAAGCACAGTTGGGCCTTGGTTATTGCTGGTGGAGGCGCCCTTAAGGAAGAAAAGAAGTCAAAAAAGCCAAATGTTCAGTACAGTTTCAACAATACATTTGGATTTCAGATACAAGCCACGTTTCAACTGCAGTTTCACAGAGTCTGCATGTTTCATATATATTTTCTTCTAAATTTCAGTCATGATTACATCTGCAATTGGTGCCCCAAGAGGAATCCCAGACCACAGAGGTGTGCTGTGATCCTGAAGTGCCTGCTATTTGATCAGTTAGCCCAAATATTTGCTTACCTGGTGTACCCAAAAACTAAATTGAGCATTTCTGCCAAGAAACAGTCTGGGAAAAAAAAGAACCAGATACTGCAGCTGCCTTCGCAGTCTTGAGTCCCTTAGGGAGCCGTTTAAATTTATGCACACATTTGTTTTTACACTTAGTCAGCAGATGGGATTGTACACAGATCATGTTTTTTTTGTTTTTTTTTATTACATATATAGAGAAGCTCATTTTATATATGAAAACTACCAATATGAATTAAGAAACTGATGTCATTTTTTTTTTTTTTAAGAAAAATACAGACATGGGACCTCTTTCACAAAACAATTTCAGTTTAGACAGGTTTCCTGACTACATTTAAGTTTTACCAAATCAAATGAATGTAACAACGGTTAGCTGGTTTTTTTTTTTTTTTTTTCTTTTTACAAACGCAATTAACAACATTCTCTCTTAATCCAGGTTTGGATTCTATGGCTAATCAATACGTGTGCACACATTTTACTTTACACTTTTAAGCAAAATGTGTTACTTGTGAAGACCAGCCAATTGCAGGAAATATGAGGTGTGAAGAGGTTAACATGGTGGCAACTAGGTAAAAACTATGTTCCACCCTGGTGAGACAGAAAATCCCAGATTAGCTCAACCTAAGTTTAAAGTTAGCTGGCCAACAAAGTATCTGTTTTGCAACTCTTACAAACTCTTTACCTGAGGAGGAGCAACCAGGGAGGTGGGAGGAGCTCCAGCATACAATGAGGCAGGGTTTGGTGACGGAGGTAGGTTTTGGTGCACTGGGGGAGTGGTCAGAGTGAGGGGATGCAGGGAAGGTGTGGCCATGGAGCTTGCACTTTGTTGCTGAGCCACAGGGTAGCCCTGCTGGTAAGCTGTTGGAACTGTAGTTGTGAATGCAGGAGTGATAAAGGGTTGCTGAGGACACTGTGTGGGTAATGGGGAACTGGAGGGCACTGGTGAAAGGGAGTGAAGTGAAGAGCCAGTCTGGCCAGGGGAGAGATACAGTGGAGCGAGAGATGACTGCGCAGAAAAAGTGGAGGAGCAGGAATCATGTCCAGGAAGGTGGTCTCCAACAGAATGAGAAGGGTTCAATGAGGGTAACTAGAGTGGGGAAAAACAACTAAAATGAACAAAGTGGCAAAATTAACTACGCTACAAAATCAACAAAATCTCCTACTTTGCGGTAACCCGAATTTTATATAGAAGTTACAGCATCCCCGACAGCGTCAAAGCATCTTAGCAAGTACTTAAGATTATGATTACTTAACAACCCAACACAGTTTAAAGCAAGTATGTGATTTTAAACTGCAGCTCCACTGCAAAATTAAAGAAGCAACCTTATGGTTGATCAAATTTACACAATTCCCCTCATGCCCTGATTGTACTTGATGTTTTTTAGACAACCAATAAAAACTGCAATTTAGATGTTCAAATTCAATTATGGATTCATTGAAGCAAGAACTGGCTAACGAACGAAAGGCAGATAAAAACCTGTGTGAGGTGAGTTGGTTGCTTAGAGGAGGAAGTCTGGTGTGGTAGCAGTTGAGCAGCAGAACTTTGGACCAATGGAAGCTGGATGGGAAGGATCTGAGAAGGTAAACAGAATGACGCCTGAAGCATGTTCAGAAATAATAATAATAATAATAATAATAATAATAATAATAATCAAAACAGTTTAGTTCACACAAGGGAAAAATAAGGAATTCTGACTGAGAGGTTGCTCCTAATACTGATAAAATGAATAGCCTTGTAACTGATACCCGTTGTACATTTCTTCAATAGCTAAAGTCAAACAGTAACACCACAGAGAAACCCAGGAAGCCAAAGAACATACAGAGACTTCTGTTTCTGATCTGAAACAGGTAGCCCAACTTTGTTCGGTATGGTTGTTTTTTGGCATGGTTGGGTGGTATGGGTTGGTATGATCTGATTCTTAGGTTTAATTAATTAATTAATTATTACAATGCTTCAAATATTAATAGTTGACACTATATTCTGTTTCAATAAATTCAGTTGAAGTAATCACAACAACATGTACATCAAGCCCCAGTATAGGTTTAAATGATGGAAAGCATTCTGAGAGTGAAAGACTGCTGCATGACACGCGCACACACACAGTAGTTAATCGGCTCAATCCTAATAGCCTCTACCAATACAATAATTAACACTGAAATAAAATCACACAAACATCACAGATGACCTGTGGTAAAATAACATCTCTCACCTCCTCATGTGAAACTAATCCCATCTGAATAGTACTTAATTAAAACAATGTGTTTGTTCATAAGTAATCTGTCCAGCTTGATGGAAAAAAGTTCTGGCAAAGCCGCATTGAATTTTTGTAATTCACTGACAAATATAGCTGCGAGCAGCAATGTGGGTGCCAAGCAGTGTGTCAGGGCAGAGTTGCCATGGCAACTTGATCTAATAGGCTGTAATTGCTGATGGCAAGTTTTATTTCACTTGACCAAAGATTGGGTGGAACCGAGACATGCTCTCCATACATGTCAGGCATCTTTGTAGTCAGTTTCACATCCACACACAGGAATGCCTTTTTCAAGGCAAACACATCAAAAGTCACAGGGAAAAGTATGTTTTTATTTATTGCAGTGCCCGCTAGTGATGAAATGTAACTCTTTTGAGGCAACTCAAAATGGGGTCCTGAGTCCAGGTACCAAGTTTGGTAATGATACATCAAACCATTCCAGAGTTATGGCCTCACTTCCTGTGTAGCGGCTCTGTTGCTTAATTTTGATTGGCTGTGATGGACACAGACTTTTGTAAACCAAAAAGCTAACAAATAAATTTTGTGATCTTCTGTACGATTTTTTTGGGAAGAATGGAGAAAATTTGTGGTGTGTGAAAACTTTCAAAACATTTTTATACAATCCAAAACTGCAGCCACACCATTTAGGGTGACATATGTTTGGTTTGGACATGCGCTGAGGAGAGACTCTGAGTTTGTTGGGAGAAGCATGCTGAGGATGGAGCTGCCAGGGAAGAGAAAACGAGGAAGGCCTAGTAGGAGGTTTAAGGATGTGGTGAGGGAGGACATGCAGGTAGTTGGTGTGAGAGAAGATGATGCAGAGGATAGAAGGAAATGGAGACGGTTGATCCACTGTGGCGACCCCAAATAAAATGGGAACAGCCGAAAGTAGAAGAAGAAGAATCAGTATCAGTCTTGGGACCCCCAACAATTTCCCCAGACATGTGAAACTGGTATTTAAAGCAAAAACACCAACAGTTCTCAGACCTCCACAGGTTGAGCTGGAGAGGTTTTATCCAATTGTAGGGTACGTACTTGTCAGATTTCTATGGTATAAAGTGTCTGTGTAACTTCCCTAAGTATCATAGAAAACCCAGATAAAAAAAATCACAGCTCAAACATATACATCAACATTATGAGCCACACAATAACATGGTTCAACACTTCAATAAAAAATTATTACAGTACTGTGAGGTCAAATCAAAAGACTAATAATTTTAAAATAGTTTCAGGTTCAGTCAAGTGAATATATTTCAGAATTATTTAAAACTACAGTACCTCTGCAGGCAAGACTAATCCGACTCAAATGGGGCTTTAAATTACCATCTTTACTTACCTGTGGAACAGGTGCTTCAGAGGCCACAAGACTTGAAAATATAGGTGCAGCTGCAGAAGCCACCGACTGTAGAGACTCTGTTAATTCTGTCATTTTCCCACCTAATGTCATGCTCACAGGGAGAAAGTCTTGGCGCACGGTTGCCTGCCCTGTTGGCTGAGCAGGCTGCTGTTGTGGTATTGGCTCTGGTCTAGACTGCCTCACTACAGGGGCAACTGAGCCCTGCTGCAAGCTGGAAGCTCTGGTCTGAACAGCATGCATGCTAAGCTGCAGTGCTGCAGTATCTGGGTAGCTCTGCACAGGCATATAGGCTGAAACAGGCTGCATGCTGCTCTGTGAGGCTAAGAGTTTTTGGGTATTTGCAAGATGTTGCATGGTTACACCAGTGGCTTGTTGCATTGGTGGTAAAGTTTGGGTAGTTGCTCCTACTGCTTGCTGCAAAGACAGTAATGGCTGAATGGTTGCAGCTGCAGCTGGTAAAGGTGGTGTAGTTGCAACAGAAGTGTAACTCTGTGCACTGACAGTTTGTTGCACAGGAGCAGGCTGATGTACATTTGCACCTTGCTGCCCAGTATGTCCTGTAGCAGGGTAACTATTTCCACCTACTATTGATGGTGCGGTCGACATGCTCTGTGCAGGTGCAGGCAGTTGCACCGGTAATTGATGAACAAAGGTGGCCTGCTGTTGCACAGTGGGGGGGATGGAAGAGGAGCTCTGGGGCTGCAGAGACTGCCCTGTAGGATTGTAGCTGGGCTGCGTGGGCGCCACCGCAGGTGCTGCCGAGTAGCTCTGAGAAGGCAAGTGGGTGTGAATCTGCAGGTTTGCAGTGGACGCTCCGGACTACAAAACAAAAGACCAAGAATTAGAGCACACTCTAATACACCCACTGTAACCACAGAAAATATTGTTCAAATATTGTTCAAAATAACAAAAAAAAAAATGGAATCAAATAAAATAATCAATGTTCCCTTAAACGTACTGATCAGTTAAGATGTTTAGTGTCCGAAGTTTGTTTCTTTACATTTGAGGCAAAGAGGCTATTGTAGCCAATAACTAACCATCAAAATAATTTTACAGAAGAAGGAAAAAATATTTAACTCAGACTAAAGGTTAACGGGACACGATTTTTTTTTTTGGACGTCTTTTGCTCCATTCATCAACTTAATACATTTTAAGGGCAACCTGCATTATCAGGTACTGTTATTTTAAAAAATGGCGACAAGGTTTTGTCCACAATTTATAGATAAATTTATATAGATAATATCAAACACTATATAACATGGAAACTTTGAACACTGAACATGTTTTTCCTGATCACATACGTAAATCTTTTCACCCAACCACTAACTTTGTCCATTTAAACAGCTCTGCAATATGAATCAATCAATGAAATTAAAAACAAATGACCCCTTGCATGCAGATATAAATCAACGTTGGTAAATGATTAATTAAAAACAGATGAACGTGCATAGGAGAGGTTAGGAGATTTAATTCTGGAGCACATTAACAACCAGCAGTAAGGCATCCTACAATAGGACAGTTGGTGGGATAGGAGGAACAGGTATTGCTTGGTTATTCATCTTCATTAGACAAGCGACTGACCAACTGGCGCGTTAACCCGAGGCAGAGTGAATGGCTCTGGGCAGAGTCTATGACAGTGCTTGCCAAGCGTGGCTACATCCGTAGAGAGAAGCAGAGGCAGGAGAGGACAGGTTAATGAGGTATAGGTCTTCCTAAACAGCATCAGGATGCAAAAGAGATACAGCTGAGGAGGTAGAGAAATGGACAGAGGGGGGAAAAAATCGTGCAAACCCTCTAAAAGCAACAGGAGGAGAATTTATTTCTGTCTCCTTCAGCAGAGTGCCCTCTATAGCCATGGAGAGCAAAGTGCATAGGCCATCTGACCTACCCATTGACTGAGGTTGTGGTCACCCACACACACACTCGCTCTGCGGAGTGGGGTACGCTTTGGCATCAGCTCACCGCTCAGAGATTCCACCATCTGTTTCTCGTCACCATGGCTGCGGGCAGGCCGGTACGGCCCGGTTTCTGCAACTATTGTTGGGACTCTTAGTAAGGAGGGATTTGGTGTATGCTTGTGGCCAGTGATGCTCTGCAGAGATTTATTGAGGTCTGACAGGTCAGACAGGTCGATGTGGG
This sequence comes from Brycinus macrolepidotus, assembly GCA_037974445.1. Lineage (NCBI taxonomy): Eukaryota > Metazoa > Chordata > Actinopteri > Characiformes > Alestidae > Brycinus > Brycinus macrolepidotus. The sequence goes on along the minus strand of JBBPCZ010000115.1, from coordinate 19,104,732 downwards.
ATGATCTATGCACACCTGTTCCAGGTAAAATCCCAGTAGGAGACAGCACGGGAGACCGGCGTGGACTAGAGCACATACCACATGGGGACGGAAACAGAGCACTTTTCTCTGTCCGAGTTCTAAGTAGAAGCACTGACAGGCAGGCATGGCACAAGGGCTGTGGACTGTGAGGGGCACAACTAAAAGAATATCGGCGTCCCTGGGCTTCAGAGGCTAGAATCCTTTCGCACTCCGTCTCACACAACAGCCCCATGCATGAATCGCTATGGCGACGAGGTTCAAAGGGCAAAGGAGAAAGAAGCAATCTCTGTTTCAAAGAGCCATTATCCCCTTTTTCTTCTTTGCATTCCGACTGGGCTAACATTACATGGATGGGATCAGGGCTTATTGGCCGGAAAACTGATTGGACGTGTGGGTCGTTTCTGTGAGGGTCAGTTATGTAAGTTCTTTGGGGGCAGACACCTGTTTTAAGCCCCGCCCCTTGGCAGAAAGCCCATGCTTCAAAAACACGATCAGGAGATGTCTGATATGGGCTGCTGGGATGACGCTAACATGGCAAGCAAGAGAAAACACGCAAAAAACAAACACACACACACAATTACCATATGTACAAGGTGGAAATAAAATATAAACAAAAGGTTTTAATTTAAACATGCTAAGCACATTAACATGCCTTAAACATATCTAAATACTACAAAATACTAGCATAAATGATGACATATGATGTGTGTATTGTGTGGCACCACTGTGGGCCACTGTGCAAAAATAAGTGCAATTCAAATTTTACTGCATTTGTAACCCTACAGAAATCAATGCTATAATATCATTTAATGCTAATTCAGGTAAATTTTGGTCCAATTTCCGCATTTTATAAATGTTCATGTATTGTCATCAGCATCAGCAAATATGAACATGGCAAATAATGGATACTGGCGCTGGTCCCACAGTACTCATACTGACGCACGCCTACTAAATACAGTAAGCAAGCGGAGACTAAATTATGCACTAGACAGGCAACATGGACTGTAACATGCGTCACGTGCTGCACAAAGTTTCTTGGCATGAGTGTGTCTACGTGGTGGAAATGATACAGACCTGCTGCGTTGCCGTGGAGACGGGTTCCTGCAGAGACTGGTATATGACACTGTGCAGACTGCTACTGTAGGAGTCGGAGTATATCGTGGAGCCAACACCACTGTCAGCTAGAGAGAGAGAGAGAGAGAGAGAGAGAGAGAGAGAGAGAGAGAGAGAAGGAAAGGCAGGGAGAAAGCAAGAGACAAAACGAGAGAGAGAGAGAGAGAGAGTGAGAACACTGAAACAAGTCCAGTCATACACAGCCGCCTGCTCATCACTGACAGTATGGTTGCGTCTCTTCAGCTGTCAATAGTAAGCTAATTATCAAGAAAACCTACCCCCATAACTAATCCCCCCACACTGAGCCCATTTCCCTACATGAGAGAGGCAGGGATGCATGATAATACCAGAATCATTTAATGTCATTTTATTACATTTCATACCAGCAGGTAATTACTTTCAAAAATTCTTGGTGTTAGGCAAATGTTTTTGGTATTTCAAAGCAATATTTGATATATTTATTGTACTCCAGAACAGTAGTATGTTTAGGCAACACTGAGTTGCATTTTATTTATTTTACTGCATTCGTAACACAAATTAAATGTTAGATTTCTCCATTAATGCTAATCCAGGTAGATTTAGTCCCAGTATCTACATTTTCTAAATATCAGCATCGGCACACAATGGTTACATGTGAAATACTGGATATAGGCCATCACCCCCCAAATCATGTGCCCATCTAGAAAGAGGTGATGGAGATGCATGAGATGTGGTGTATGTTTGTTTCTTACTGTGCCAGTCTTAAAACTCTTTCTGACCTTTCCAGACAGATAATGAATAAGTACGCCAACACCAAATATTCCCTCTGTCTCTTTTCCTCCCTCCAACATTCTCATTATCAGAAAGGGTACATTTGCATCTTAAACACAAATTAAACTCTTAATTGAATTGCAGATTTTTGCCTTTTGCAAGTTGTGTCCGAGAGAGAGAGTGAGAGAGAGAGTGAGAGAGCGAGCGAGAGACCGCGAAAGAAAGCGAGTGAGAGAGAGAGCTCAAGAGAAAGGAGGAAGAGAAACAAGAGAGAACAAGACAGAGCTCGAGAGAAAGGAAAAAGACATCGAGTGAGAGCAAATGCAGAAAGAGCGAGAGAGAAAGAGAAAGAGCGAGAGAGCGAGAGAGAAAGAGAGAGAGCGAGAGAGAGAGAGCGAGAGCGAGAGAGAGAGAAAGAGTGCGCAAGAGAGAGAACAATTTTCTTCTTTTCAGGAGTGGAAGAACTTTAGCATTTCTCCCCAGTAGGTGTTGATTGGCTCACAGTGGGGGATGATAGCAGTGGATTGAGAGCACCACTCTTGAATGAATGATGGGAAAGTTTAAATTGTTTTCTGCATCTCTTTCAGACAACATGCCTGAAAGGCCCCAAAAAAACCTCCACAAAACCACATTTTACATAATTTCCCCCTCAGCGCAACTACAGTCAATCAGCTAAGACATGTGTGGCGTTTGAAGTTTGCTTCTTTGGTTTAGAACTATGAGGCTAATCTAGCTAAAACTGCATGTGTGAATCAGCACACCCACCTCAAACCACATTGAGTGGCTCAGTAATCTCAAACAGATTTACAGGTTCTGACACTGTGCAATGCAGTGTTGCCAATAAAAAATTGTTCTCAGCTGAAGACAATATGACCAACGAAACACAAGGATCATGTGGACAAGCCAGAAGGCTACTGGAAAAAAGGTCTGATGATGGATGAGACCAAACCAGAACATTTTGGTTTAAATGAAAACTGCTATGTTTAGTGGCAGAAACACTGCATTTCAGTATAAGAACCTTAACCCTGCAAAAAATCTGTGAAATACGGTGGTGGTAGTATCATGGTCTGGGCCCACTTTGCTGCATCTGGCCCAAGACGATTTGCCATCATTGCTGGACTGAATTCTGCATTGTACCAGTGAATTTTATATAAAAAATCTAAGCGGGTCATGCAGCAAGACAAGTCATTCTACCATAATATGGTTAACATTTTGGACCAAATCACCTTAAGCCAATAAAAATGTTGTGGACGGACCTGAAGTGAGTAGTTAATGTGAGGAAACACACCAAGATTCCCCGCCCAAACAAAAGAATTGCACGTATTATAAAAAATCATGCATCTACAGTGTTCATGTTTGAAATCTAAGCTGCAAAAACACTAATTTTGAATTCAGTTTTAAAGAGGGCAGAAGTAGGGTACGGCCCATTTAGACATAAAGTAGCATGTGCGTGTGCAGGTGTGTCTATGTGCCGTCTATAGGAGCTTCCTTAGCTGTAGGAGGGGTCTGGTCCTGATTAGTGGGCTACGCCACATTTAAGCACTTAACCACTGAGGAAGCAGAGTTAACCCTCTTTCAATCACACATACACGCCCCCAAACACACACACACACACACAGCAGCAGCAACACCCCCTGCCAAATACACACACACAGCAAAGACAGTAAGAGGTCTGTTCTTCTGGGAAGTGTATTCATGAATCTAAGTATGTGTGGGTGTGTGTTTACAGTGGTTTCAGAGATGCACACCAGTGTGTGTAAATGAGTGTGCTTGAGTAAGTCTCCAACACTAATGGTACCATTTTAAACGGTTAAACGGTGGTCCAGATGTGTGCACTGAAGTATATACAGCGGTTTCGTGCTGTGTGATAAGCATTAAAAATATTCAGAATTCCAACACGCAACATAATTCACCACAACAGAAAAACACACTCTGACAGACACACACACACACACACACACACACACGCCAAAGCAGAGAGGGTGACAATAACATATAATTTGTGAGTCAGCTTGACAGGCAGGATTGACTGTTGTTTCCCGTAGGACAAAACACACACGTACAAACCCACTCACTGAATTCCATTGAAAGTTATAGCGGAGTCACAGCTGACAGACATGTTTTTGTTCTGGTGAGATCAGACTCAAACTGGAAGTAAATTTCTGCTATCTAGACTGGAGTCCTCGGCATGTTTCCACCAATCAGATGATTGACAGCAGTGTAATCAGGAAAGCTGATTTCTCACTGCAATCTCCAACAGTGAAATCCAGCCAGCGCTCTGATTGGCCAGCTCCCTGGAGCCATAGCAACACATTCCTATTGAAACAAGGAGCTGGCACGAACAACAGAAGACTGATGCTAAGGTCGGAGAAATTTGCACACATGCAGTATATTCACGTTTTGGATTCTGTCCTTTAGCACACTGAAAACGAAGAGAAAATATTTCAGTGTAGCTTTAATTCATGGGTATTAAAAACTGTATTATAGCCACACAAAATATCGTAATCGTGATATCGGTCTCTGCAAAACAGATATTACAGAATTCTGCTATATGCAAATGAGCCTCTAACCAATCAATCACAATTAAACAGGCTGTTGTTGCTGCTGTGCTTTTAAGTGATGTCTTTTCTGATTGGCTTCCCTGTATCGCAGCATGGGGATGAAACACTCCTTAGAGCTTCATC
>JBBPCZ010000115.1:19068684-19098684 GCA_037974445.1 Brycinus macrolepidotus | reverse complement strand
GCAAAGTTAACATTTGAGTAAATCCAAACAAATGAGAGGGGCAGGAAAAAGTATCAAAATTTGTTTTGTATGTAAAAAAGAAGTTGATATTGTCTGAGCTGGTGAGGAGAACACAGGTTTGGTTCCAGATTTCTCCTTGGTTCCCCCAGCCATTGCTTAGAGTTGTGAAATTCCATCAGCAGCTCCAGATTTAGTTTAATGAAGGACTGATTGAGTCAAACCAGGTTTCTGACGGGAACTACAATTAATACTGGACTTCCACGAGGAACACATTAATATACTGAACACAAAATCACTATTTACTGTATAATGTTATTTGTATTTATTGATTTTCATATATATATATATTTATATATTTATATATTTATATTATTTATTTATTTATATATATTCATTTATATATACACACACACACACATACACACACACATATATATATATACCCTATATATAGAGTCTATGCTGTTGTTTCATGTATAAACCACTTGTTTAAGGCTGTCAAGGATCTTTTGTCACACAGCAAGGTGTCTACTGTTGGACTAAGTTTGCAGCCTGAAAACTGCCTGAACATTGTTCCTTCCTTCAAATGACCTGTTTGGTTACTGCACCAAAGGCTCCCACCGGCTCAGTGAGTCAGGTGCAGCACCGGATACACTGAACCTGTCCTGGAGCATTACCCTAAATCTCTCACACTGGACTAGGCATGTGTGTACATAATGTGTGAGTAACTGCCAGCGGCTGAAAAGATTAGCCTAGTTCTCTGGCTGGTCAGACCAGTTCATCCACTAAACCTGGCACACACAGAGCAAGAGAGAGGCAGAGTGTGAGAGCATATGAGAGAGAGAGAGAGAGAGAGAGAGAGAGCGTGAAAGAGAGAGAGACAGAGTATGCAGCAAGACAACAAAACCTGTCTGACAGTTAACTAGAGGGTTACAGAGGGCGGTAAATACACACAGGATAAATCAATGAACAAAAATTGGTGTGTGTCCAACTAGACACACAACATTCCAAGCTGAGGGTGAGAACCTGGTGACTGACAAAAGGAACAAAATGGAACAGGATTTCTTTCACCACCCAAGCATGTCTTATTAGTCAGACAGGTGCATAAACAAATACATCAAATTACTCATCAATAACCGAGACACAACTCAATACTTAATGACTAGACACACAGAATATTAGGTTGGCAGGCCAGAGCCTAGGATTGAACCCTGCAGCACATTTTTAGTATTAATGTTTATTCCACTGATCTGAAATTCATCATCCACTATTTAATCACTCAGTCCTTTCAAAATGGGCGCTGAGCCCCTGTGAACTTCAAAGCTACTGAAGTGTTAACTTTAATAACCCTACCTAATTCAAGACTGGTATCAGCATCAGTAAATTAATTTCCTCAGCTTTGACTACGAACAATAAAAGAGCCGCATCCAGCACTTCATTCAGGGCTGAGACTCCTATCTGCTGTTTGCATCTCGTCTTTTTATGAGTGCGATGACAAAGCCAACAAACGCAACATCAAATGATTCTAAAAAGATTAGCATATGCATCGGGGTAAACAAAGCTCTCACAGCCAGAGCCTGAACTGTTTTAACAAATTGCATTATTCAGTATCAGACATGAGCAGTTAGTGGAGGGATACTCTCAGTTATTGCAGGCCTACAGAAATTGCTAAGTGATATCCTAAACAGAAGTGTGCCTTTTTGGCAGCGCTCTATGATCATGTGTCCTCTCCAATCTAATTCCATCTTCATAAAACCCCACTCTCAATCACTGCTGGTGCACTCTCTTTCCAGGACTGGTGCAGTCTTGACCTGTGTTTCAGACTGCAAAAGTGGATTAACCTATTGAGAACAATAGGGGGGATTTAACGGGTCAAAGTGCACACTCGGGGCCATAAAAAAGGCGATGAGGCGAGTGTCTCTCCCACAGGACACATCTTGGTTCACACTGCAGAGGAGCAAAACAAGCCTGTGGTAGCACTTTTAATACAGTTTTATAAGACCTTTTTTATTTTAAATGGACAATCAGCAAAATTGCCCTGCACTGAAATGCGCAGCATGCCCATTAGAATTTAATTAGTCATTAATGTCCTTTAAACTTTTTTGATTCTCACAGCAGGGGAGGAATTTAAAGTAGGGGATGACTTAACCTCCAACACACAAAAATGGCCCCTCCCCCTGCCAACAAAACACATGCGGTGTGGCAGCGTTGTCTGGCTGCGGTAATTATTCCCCCTGCGGCCCACCGAGGCTACCCGGGGGGCCAAGCACTGGAGCACATGAAAGCTGGTGGCCAACAGAAAGCCTGCTGGCGCGCGCACACACACACACACACACACACAGACACACAGACACACAGACACACAGACACACAGACACACAGACACACAGACACACACAAGCGTGGGGCCAGTCCATGTCTGCTCCGCGCATTACATGCTTTCAGCTCTGATGAGGCTCAGTCCAGCAAGGGCCACACACGTGTGTTTCCACTTAACATGGCAGAAGCAAAGCGTGTGGGGAAAAGATTACAATGTTGGCTGAACTGTAGAGAATTTTTTTGCTTTCTATAAAAATTGCTTTCTATACATTGTTCTTTTTTTACACAAAAAGTCCAGGATATCAACTTTTGGTTTGAGGCACAAACACTGGGCAAAGTATGCCAGATGCTCAGCTACTTGTTCCTCTGTCAAGCACCCACCATAAGGATGGTTGTTTTTTAACTGATCTGTTTTTTACTCTGCTCCTGGAAGGCCAGTGTCCAGCAGTTTGGTGATTTCCCAGCTCAAACACTCCTAATTCAGTTCCCTGATTTACAACAAGGATTTCACAAGTACAATGTTAAGTCAAATTTCCCCATTTAAATCTTGCTGTTGATAATGCAGGCTATAAGAAAATTGTGACTTCTGCAATTTAAAGGTCACACTCTTTCAAATTGTCATTTATATATAAAAACCATTCATTCAAGAACAAGATTCAAGATTTTTTATTTGTTGCATACATAATTATACAAGTGCAACATATAGTGAAATGTGCCCATCTTTCAACCGTCCCTAATATTAATATCACCAGGCCACATGCTTTGTGTGCTGTGTGAACTCGAGCCAGCCATCCAAGATAAATCAAGGCATTAGGCCACTGAAAATATAATTTTGGTCAGAACAATGCAGGTCTGTCTTCACATTAAGGGTTCATCCAAAGCTGCAAGACATTCCAAGGAATGTCATATACACATCACAACAGGATAGGATACATGCATTATATTACTGTGTCCATAATGTGCAGCCCTATCCTGGACATGTTCATGTTTTTCCTGCTCTGACTGCTCCAACCAATCAGTTAATTAACAGGCCCTGGTTAAGCTGAAGTGGGTACGTTGGAGCAGGGGATGAGATGGGGGTGGGGGTGTTGGTACTCCAAGGACAGGAACCAGTGGCCTAAAACTGTTGTTCTCAAAGCAGATTTTGCTCTATCCCCATGTGTTAAAACTTGCATTGGAGCAAAACTGAGGAATCATCAGAGAGCTGGTTTGAGAACCACTGGCCTAGAATAAGCACAACATTAATTATGCCTACAGAACAAACCTGGAGTCATCTCTTCATGCTCGCCACACAAAATCCAATCTACCATGACCTCTGGTTAGGCCTTCTTAATCATTAGGAACAATTAGAACAAGATGAATAGCACTTAGCATTGCTAAATAAGTTAACCCTCATAGCCAAGCCCTGATCCAAGTCTGGCCTCTGTACTGATTAGCTTTAGCGTGTAGCTTTGAATAATGGGGTTCTCCTTAACGCATGCCAAAGGCTGACCTGTGCTAAAATGCCTGCTACATTTTACCAGCCATTTACAAAGAAGCATCAGTGACCCTTTAGAACAGTTACGCACACAAAAGAGCGGAGAACAATGACAGACAGAGGGAGCTGCTGAAAGACAGATAGATGGATGAGGCTGTGGGTCTGAAGGGGTCAAAGGCACAGCAGATGGGGGGTAGGGACTGGCAGCGCTGGCGTGGGTGCTCATGCATTCCTGTGGGATTTGCGAGAGCTAGGATTCTCTTCGCTGTGCCTGAAACTAGTGCAGCAACTCCGCACATCCTGCCAGGCCTTCTTGATGTGAGAATTGCTCTGATCCTCCACGATTCTTTCTCCAAGACAAGCCGTGCTACAGATTGTGCCTAGATAACATTAAAGACTTCTGCTGAGCAGGAATTTCAGATTAAACCGGCATGAACACAACAGCCTTCCAGATTACACAGGATTAGGGCAGCAGGGTCACAGTGCATTTACTGAAAGTGAGAAACTGGAACCTGATTCGAGAGCCAGATGTGACTTTGACATTCGGCAAGAACAGAAAGTAATCTAGGGGGAGAAAGTGTGAGAGAATAAACGTGGAAGAACATGGGAGTTAATGCAATTTTTTCCAAAGAGGGTAAAGAGAATTATTGTCCTCATATGTCCCCCCCCCACCACAACCACATGCGCGCGCGCGCACACACTTTTCATCCTCCTACACACCCAATCCCGTATGTAAAGGTCCACGAGTGGGCAAGCCTGAAGCAGACTGCAGAATACGTGCCAACTACTCTGTAGAAAGAAAGAAAAAAGATATATACAGACTAAATAAATGAAAAGAAAAAAGGCATCCGAAGCTCCAACACATGCGCATGGGCACACACACACACACACACACACACACACATCATATATATATATATACACACACACAAACACACACACACACACACATGGATACACTTACTTTACTCCCACTCAGGGACTGTGCATGCATCAGCAGCTAAGCTGGGATTGATGCTGATTGCACACACGTGTATGGCACACACTGCTAGAGGAAGGCGTGAGCATGTGTACACACCCATGCGTGTGTGCTTCATCAGTCAGAGCCAAACCAGTGGCCTCTGACCTCTGCCCAAATACCCTGCCTAACAAGGTCTGCACCGTGGCAACCAATGACCTCATCACGCCAACGGAGCCTTTTTTTTCCAAGGAAAGCGGCAAAGGCGGATGTGTGTAAGAGCTACACACACAGATCACTGCTTAAAGAGCCCATGCCATGTTTTTCTTATTATTATTTTTTTAAATAAATAGCAATAATACATTTTTATAAATTAAAAGATGTAAGATTTAAACACTTTCAAAACATGGCATTTAGTCTTTAGTCTGTATAGGGAAATTACAGTAAGCTGCAAAAACAGTTCAGTTTGAGTTCAGTCATTTTTGTGAGATCACAAAAAAAAGTGCATTTACATATATCTGCCTATTCAGCCGCTCGTTCATGCAGAAGATCTAAAGGGTATTTCAGCCCAGACTGTTTTTGAGGACGCACTACAGGGAAACAGCCAGTCATAATAGAGGTCATTTACATACACCAATCTTAAAGGCACAGTGCCAAAAACAGCCTGTATACTACTAAGGGACAAAAGAGGCTGGAAAATGCTCAAAATGGATTACAAAAACCCCACGAACATTATAAGAGGGGGGAAAAAAGAAAAACATAGCCTACTGGCCCTTTGAAATTAGGATCAGCAAAGCTAGTGAACAATATGATAAACACAACAGAACTGTAATAAACCCTACAAAAAGTCCACACTCATTTTACTTTAGTAAATAATCAGCACAACATTTGAATCAATTAGCTGTGAGATGTGTGCTGGTGTGATCCTGAGAGCACATCCTCACACACATCTGCACATTTCTTTTAGTCTGTGTTGCACGAAGAGCAGCCAGCAGCATCCGCACACTGGAGTAAAGCAGCTGAATTATTCACTTCAGTACACAGTGCAGGAGGAGAGAGCGCTGCACACCATACAAAAGACATAGTGAGAGAGAGAGAGAGAGAGAGAAAGAGAGAGGGAGAGAGCAAGAGAGAAAGAGTTAGACAGAGAGAGAGAGAGAGAGAGAGACTGAGAGAGAGAGAGCGAGAAAGAGTGCAAGTCTGCATGAAGAGACAGCATTTAAAGCTTGTACTTATGTTGCAAAGGTGTCCTCATTCTGAAGATAACATCAAATGCTCACTTCCTGATCAATATGCCCTGCGACTCTGAGAGCATTCAGCGTAACCTCATGTTCTATCTGAAACCAGCAGCCAAGTCATCCAAGGATTGATTAGCTTTAGCTGGTAGCCTTGGATAATGGGGTCCTCTTGCTCTTTAGCTCACGGCAAGGCTGACCTGCACCAAAATGCCCACTACATTTAAGAGGTGGCCGATACCACCATCTTTCATTTCAATCTGATAGACAGCAGGGGTGGGAACTGCCACACAGGCAACAAGACAATACCATCCTAATATATGGTCAATAATGCAATATTATTGAAGTAGAGTGTGAAGTAGAGGGAGAGTGTGGGTAGTATGATATGAACAAAATATCAGTATTTCAGTTATATGGCTACATATTGCAATTACGATGTTTTCCAATATATTAAAGGGCTGATGTCATTTTCTGGAATTAAAAATTCTTGAAGTGTTTAAATACCATCCACATGGTCCATATACAGATCCATATAAGAGATCATTTAGATATTTCCGTTTTAAAATCACAGAAATAAAAACACAACAGATTTGTAATTAGTTGTACACTACCTTGGCAACATCAGTATTGCAGAGACCGATATCCCGATACATCCTGATATATTGTGCAGCCCTATTTCCTATCCAACACTTTTTTACTACTGTCATTTTTCACATTTTCAGTACCAAAAAAAACATTCAGTTTTATATAATGACAGACATTCAGTTTAGCGCTTAAAAGAAAACACTACTGTTTCAATAGTTCTGTGCAAGGATCGATTCTCAAAAAGAAACATCCGCACCAGAAGTATCGATCCGCCCATCCCTGCTCCATTGCAGTGCAAGGACGAATTGACGGATCTTCATGCAGTCTGCTATTGTAAGCAGCAGAGATTTTCGAAGCAACACTGTGACGCTACAGCTAATAGTGTTCAGCAAAAACAGAGGAGGCAGCTTAGCAAGGAGCGGCATAAAAGAAAGCATAACTGCTCAAGAGCGATAAAACAGGGACAATGACAGAGGGAGTGCAAGAGAGAGAGAGAATCATAAAAAGATACACGTGGTCTGGGCAATAAGTGTCACACACCTATTCAGTTGAGCCCAGACAGGACAGAAAAGAGCACTTCAATCCGCACCCTGCTGAAAACACACTCGCGCACACGGGGCCCGTTCAAGGGCCTGTGTCATCCGTTCAGGTTCCCCATTTGTTCATTTCTTTTCATTCTCTCTCTCTTGAGCGCTCTCCTCTTTAGCACCGCACAGCCTGGCCCTCACCCACACATACCTGGAGTGCCTGTACTTGTTCAGCAGGCCATACGTTGAAGCAGTAGTGACAGTCACTCCACTCCACCAATTTAAACCAAATACTCCTGTTCAAATGCTCACACACCTTCTACTGTCCAAATCCAGCCCACTCCATCTATACTCTAATTAGCACTTCAGAGCTTTGGCTGTGGAAGTGCAGCAGGTTCCATTCCTTAAGCCATATTTAATACATGGGGGCTGTAGTGTCTACTTCACAGAAAACCTTTACTCAAAGACCGCTGTCATTTTTTTGGGGGGGTCCTTTGAAGAATGCTTAAAAGTGCAACAGATAAAAATAACACCAGAAAAGGCTGGAAATTAATAATACATAACTTCCATGAGTGCTGTCATGGTAGCCTGCGAACCCAGCGTCTACAGCACCATCCCACTCAAACCTCGTCTGCAGCTCTGAGCTTTGAACTGATTTTGTTTGATATTCTTTATTTATATTTTTATACAGACCCTAACTATATAAGGCAGCTTGTGGTATCATGGGTCTTATTCCATTTTGGTTACACATCTATACTCCGGAGGATAGTCTTCCTCTGCACTACAGTGTACTGAATGATATAGTGTTAATTATTATCTTTGCACAAAAAAAAAAAAACACTCCTAATCATTCTATTATTACAAAAGGAATTCAGTGCTAATCACCATTATAACAAAATGTTTGGTTACATTAGTCTCCCAGTAGTGATGGAAGAACTGGTGCTAAAGTGGTGCTGGCTCTTGACTGGTTAAAACTGAAATATGGAGATGATCCTGGACAAACAGCGCTGCTATTGGTATTTATGCAATGTAAACGCATTCAAACACAGCTGGCATTTAGCTGGCATCTTCAAATTAGATCAGTACCAGACTTTTGTAGTGATTGCTCCTCCCTTACATTACATTCAGGAAACATTTTGGTTTGTTATTTCTCCAAAAAAGTAATAATAAAGTAAAGTGACCATTTGTCATACATGAACACACACAGCACACAAGTCCTGGGATTCGAACCCACAACCTTCTGGTTGCAGGGACACATAACAGAATAACTGTTGAATCTTTCCACATAGTTTCATGTGATGTCTGTGTTTTTTGCTCCAAATTATGGAGAAAAGCATCAATAAGAGTACTGATAAGTGTCTATAAGCAGTATCAGTAAAATCCCACTGACACCCATTTCTAGATAATAGTATGGCAAAAGTAGTCTATTTTAGATTACTTTACACATAGTGTGGTTTGAAACAAGCATGCGATTATCCTTGTCACACAATGCTAATTATGGGTGCTTTGATGTAGTTACATTGGTCTGGCAAATTTTAGCTCCATTTGTCTGTGGCTCCAGTGCAAAACTTAGCAAATCTTAGACACCAAACATATCTATGCCAATCTACTACACTTAGGACTTGTGTAAATGTGATTTTTTTTTCCAAATTCTTGCTTTAAATGCTGCAGTTAGCCTCCTGTTCCCTGTCTCCTGTCTGCTGAGTGTATGTGTACGGAACATTTGTGATAATGTTGGCAGTGTGTGTGTACAGAGCTGGTGAGAGTTATATGTGCTGTGTGCTGCTTTTCGTGAACGTGGCCTCTCACGGGAAGGTCAATCTCCCTGCATAGTGAGCGCCTCAGGGACAGACACAGTCGCTGAGGCGCGTGTGTGTTCAGCCGTGTGTTTGGGGAACTGAGGCCTATTGCTCCTGTTTGCTCTTTATGACCCAGCACTTCACACTGTAACAGCCAGTCATCTTAAACGCTTTTTAATATCAGCGCCTGCCTCAGGACAACGGGGAGCAAGAGCGAGGGTTACTGAGAGAGAGACAGAGAGAGAGAGAGAGAGAGACAGAGAGAGAGAGAGAGAGAGAGAGAGAGAGAGAGAGAGAGATTTGCTCAGCAATAATTTTTCATTCATTTTTTTTATGAAATAAAATGATTTGACCATTTTCAAACAAATGTTTGTTTGTGCTGTTTCACTACTGTGTGCAGAGTTACTAAAGGCACCCTTGTGTATTCAGTTTTTTTTTTAAAAAAACTATCCTAACAAAATAATGAAATAATATTCATTATTGAAATAATGAAAATTAATATGAAATAATGAAAACTAATCAAATCAAAAGACCGTAAAATCTGAAAAAGAATTTCACTAACAAATTCAATCCCGACAACCAAAATACACCTACCCAACATACACTGACATTCTAATATTGGCAGCCATCGAAAGACTGATTTATAGCCATGTGTGAGCATAATTTATACTTTTGCTCTGGTGTGTTGTTCTGCAACTGCGCTGGCAAAACACTGTAAGGACACCTTGCTTTGTGTGTTTATAGCTGGATGCCCCGGCCTGATCGCATCCACCTGAAGCTAAAATCTGAATGATGATTGCCAGCCTGTGAGTAATGTCTATATGCAGACAAACCTCTTGTCATCTTGTCAAACCTCAATTCAAAAATTTTGGAGAAGACGAGGCATACGGAAGTGCACCGGAGAGAAAGGTGCACATAGCTACAGCTTAAGACACTTTTCCATAGGTATACAGGAACAATGCTGTACCTAACCGTACTGCAATGTAATGGAAGTTGCAGCATGCTTTGATTTCCCATTGTATGTTAGCCTGATAACAGTGTTGCTGACGCACTGGCAGTGCAATGGTGACATAAAACCACAGTTTATGGCTAGCCATTGTTCCAAAACTGAGTCCATGCAGTCATACCGGCGGAATTTTTTTCCATCAGAGCTCCTTTTGTTGTTGTGGTCTTTTATTTTTTATATATTTGTTTGAGGTTTTTTTTAGCTTTTTTCTTGGCGGAGTTTAGCCATGCAATTAAAACCTACCCCAGCTAACTTGCTACCGATGTCCTGGTACACCTTCACATTTCTCACAGTGTTAGAAAACTCCAACTGAAATTTATCTTCAGCCCAAATAGTTGTTTGTATCTCCATTATTGTTGTTCTTTGGCCTCCTTCCAGGGCCGTCTGTTGTCATGACAACATTTTCAACAATCAAAATGGCCCGCTTTTGGTACACCTGATACACCTTCGCATTTATCACAGAGTTAAAGATTACTGTCATAGAAAACTCATGCTGAAATTTATCTTCAGCCCAAATAAACAGTAGTGCTTGTACTTCATTGACTTCCCAGTTGTTAGTTTATTTTTGTTTTTTGTTTTTTGCGTCAACAGTAACAAAAAAAAGCCTCCTTCCAAGTTCGTCTGTTGTCATGACAACATTTTGACCACTCAAAAAGCAGCAATGCAGTCAGCTCAGCTGCGGCCCACTCTTGGCCCTGCCATCGAGCAAAGCCATGACAGCATGGGAACGGCTCGTCTATAGGTCGCTTTATCTGTAATGGAAAAACTTTTGTTTGCAGTTCCTTGTGCCCGTGGAAAAGCACCACTATTTTCTACCCAGAAGTATAAATGTGAGAGTGGGCTACGACATTCCAGAACAGTGGGAATAAGAGACAATCTTCCAGAACAATGCAAACAGGGGAGAACTTTCTACAGACTTCAACAATCACACACTGACAGGACCTACCAACCCCAACGCATAGGTCTGCTGAGAAAAGATTGGTTGTCTCTCCACACACATCTCCAGAGTGATGAGAGCCTCTCAACTTACAGGCTACCAGAATACCTCATACCTGGCCTATTATAGACTGTCGGTGGCCCGGCGCTGGAGCTGTTTGAGAAAGGCATGAATACCAGGAATGCTTCTGGAGTCCAGGCTTTGGCTGCTTGGATCTTAATGAGGGTGTAACCCTGGTATGAGCTTGGCTTATAGACAAGCAGCAACCGAAAGAACAAAAAATTATAGAAATCAAGCACACTGTGAGTTACAAGCCATGGAATGTGACACTTGGAAGCTTTTGGACAATGTGTGTGTGTGTGTGTGTGTGTGTGTGTGTGTGTGTGTGTGTGTGTGTGTGTGTGTGTAAGTAAGGGGAGGGGGAGGAGTAGGAGGAAGAAGAGTGAGAGATAGAGAGATGCTTGATGGAGGACACTGTCATACTAGTTAGACATGTCTGCCAATCAAGACAGTCGTACCAGCAGCCATCTTGCCAAGATCTCAGTCACACACAATGCTTACACACACACAAACAATGCAACCACACTCCGCTGCATACTGCGAGTGCTGCTTTGATGAACAAGGAGGCTTTGAGACATCCAATTAATTCAGAAAAAAAAACACTTTTTGGCGAGCCAGAGTACAACACATCGAAGGCACCTCTGGAGGACACAGCCTAAGAGCTGATAAGCAAATCAACCACAATGTCAAAGAGCGCAGAACACGCATAATCTTTATTTCGCCAAAATTATTTCATTTTTCCTCCTCATAATCATCTAGGCTGAGTCAAAACAAAAGCCTAATCTTCTCCCTTTGTGGCCAATTTATAGCAATGCCCATATCTCTCTTTCCCCGTAATTGTTTCCCACTTGAGCAATTTATTTCCAATCATTTTTTTTCTGTTGCCAAGATAAATTCTTTCTGTCCGGGGCAAATCTCGAGTGGTGCCTGGTCATTAGTAAGCTTTTGGCCGCTCCAAGTCCACACGGCAAGTCCAAATCTCTGAGCCTACGAGGCCATGGTTTCCAGCTGTCCCTCTATACACAGGGGTGGAGCTAAAAGTTGTCCAACTATTCACATATGGTAATGCAGAAACCTGCAATCCAACTGCTTTGTATTTTAAGCATTTAGAATGCCTGGGTGTCACAGAATAACGTGAAGCATGACACTTTAAAGTGTACAGTACCAAAGACTGCCACCTACACATAACACTCTTACAGCTAAAAGTGAGGATCCATACTATAGAAAAGTAGCTACTTGCAGAAGACTAAGGTGTTAAGGGCAGAAACAGTGCAAATATGGGAATGCAAATGACCATGTCTGGTCAACGCACTGCAAATGAAGGGTCCTTTTGAACTGAGCAAGATCTACTGTTCCAACAGTTTCAACTCAATATGACAACAGTAGAGAAGCTCTACTTGTATCAATACAAAACCATATCATTTACACGTTTACACAAGCAAACCAGTTTTCTGAGAGACTCGTCAAACTGCTTGCACGCCATAACAGTTGACCAGACAAAAGCATGCAGGCAGTATAAAACAGCTTGGCCGGGCTTGGCTGTCACTACATCAGGGACTCCTATAATGCTCCACACAGCTTGTGCTTGCATTGAATTACAAAATGCAACGTCTTTTTTCCTCACATTAATTGTATATCACCACAAGCACCAGAACAGAATGAAGTTGTGTTTACTTGTTAACCTTGGCTTGAAAAACCTCCAGATGCATTTGCCTGAACGCACCACAATAGATCTCTGACATCATGCACCATTCTGTAGTTCATGTGTTGCCTATGTTACAAACTTCTAAGCTGATTTTCTTCATATGGAAAAAAAAAGAATGTACCATTATTAACACATTTGACAAAAACCTGCAGGTCTGTATGAAGTATCTGTGACATTTCGAGTTTTGTGTGTGCAATTCCGTGTGCACTAGCATTAGTTTGCAGGCAGTGAGTGTCATAATTTGGCTCCTAAACAACTTCGTAATTCAGAGAATCCAGCAATGCTTGGAGGAAAAATGTCTGTACAGCAAAACATACTGGTAACTGTGTGTTTTTTACATAGCAAGACAGCAGCAGTTTTCAAAAGACACCATTCATTTTTCTCATAGAGAATAACAGACAGGAAGTTCCTAATATGGGCATGACGAAGACTGCAGAATAAGAACACTTTATACGTTCTTAACTTCAGGCGTTAAGCCCCGCCCCATATCATGTAGCCCCGTCCAAACACCCCCGCCCCACCCCACCCAACTCTCACGGTACTCCAGAAGAACTCCTCCATCCTAAAGTTCACACCAGCACAGACAGCTTCAGCTCCACACTGCCTTCAGAGTCAGACTGTTAATGACGACCACTTATGTTCAGGATCTTCGGGGTCTCGGTTTAATCGCCTGTTGAACATTCAGGTGGTCACCAGACACCACGAGGGGCTTCGTGACCCTGATACCAGTTTATCCACAGTCAGATTCCTGTTGGCCCTGCATTAGACTTGTGTCTGGTGAAGGAAAGCCACCCCAGCACACACACACATTCCCCATTTCCATGTGAATGTTCGCCATGCTCTTAACCAGCAACTGGGGGCAACAATTGGTGAAGCAGGGGGGCTCTATAGACGGCCGAGATGTCGAGGCCAATCGCTTTTCAACGGCTGTTTCATTAAACATTCAGAGAAGGCTCCGCTCACTCAGCCGCACCAGCTCGTGTGTGTGTGCGCGCGCGCTCGCTTGCCTTGTTAAAAGGACACAAAAAAGCGCAACCGCACGGATAAAAAGCCCACCATACGACCTTTAGTGGCCAGCAAGTTTGTGGCCAGCTGAGACGGTGGTCTGATTTTTTGGGTGCTGGGGTTTATTTCTGTCCCCCCTCGTAATTAACAGAGTCCCGGGGGGACATTTCTGTCTGTGACTGTGCGGACACGAGAGTCCGAGGTCCAGACTGGATGTGTGTGAGAGTGTGTTTGTAGATCCCGGACTCGTTGCGGTTCTCTTGACCGACTGACACACACACACACACACACACACACACACACACACACACTGCAGTGCCTTTCCCAAGCTCTGCAATCAGGCAGACTATTTCAAGCACGAAGCAACAAGAGCCTCAATCAACTACACACCACAAACACTTCACACACCCGGCTATTACCCCTCATTTTAAGGCCAATGAGAAGATATCGATTGGTTGGGGGGGGGGGGTGTTAACTTGCCCGTGTAGTTGGAGAGGCGGGCGGGGGGATAAACAGCCCGTGGAGACAGTGGGAGACAGCAGGAGACTCTGAAGTGTTCAGTAGTTCAGTATGTCCATGTACTAAAGATCTGAGCTCTGTCCTGAACACAGGACCGGGACCGAGCTGTGAGTGGAGCTCCAGCTCTGGAAATGCAGTCCAGGACCAGGCGTAATCCGTGTCAGGAGGAGATCGACTCACAGGTCAGCACTAGAGGTCTTGGCTAATCCGTGCTCGGGGGGATCTCGCAGATCAACAGCCCTTTTCCCAGAACCGTACACCGTGTACCTGTGTGCCCTCTCGGTCCGGACTGTATTCTAGCTCCTCCGGCAGAGTCCGGACCAGCCCAGGAGGCGCCGAGCGCACCACCCCAACCCTCCAGCCCGCGGGACCCGCGCTCTTCTGCACGGCACAGATTTACAGCCGCGTCTCAAAGAAGTTTAACCACTAAAAATTGAAGTGCAATCAAAGAAAAAGTTTGCGCCTTGCTCCGGTCGAGTCCGGTAAAAGAAGCCCCCTCTCCAAAACACCGCGCCTCGCTAGGAGCAGGGCGCGTGCGGAGACGAGCAGAGCCTCCCTTGAACCAAACTATCTGCTCGAGAGCCAAGCAGCCCCAACACACACACTCGTACACGCGTCCCGCGGTAAATTCCTCGCCGGTCGCCCCCGTTTAGAGTGTCCGGCCGTACAGCAGCCCCTCCCGGTCTTACCTGCTCAGGTGATCCTCGGGCTGCCCGTCCGCGCCATGGTTAAATTCCTGAACTTGCGGACATATCCACCGTGCCGACCGTGTGCTCGCGCTCCCCGGTGTGAATGGACTGGAATGCAGCTCTGCTGGCGGAAGGGGCGGCCTCGATGTGAGTCACGCCGGGAACGGGGGCCAACGCGGCGCGCGGAGTCCGGTAGAGGGCGCCCTCGCGCTGCAGAGCTGAACCCACGACACACGCAAGGCCAGGCGAGCACGGCCCTCCTCTTCTCTCCACTCCCGTTTCTCCCAAAGACAGGCCGATCAGACAGGGGGCCGTTTGGGGAATGCGGTGGGGGGAGAGGCTTGGAGGGGCTTTTGGGGGAGTTGGAGGGGGGCCTGGATGGAGCTGGGGAGGCGGGCTTGGGGGGGCTTATGGAGATGGGCTTTGGAGGAGGGGTTGGGGGTTATAATGATTCCAAGGGCCCACCACTGACAGGGAACCCTCAGAGAACACTAAAGAGAATATTATATAATATTGGGGCCCCAGTGTTATATTGTTTCATAGATCCCACATTTTACAGCTAGCAGCAGCACCTGCAAGGCACACTTTCGAGTTTCTGCCCTTAACACACCAAGAAGGAATTCTGTAGTTTAACACACCTGGGACTTAGTTTAAAGGGCCCTTTTCACAGAAAAACAAAAATTCCTCATATAAAAAGTCAAAGTCAAAGTGAACTTTATCATCTCAACCATACACAAGTACACAGAGAGATGAAGGTCAGGGCTCATATACACATTTACACATACACACAGTGGACACATACACATACACAGTGTACACATATACACATACAAACAGTGGACATATATACACACTCATACAGTGCAATACAAAAAGTACGTTGACGATATACCAGTGAAACTTAAACCATCATAATACTCAAAGACACATTCAATGATGTGATGATGACCAAACATGCTACCATGAGTACATGGGCAGAATTTTGCAATATATGTTGAATGTGTATGTGCAAAAAACAGAGTTTGACGAGCTATGTAGACCGTGTAGACATTTCAAAACATACTGTTCAACCATACAGTCCATATATGGAAACTAAGCGTTAGGCCCATTTCGAATTTGTTGTTTTTTGTGATGTCATGAAACCATTACACCTATGGCTCTTTAGCCCCACCCATTCATGCTGACGAGTGTTTTAGCTTAGACTGCTTTTTGAGAGAGATGCAATACAGGACAGCAGATCAGAACAGCTTGTTTAAAAATTAATCTGTTTACGGCACATAAACACACACCGACAATATAAGTGGACCACAAGGGAAATAAATAAATAAATAAAATACAACAAAAATGATGGATAAGGACTCTTTAACACATCAGATTCAACCTAGGAGGAATTCATAGTTTACCACACCTGACTCAGCCCAAGAAGGACTTGATAGTTTACCACACCTGACTCAGCCCAAGAAGGAATTCATAGCTCAGTTAAAGAAGTTTTTGCTAATGACGTGACTGAGGTGTAGGAAGGGCCCTTTGCACACGTAATCTCTGTGGCTTCCCTCTGAACAAACCTTTTTTTTTTTAACAGTTTCATATGATTAAGATAAGATAAGATAAGAAAGATAAAATAAAGTTCTTTCTTATCTTATCTTATCTTTCTTATCTCATCTTATCTTAATCATATGAAACTGTTGAAAAATAATTACACCACCAACACATACATGTAAAATCATTTATTTTTCCCGATTTTCATTAAGTTGTGACATTAACTGTTTGAAATGACTTAGGGAAAGCATGAAATGTTGCAGTGCAGATGAGCTTCCAGGACCGGAGCTGGAAAACACTGACATGACCAGCTAGATACTAGTCTAGAAAGTCCAGATATTTAATTTTCCCATGATGTGGACCCTTTAATTCCTGACAGGTCATCTTCGATCATACACTGAAGGTGTTGTGGCTTTGTGCTATGAAGACTGAGTAGCAGAGGAGAGATAAGGAAATGTGCCTCGGGGTAAAATGTCCGCCTGAAAATACTCAAACTGCAAATGTACTCAAAAGTATTAGAATTCAAAAATCATTCTTGTGTGCTTTGAACTCAGCAGACTGTCCCTCTGCAGTAAAGCCATCTCTGCACAGTGAGGCATGTGAAGCGGAAAACAGAATTTTTCAACACAGACTTTGCATGAGTGCTTTGTGTGTGTGATCACTCATACACTATTAATGCTGTGAAGTTTGGGCACAGAACAATGTGTGTGTGTGTGAGAGAGAGAGAGAGAGAGAGAGAGAGAGCGAGTGTGAGTGTGTTTGGGTAAAGAACAAACCCTCTCTTAGGCCAGACAGGGAATGAGAGCTGATTGATCATCTGGAGGCTGTGGGGATATCCGTCCTCCCCATATGCCCTCCTGCTGCAACATGGCAACTTTGGCAACACACAACACACTGCTCTCCTGCACTGCCTTTATGTAGTGAAGCAAAGAATTACTCAAGGTTGATCAGGTTCTCCAACGCAATTCGTTGGATTTGATTGGCTGATTCATCCAGAAATATATCCAAAACAATTTTGAATGTAACAAGTTTGTGTGAAGAGTAACAGCTGAAAACACATATTTTTAGTTTTCTTATAAATGTGGTATTAGCACTGATATTTCTTGTAAAGCCCACAAAAACCTCTGAACATGGTAAAAATGAAATGAAAATAGTTTCTAATGCAGACAATCCTGATTCATAAAAGATTAAAATCACAGATCTCATTAGTAAACACTTAAATTAAAGTACCTTCCCCAGATAAAAACTAATCCAACTCAAATAGGGATTAAGACAGAAGCTACACTCAAATTTTGACTCAACAAAATGTTTCTGTGTTCATGTTTTGCCACTGTTTCAAAATATATGGTCTCAGTTCAGTCATTGTGATGTAAAGCAAGTCACTCGGACGGGTGCAGTATAGATGTATTTCTTCACAGTGGTGGTGGGAACTGGGGTGACTATGTGTACTACACAGATAAAGCCATTTTATTTACTATTTTATTTTTTGTGTATTGTTTATTCATTTGATCTAGAAAAATGTTTCTAGGCCAAAAGTAATATCATAAAACAGTGTTGCGGGCATTGGGCAGAATACTCCTTACATGCAAGTGAAGGAGTTTTCAGAGACATTCAATGTCTGGTTCCTATCACCACTGCATTAAGATTCATAGTTTCAGTAAGTTTCTCTTGACGGGTCTTTATATCAGACCACTCCGAATGGCTTTATTTACGTCTTAACGACTGAAGTATGCAGAAAGTTTAAAATATTTTTGGAAATCCTCTCTAAGTTTTATTAATTTGTCACTCTGGTCCAACCTAGCGGGGTTATTAATCACACACATACCAACAAACACAGCACACTTAAGCCAGAAGACAAATAAACACAATCATGCCGACAAGTTATTGTTCTGCAACCTTACGCACACATACACACACACACACACACACACACACAGGTCGTCAATTCAGTAAAGTCTGTCTGATCAGCCTCTAATCTGTGAAATCCTGTTAGAGGAGGCAGAGCCACATGGCTGGGCTCAAAACCGGAGAGAGAGAGACTGTCTGGGCCTGCCGAGGACAGATTAGACCAGGTATTAACATACACACAGGCACGTGGGTGTGCACACAAATACACACACACACACAAAATATGCTAGATTCCCCCCCTACACCGTCCCCACAACTATAAAAACTGCAGGCTATCAGGCATTTGAACACCTCAGTGTTGACTACGCAACATTTCTAAACTCGCCCCAAAACAATGCCAGCATAAAAGTTTCTGAAAGTTTTCAAAGTTGTAGGTTAAAATACTTCCACAGTACATAAATCAAAATCAGAATCAGAATCAGAATTAGAAAACTTTATTGATCCCAGAGGAAATAGCTCTCAAAGGCAAAATCAAAAGAACAGGCAAGGTTTGGTCTCAGTTGCTTGTGAGATGTCTACATATGCAGAAAGTTGAGCATTAACTCAAAGCCTGATTACTGATACAGCTTAAATTGAATTCTTATTAAGGATTATTATTTTGACTAGATTTTAAGTATCTTATGTATTCTAATCAATAATCCAATTCCACAAAGCGATAATAAGCTAATGGCAGACAAAGTTATTTCACATGTGGTATTTTACTTCTTTTCATGAAAGTGACAAATGTTCTGTTCTCAAATTTATTTCACACTTATATTATCACTAAATGACTAAAATAATTATATTTAGTTCATATGTATATACTATAAGACTGGGGGATACTTAGGTTGCCTATGTCTAGAAACACTCCAGTATGTTCCCCCCAAAATTTAGTCAGGTCCAATTCCACCCGCTAGCTAGAACCAATTACATGATACAACCAGTGCTGAGATAGCTAAGACTAGCATGTGCTTCCTCCAAGATACAAGAAGATCTATAGCAACTTTTCGAACTCCTGCTAGTGCAATGTCATTGGAGACTTCAACATGCTAGGACAAGAAATGTCATGCCCACTCAGACTCAATGAGGGGGAGAGGGAGGGCCATCTTATGAGCTAGGTAGGCTCATGAGTACTCCTTGAGTATTTAGGGAGTATGATGCTAATGTAACTGTAAATGTAATGTAGATGCAACCGTATTGTACGTCACTTTGGATGAAAGCATCTGCCAAATGAATGTAATGTAATGTAATGGGGCTGGTATGATTGGTTGTTTCACAAGAGTCTTAATAAGCTATTTTATTGTCTTCCATTTTGGTGAAAATGCTGCATACGATGCATCTGCCAGTAGAGAGCAAGACAGCACACTACGCACTGAGAGAAACCTTTCTACATTCTGCATAAAACACACAATTCTAATTTGCACAATAAAAATCTATTTCAGTGAAGTAAATATGGCGAACTCTGAATCTGGCCAATGTCAAATCATTAACCTAAATTACTCATAGCTTGTATTGTACAGAGAAGTCTAAACCTTTCTAATAACAGATTAATAAAGTGAGACACTGGAGTACCAGAATGACATTCATTTTCTAATATCAAATGGTGTTTTAATGTACCTGTTTAAAGAGCCTTTAAAGGTTAATTTCTAAGGAGTTAAGCTCATTTGGAATCTTAATTATTAATTAAAAAGTATCAGGATTAGTCACATGCTAACATGCTGCCCCATGCACAAACACACACTCAGAGCCACACATACATAATAAACTAGCATATGCGTACAGTGCCAATGCTTTAAGTATGTTTTGGTTTGTAGCCTTCAATGAATTAGTTCAGTTTCAGTCTGTCGTCTCTTGGGACTGCATGTTTCTAAAGGGTTTCTGAAAGCTCCTCACTCTTAGTCCTAAAGATCAGCTGTAGAAACAAAGTGCTTTTGTCTCGGGTTACACAACACGCTATTAAAAGGTGGAATACACCAACAGCTGCAATCTTTAAGCAAGTGTTTAAGGATCTCTCTGGGACTAACTCCAGCCTGCCTGCAGTTCCCTCTCTTGGTCATTTGTGAGAATGTGAATTTGAAATAGTTAAGTGTGGGCTTGGGAATGGACAAACATTACTTTAGAATCAAATCACATGACTGCACATAAAACCTTAGCTAGGAAAAAAGTACTGTGCGAAAGTCTTGAGCCACCCCTCATTTCTTTATATTTTGCTTAGTTATTTTATGAGTGTCAAACTGTCTTATCTTTGGCATACTGAGCAGACAAAATTAAAGAAACGGGGACAAATGTTTTACTGTGACAGGCTGCAGAGTGCTTAAAGATACAAGGTGCCTAAATAAAAGTGTTCCAACCACTTGGCATTCAGCACCACCAGTATACTGATCACCAATTTGATCATCTTGACCTGTTTACTCACTGGCTCCTGCCTTAAGTCAAATGAATTCATTATGTTCGAATGATTCATACGTAGGTCACCACGTGGCTTAAGAAACAAAAACATTCCTCTGAAACTGGTCAGGTTCAGGGACTGAAAAAAGAGGGCTTTCACAATACAAAATACAAAAATAAAATAAGTCTGTCTCTTTGGAAGCTATATATATATATATATCTTACTATGTGTACAAACACATAGTAAGATTATATAAGACTAAATGATGTTTAACTTTTTTATCTAGTCAAATTCTATTATTACACAATTTCTTAAAACAAGCTAAATTATCTGCCAATGGAATAAGATGATATTGTTAGATAAAATTACTTAAAACAAGTAAAAACATCAAGAAATAGTCTGATATATATATAACAGATGTACTGAACAGATTTAAGAAGATTTCGCTAGCCAAGTTTTTATTGGAAGCGTGAGCAGTTGTATTATTATACATGGCATATTCATTAGCAGGTCTCAACACTCCCTCAAATCACAATGGAAGGTCAGATTTGTTGATGAAATGATAAAATAATGAGTCTCCAACCGTTTTGTCTCAAACAAGCTGCACCAGTGGAGTCTTCCTTCCTGCCCTGCCCTGTAATGCAGGCAGCACAGCCAGTTCCTCTGATTCCCACCCACACCATTATTTTATCTTTCCCTGTAGTATCGAGTTTAGCTGGAGGTGTCTAGATGGAGAGATAAGATTGAACAGGGCGGAGACAGTGACATGTAAAAGTGTTCACTGAAATTGGTATTGTGTTCCATACAATGCTTTAAAGTAATCGCACGCTGCTCTGAATTTAAGACATCAAGCAGCAGAATATTGCACAACAAAGAAAATATTCTGAAGCCTTTCAAGCTAATATAGCCCTTGGTACAAGCAACACAGTTCAAATGATCTACTCTATGATCCACCTGAATGTAAAACCAAACATTCAATGGGTAGGGAACTAACACATTTTGAGAATTTATTTTAAAGGAGTAGAGCAAGATTCATATTTTGTGTAAAAATTATCTCTGTTACAAATGAAAATACACACACACACACAAACACACACACATTTATATATATATATATATATACATACATGTACAAGTCTTATAACTTACTCCACAAGCAGGGTTATTGTAACTGAGCACTGTAACAGTCACCAGAAAAGCCAGGAAAATTATCCAGAACATTAAAATCACCTGCCTAATGTTGTGTAGGTCCTCCTTAAGGCATGGACTCCACAAGACCGCTCAATGTGTACTGTGGTTTCTGCACCAAGACATCTTCAGCAGATTATTTAAGTCCTGTAAGTTGTGAGGGCCTCCGTGATTTAGACAAGTTGCTTGATCGGATTGAACTCTGGGGAACTTAGAGGTCAGGTCGGCACCTTGAACTCTTTGTCATTTTCCCAAAACATTCCTGAACAATTTGTGCAGTGTAGCAGGGCGCATTTTCCAGCTGAAAGAGGCCGCTGCCATTAGGAAATACCGTTGCCATGAAGGGGTGTACTTAGTCGGCAACAGTGTTTAGATTGTACATGTCAAAGATTTTCCAGCCGAACGTTGGCCAAAGCATCTCACTGACACTTGCCTTCTTCCCATAATGCATCCTGTTACCTTCTCTTCCCCAGGAAACAGTGCACATGCACTCAGCTGTCCACATGATGTTAAAGGTAACATGATTCATCTGATCATCAGACCATTTTCTTCCTTTGCATGGTCCAGCTCTGAAGCTGATCGGTGTTTATGCCTCAAAACAAATATGTATTTCTTTCTATATATATACAGTATATATTAGTGAAAAGAGGCTGTATCAAACAGTGCCAAAAACCAGACGTACAACAGTAAATAATTAACTTAAAAAATTTAAATGTGTATGATAACTCTTTTTAATGAATCTAGGAATTATTCATGAGAGATATACAGTACTGTGCAAAAGTTTTAGGCTCCTGTGCAAACTGTTTAAAGCCATTTATCTGAGCAGTGAGGGACTTTCTGCCAACAAATACACAGGTTAGCATTAGAATAAGTGCAAACAAACAAGAAAGCATTCAGTAATGTCAAGATTTGTTTTGTTTGTAAAAAGTAGTTGGAGTTTTGTGAGCTAGTTAGAAGGCTACAGGTTCGATTCCAGATTTCACCTTGATGCCTCCAGTCTTTGCATGGATTTGTGAAACTCCATCAGCAGCTCATCTGATTTAATATAATGAAGTATCGATTGAGCCGAACCAGGTATTCGAGGTATTTAATGAGAACTACACACAGACATAAAATCACTATTTACTTTATTATTTTTACATATTCTAATATTAGCTTTTAAAAGCATATACTGCCCGGTTAAACAGGTTTTAAATGTATATTCTCAGGTGTTTCAGGTTTTTGCCTGGTACTGTATAACTGGGTATAGTCTAATATAGGGTCTTAGTTGTAGCACAGTGTTAAAACTGACCTTGCAGTGTGGAGGCTGTTCTTTAGAGCTCCGCTTGGTTATGAAACTAAAGCCCGGACCTAACTGATGCTGCTAAACTGAAACTCGAACCTGACCCAAACCAAAACCTGCTTGAACACACTAAGAAAATTTGATTATCATATACGGTTTTAAAGAGCTTGACTTGACTTGAGAAACTGAAAATGTTCCTCTGGGATAAACTGTTATTTTACTCACCTGTAATACACTCACAGTGTTTATTGTCAGAGTATTTTTTGTGGAATTGCTGATTGTACTTCACAGAGATCATCTTCCACCCTCCAACTTTTAGCCTTCCTGTGCTAAAGTGCTACTCGCAGAAATGGGGAGCATTCACCCACTTTTCAAACCCTGGATCCAATCGGAACATGGCTAATGCTACGAGAGAGCAAGAATAAGGAGTGCATGAAATCTACAACATAAAAATCTCTCATTAGAAAACAAACCCAATCTGGACTCAAGCCCAGTCATGTATGGATAAAGATGTGCTTAGGCATCAGGCGAGCGCCTAAAACCCCCTTACCTGTAATAAAATCACTGTAACGCACACCCTCAAGTGGCCTATTGGCCTTTTAAGATGACAGGCAACATAAAATATGATCAAATAAAAATCTTTTTCCAATAAATAATTGAAGTTATAATTTAAAATTATTGCGACAACCAATTCTTCCGCCAAGAAATGTAGTTTGCTTAGAGTATGCTACTGTTGCCAAGCAACCATGGACTGCTGAAGGAAGACAAAAGACGGTCAGATGTCCATCATTGTATATTGCAGTCATTTCATGAACTCACAGCACACCGGTTTAAGTGACTTGAAGTGTGTGTCAATAGATACTGCAGTTGTTGTGAGGCAGTCATAGGTATTGAATATTTTACAACGGCTCTGAACACTGCTCAGCCAGCCCGGAACTATTCATTTTCTAAAATATGTTTTAAAATGGTCTTATATTACAGGCAGTAAAAATTCACAGATTTTGTTGTCATTGGGAATACAAAAGCATGTTCGACTTGAGCCTGTTTAACTACATTTAAG
The DNA here is from genome assembly GCA_037974445.1 of Brycinus macrolepidotus. NCBI lineage: Eukaryota > Metazoa > Chordata > Actinopteri > Characiformes > Alestidae > Brycinus > Brycinus macrolepidotus. The sequence continues at coordinate 19,074,518 of JBBPCZ010000115.1, read as the reverse complement.
AAATGTGTCTTACATTTTACTCCATTGGGCTGCTCCCCGCACTCCCCTACAATTACAGCTGCATGTAATCAATAGGCAGTAACCACACATAGCCCAGTGGTATCACACTTTTTCACATTATGATCTGAGGTTTATATTTCCTGTTTACGGGAACCACGATCTATTCTCAGTGGCTACCATGGGCATTGATTTGAAAGCACAGCACATTTCCCCTCTCGCAGCCCAGTCTCTAAATGAGTTTGATTAGTAAGACCGTAATGGATGTGGTGGGACAAGGTCAGCTATCGACAAAGTGATGCAGTCCAGCACTGATAGATTTCTCTGTATGAATGAAGCATTGTATTGATATCCTGACAGTATGGCAGTCTCATTAGATATACTTAGATATTAGATATATTGTCACTTCACTGTTCATACTGAAGAATAATGAGGCAATAGTATCAATATAAGGCCAAAAGAACATCTGAGAGGAAGCTGTGTTAAAATATTTACAGATTTCATACAGATTCTGGCACTCCCTTAGAAATGAAAAAGCTTTTATTATATTACGGCTATGAGCAGGAGGATAATAGGCCTTTGTCAGGGAGAGTCACAGTAAGACACTTCACACAGGTGTTAATAATAGCAATATCTGATCAGTCACATAACGTAACTCAAACTTAAAAGTAATCACACAAAGCTCAAAAGGGATCCCATTAGTGTCATATAACAACATATCATAAATTAGACAACGGAAACAAAAAGTATAATTGCAAATAAAGTCTGGATACTCTTAACAAAGTTGTTTGGTTCCTGCAAGGTTCCTTCAAAGAGAAACACAGAACAAACCAGTTCAATCAAAACGAGTGATATTCAAGAAGCATGGGCTCACTCATTTGAATAATACAATATGATAATGTGATGTACTGGGGAAAAAATAAAAAATAAAACATAAAATATAAAATGTGTTGTTACTTTTTTTAGAAGATCAGCAATTAAACAGTAATTGTTCATTAAACCGTGCATAAATGTGTTCCCCGTATAGGACGTGTACTTATTTTCACCTAAAATAATTGTACTTATGACTTAAATTCTACCAAACATGTCATTTGAAAAGGGACGAATAGACATCTGTATATTATAATAACAATCACATGACAATTACATGTATTATATAACCATAATGTATGACCATTTACAGAACTCCACATAAAAGTCTAGTATTTACCGTTACCACTCAGTACCTGCTTCAGATAATCAATCCTTCGTTTTATTATATCAGGTGCTGCTGATGGACTTTACATTAACAAAGTCATGCAACAGCCATTCTAATCAATACAGACATTCAGTGATATAAGTGACTGTCCTCATGCCATTTCTGATGGTATGTTAGTGATAAGCTAACACTGGTAACCCTCTTTTGTTTGTTCTAGATTAAATCTAACCATCAGAAGTTTAAGAAGTTTGTGCTTACAGAATCAGACTCAGAAAACTTTATTGATCCCAGAGGAAATTGCTTATGTAATGACTGCAAAGACACACACAGACACAGAGACAAGAACAATATAAAATATAAAATATAAATAAAAAATCTGTAGAAAAAAACTCAATATGAAAATACACTATGCTATATACAAAAATGCTGTGTATAAATACTATATATATATAAGTAACACAGTTACTGTCTACCGACACAAATGGTAGTTTGGAGTATGTTCAAATAAATCTGAACACCCCTGGCGTGAATTTGTGGAATATTGTTGATTTTTGGAAAATATGACAAATCATGCAGAAATCTTAACTTTTAGTCAGGGATAGTGGTTTAGTGAAGTCATTTATTACCACATCATTGTGTGTCCCCTTTTTATATCATAATGATAACCGAAATCACCAAAATAGCCCTGATCAAAAGTTTACACACCCTTGAATGTTAGGCCTGATAATATACACACAAGTTGGCTCACACTGGTTTAAATGGCTATTGAGGATAAGTTTCCAAGCCTGTAACTTGTTTGATTGTAATTAGTGCCTGGGTATAAATATTCAGTGAGTTTCTTTGCTCTTGAGAGACCCAAGCACATTTCATCCAGGGCTGCACTGGACACTGAGTCATAGCAAAAGAATTGTGAAAGGTTCTTTTGTTAGTGGCATTCAGACTCTGATAAAGAAGTGGAAAATTGGGGGTTCTGTAGATACTAAGTCTTGGTCAGGTAGGCCAACAAAGATTTCAGCCACAGCTGCAAAGAAAAATGCTCAGGATGCAAAGAAAAACACACAAACGACTTCAGCTGAAATACAGGTTTCTTTGCAGGCTGTTTCAAGATGCACAATGAGGAGGTACTTGAACAAAACTGGGCTGCACAGTCGAGATGCCAGGAAAAAGCTGTTATTGTGCCAATGCCACAAAACACTCACAATATGCCAAACAGCACCTAGACAAGCTTCAAAACTTCTGCAACAAAGTCATGTGGAGTGACGAGACCAAACTTTAACTTTATGGTCATAACCATAAACACTACATTTCGAGAAGTGTCTACAAGGTCTATGACAAGAAGTACACCATCCCTGCTGGACAGCATGGAGGTGGATCTCTGATGTGACAACAGCGGTTGTAAAAAGTGCTATACAAATACAACTGAATTAAACTGAATGTTTCAAGGGTGTGTGAGCTACAGTGGCACAGGGAATTCAGTCAACGTTGACAATAACATGAATGCAGCATGTAATCCGAAAATATTAGAGAACACTTTGCATTCATTAGCCCAGAAGCTCCTTATGGCCCTCACTTGGACTTTCCAACATGACAGTGATCCAACCCTAGGCCAAGCTACCCCTTCAGTGGCTACAGCAGAAAAAAGTAAAGGTTCTGGAGTGGCCATTACAGGTTCCTGACCACTGGAAAGATCTGGAAAGAGATCTCAAACGTGCAGTTCATGCAAGACAACCCAAGAATTTACAGGACCAGGAGGCTTTTTACCAAGAAGAATGGGCAGCTTTACCACCTGAGAAAATAAAGGGCCTCATCCACAACTATTACAGAAGAATGCAAGGCATCAGTGTTGCTAAAGGGGGCACTGCACAGTATTAAGAACTTTTGAATGGGGACAATCACATTATTTTCTTTATTGCTATGTTTTGTTTAATGTGCTATTCTATGATGCCTTATGGTTCAATTCAATTCTCATTAAAATAACCATTCATGACCATTCATGTAAAAAATGTATTTAAAGAATGGGACAATTCTGCTAGGGTGTGCATAATTATGAGCAGAACCGTATGTTTTATTTCCAGCTTGTTATGGACATCTTTCAACAAGAGTGAAACAGAGTGGAATCACATTTACTAGTTGTCTACTATGTGCAAACTTCCAATGAGCTCCTGAATACAGCATCAGTTCAAAGCCTTCAGTTCAGCTCCTGAAAGACAAACCAATAAGCTTGAACTAAACACTTTAGATAAAAAAATACCTTAAACCTTTTGTTTCCAAGTAATGACAGTACTACAGTAGTCTACAGTATCAGCAGAGTGAAAATACTATACACAATCAGTACAAAGAACTGCATTAGCATCCACAATAAAAATGTTGTTTTATAAAATAGTTTGCTGCAAAGGTTGTGTTTACTTTTTTCACTTAAAAAAAACATGTAATTAGACCAGTCAGTATATATATATTGAACTGAGACCAGTTCTCCAGGACTTTCAAAGAGTCTCATTTTCAGTCCAGTCCCTGAAACTGGCCAGTTTCACAGGAATGTTTTTTGTTCTTTAAGCCACGCAGTGACCTACGTATGAATCATTCAAGCATAACAAAGTCATCTATCTTAAGGCCTGAACCAGGGAAGAAACAGGTGCAGATGATTACAGATAATCAGGCAGGTGATTAATATACTGGTGGTGCTCTTTAGGCACTGGGTATCCTGTGGCAGTAAAACATTTATTCCCATGTTCACATTTTGACAGGCATTGTATAGTATTTATAATATTTTTATAAAACAATATATAAAATATAAAGAAATGAGGGGTGGCTCAAGACTTTTGCACATTACAATATACGGCCACCCAACCCTCCACCCGGCCACACACACACACACACACACACACACACACACACACACACACACACACATTATATGCCTTAGTTTCCATTCTCTTAGTCTACAGTGTGGACAAAGAATTCTTCATTCTTAGATCTGTGATGTCCCAGTGTGCCTTAGTGTCAGTGTTTGCTAGTGGCTGTAGGCTGTGGACTCATTTGCTGCTTCTCTCTTTCCTCCCAAGGCACTCAGTGCAGTAATTAAAGCACAGAGGACAACTCTCCTTTCAGCTGAATAATTGAAGAGTGGAAGAGGAACGAGAGAACAGAGGAGCAAGACGTCTCACGCTTTGGTGAAGGCCATGAGAGCACGACCTTGAATTGGATGACAGCAGAGCAGGCGTACAGCTGGTGTCCTGTGTGACCCTACCCTCAATTCTCTAGTGCTACAACCTCTCCTGTCTAAAACAAAAAATAAAGCTCTCTAGCTTAAATCAACATGCGCAGGAAATATTATTATTTATATATCTTTAATAGAAGATCCCTGAATTCTATACTAACCACATTTCATTCAAAGGTTGATCATTCATCACTGTGAAATCCAGCAAATGAATGCAAAGCACCCTGCCTGGCAGGTTTCCACTTAAGCCCGCTGTGGTATGAAGAGCTGTTCTCAGATCAGTGAGTGTGAAGGGAGCCTCATAAAGCCAAATAGACGCTGTTACACACAGCTGTCTTGGGGCCAGTTAGCAGCCTCCCACATTGTTAAGCAAGCATAGCCGTTCAGTTACTAATCCTGGGCACCAGATGTCAAACACTCAGTGCTGTAATGTCTGTGTCAGGGGTGGAATTCTCTGAATTCAAACTGATTCATTTTGATTACGAATCTAAGAAATGATTGGATGCATCACAAAGTGTTGGATTTCACAATGATTGAATAATTTTGGTAGGATTCAGAAACACGAATGTTAAAACACGAATGTGACTGGAGGAACTGGAAGTGCACAGTATAGACAGAAATAGATAGAAGTTATTTCAGTTTTGGAATATATTCCATTAATGATGTGTTAGCCAAAAAATAAGTGCACACTTTATTAGATATCGCAAGCAATTTTATAATCAAATCTAAAAAAAAAAGCTAAAACAAATTTCCACCTCCAGATGCATTGATGAGATGTTATAACACTGGTTAAGTGTTCTTGTTAATGTTTTTTACTAAACTTTTGTGCCTACTTAGGTTACAGTACCTTTCTGCATGATACCCGAGTGAGTACTTGATGTTCCAAAAACACTTTTTTGGTGAAGATAGGATCTTTCCCCACACCAAAGGCTGTTTAAAGTGAACGTGTCACAGCATCAGGGTTGCAGCAGTGCTGTTTAGTCCCAAAGGAAATCTGGACACTTGTTGGAACTCATGCCACAAGCAATGAAATATGTGGAGCATGCCACGTGAGAACAAAGAAAATGGAATCTGAGTATCTGAGATTCCAACCACGCTGGATTAGTGGGGAAAAAATGAAGGAAAGAATGTACTGAATTGCCACCAATGGAGAGAAAAAGAGAAAGAGAGAGAAAACTTGAGAGAGGAGTGGTAAAAATGCTACTATTGTGATAATATTTTGTTATATCTAGTACATAATTTTATTCCAATTACTACACACTTATCAAAGGAACAAAACTGCATTGAGGAACCAATCTTGCCACATGGCTAAAGACCGACATGCATTATTTTGAAATTGAAAAAGTCAATTACATGATTCACAAAAACATCCACAGAAACATTTTTCTGGAACCAGATGCGGATTTTTGTCCATTATGAAAC
>JBBPCZ010000115.1:19050917-19062445 GCA_037974445.1 Brycinus macrolepidotus | reverse complement strand
TATTGGGTAATACGAGTGTAATGGTGACTAAAGGGTGTTATTTCATGTCTAGAGGGCTCTAATAATGTTAAAAACCACATTTAGAAGGTCGTAAACATGTTTTCTATGCTCTGACTATGAAAATATTCGTTTTATAAATAAAGAATCCTACTTTGTAGAAATTCACTTATCGCGGTAGAGTCTGGAACGGATTAACCGCGATAAACGAGGGTCGACTGTAGTGCTATTTGAACTAAGTGCAATATAGAAGAGTCAATCCATGTTAAAGCTATAACAACAAAACTGCGTAAACAGTCCTAAGAGCCGAGACACACCAAGCTGAAAGCTGGCAGTAATCTAAAAATGTAAAACTGCAGTGTACAAAGTAAAGAAAAAGCTCATTCCGAAGGCACTTTTCCATAGGTATACAGGAACAGTGCTGTACCTAAACTGTTCTGTGATGGTACGGAAGTTGTATCACGCTTTGATTTTCTATTGTATCTTTTAGCTGACGCGTTGTCAGCGCAATTCTCTCCCCACAGTTTATGGCTGGTCATTGTGCCAAAACCGTGTCCATGGAGTCGACTCAGCGGAAAGTTCTTCTGTCAGCGCTGCCATAGTTATTGTGATCATTTTTTATAGTCATGTTTTAGTTTTTAATTTTTTTTATCAGTACTGCTGAAAACCTAACCCAGCTAACTTGTTCGTGATGTCCTGGCTCACCTTTGCGTTTTCACAGCGTTTAAGATCAATTTGTTAGCGTCATAGAAAACTCTAACTGAAATGTATCTTCAGCCCAAATAGACAGTAGTGCTTCTTGACTTCTCAGTTGTTAGTTTGTATCTCCATCATTGCTGCTGTTTTTTTTTGCGCTGATAGTAAAAAAAAACAATTGCCTCTTTCCAAGTCCATCTGTTGTCATGACAACATTTTGACCAATCAAAAAGCAGTAACGTGGTCCGCTTGGCTGCAGCCCGCTTTTGGCCCTGCTGTCTAGCGGGCCCGTGACAGCAGAGATACAGCTTGGTCACGGGTCGCTTTATCTGTAATGGAAAAACATTTGTTTGTGGTACAGCATGATATAGTGGAAAAGCACCACTAGTGATAAAATGTTGCTAGCTCCACAAAAAAAATAAAAGCACTGCAAAAAAATGAAATCGTAGCAAGTCAAAAAAGAAATAACAGATCTTGTTTTTTTATTATTATTATTTTAAGAACAACTGACTTGACTATGTAAGATAAATCTAGTTTTTAGAAAGTCAGTTTTAAATGACTGAAATTTTCTCACTATTTTGGCAAGTAATTTTGCTTGATTGTAGTACCTCTCTTCTTATTTTAATTTTACCTTTTTACAATGAGTTTGTGCCGTGAGGTTAGGCCTCTCTCTGTGTGGCGTTAGCTCACTTCACTCTTGTTCCTTTCTCTCTCTTGGCCGAGAGCCAGTGCCAGTTCAACATGCTCAATCGCCCGAAACAGCGCTGACGAAAGCAGACTAGAGCCATCGATGCGGGACACACCACACAAACTACGGCCGACAGCCCGGCCTGGTCCGGCGGCTGACAGTTGGCTTGGTGTGTCAGGGCCCTAAGGGATAAAGAGAAGTTGGAAAATGGTCATGTAAAAATCAATTCGCACTGTTTTCGGCACAAACACATTTTATAAGTGGACTTCAGGGAAATGCAGCCTTTAAAACAAAAAAGGGAGGTCACAGAGCAGGGATCAGGGCTATTACAGCCTTAACACACACATTCACACACACACACTGTGGCAAATACTTGTACATTTTTATGCAAATACACGCATTACCAATGAAATCATTCTGAGAAACCTGCAGAATGAATTCAAGCTTAAAAACAGGATTTTTCTCTAATCAAATATAATCTAATTTACTGCCATCTGATTATACAGTAGATTAAATATTAAAACGATAATTGCCTTTTGATGAAATCAGATTAACTTTGATTATGTGATATTTCATCAAATGGATTATGCTATTTAACGTCGATTCTCAAGTCTCTATATGCTTTCATTGGAATGAGTACTCCGCTGTGCTACTGCATTTAGCGGCTGATGAGACGCCCAGACTAACACACATTATAAAAGCTAAAGAGATTTGAGCTCGAGGCATTGTGTCGATGCTTCATACCACCTTCCAGCACATGGCTAATGTTGTATCTTGGCTAGGGATGCACTAATCATAAATTTTCATGGCCCGATTTTGATTCTGATTCTTTCCAGCCAAATTAACCAATTTGCATTCTATTTTTTAACCCAAAGTTCACACTGTGAAGGTTATGTGAGCACAGATATTCTATTCTGTTACAGTCTGCACACTGGACACATCTTGCTTCTGTTTGTAATATTTGTAACATTTGTTTTAGCTGGAATGTTCTTTTTTTTGTACATTTTATTATCTTAGTTTGGCCTTCCTAAATTTATCTTTAATTTAAATTGTTTGATAACTTTATTTGTCTTTCAGGTCGACTCAAGGCCACATTTCACTACATGTTCCACTTGTATAACTGTGTAACTGTGAATGTGACAAATAAAGAATCTTAAATCTTAAATGAAACACACTAACATATTTCCTGTACTTACTTTTCACCAAAAACACATTCTGAATAACATTATAGCTCTTATCAAATCGGCATTTTAAATGAAATGTAATAATAATAATATTTAATTTTATATTGGCTTTCTCAAACTCAAGGATGCTTCACAGCAGCAAAATCAATGACACGCAGTCACACAGTTCCCCAGCTTGCAGGAAGAAAAAACTACCAAATGCAAAGTCATTCAGATCTTGGCTCACAATAAAAATAAAATTTGCTCTTTGATAGGCCAAACTGGCATTTAAAGGAAATTTAAAGTAAATTAAATGAAGAATCAGTGGTATGTACTCATGGGATCACAGTGGGCAGTGCTGTCGCCTCACAGTATAAAGGTTTTGAGTTTGATTCTCGGCTGTGCGGCTGAGGGTCCTCTCTGTGTGGAGTTTGTATGTTCACCTTCTATGCACTGGGAACTCCAGTTTCCTCCCACAGTCCAAAAACATGCACATCAGGTGAAATGGAGATGCTAAATTGGCCCTGGCTGTGGTTAGGTGTCTGTGTGTCTGCCCTGTGATGGACTGCTGACCTGTCCGGGGTGTTTCTCTGTCTTTCGCCCTGTGACTGCTGGGATAGGCTCCAAGTGGTTGAGATAATGGATGGATGGAAATTAAGTGCTACATTAAACACAAGAGTCTACTGGTTATTCAGCACAATATGTTATGCATAATAAATTACATTTTGGTACAGGAGTAGCAGTTGTATTCAATTCAATTAAACTTAGCTGGTCATGTTATTTACATCATAAAACTGCAACGCAGACTGGCCAAAATATAATTTATAAATTGGCTGATAGCTGATTTCATGTTTGGAGCAAAATATCTGCAGATTCTGATCTTGCCAGATTTGGATGGAACATGCCTGATTCTAGAGATTTAGTGGGTGTTGTGTGTGAGTGAATCAGAATAAAAAACTTCGATCCCAGAGGAAATTGCTTATGCTTCAACTGCACAGACACACAGATAAGAGCAATATGAAATATAGTGTAAAGTTAAAATAAAACTCTCCAGAAAATACTCTGCACTAAATACACCATGCTATATACAACAAATGCTGTGGTCAGTAAGAGAGGTGGATATAAATACTATAGATAAATAAATTAAAACAAAGAAAAAAATAAATAAATAAAAGTGAGTGTGTGTGTGTGTGAGAGACAGAGAAGTAGAAAAGAGTGAGAGAGCCTTTAGCACAAACCCAGTACCGCCTGTTCCACGTGTTGTACTGATTCCGTTCTGTTTTGAATTCCACAGACATCTGGATCTGCTACACTTTTACTGTTACTGTGACACTCGGAGGAGACTGTAACACTGTCCCAAAAACACTCATCCAAACCTGATGCTGTATAAAACTGCTGCATATTCATCCTTAAGATATTGTCACTGTGTCCTGGAATCAAAAAGACAAACGTCTTTCTTTCCATCAGTTTGACTAAAAAGAAAAAACTTCAAAGAAAGTCATTTTGAAGAGCCCATGTTACGGAAAACAGAATGTCCCTTGGTTTTGTGAAAGAAAAGAATTTGATGCACTGTGTACGCTTCGTTCAAAACATACCTTTGATTGCCTGGCCAATGTGGTGCACATTTGGAAGCTGCAAAATCAGACCGTTTTGAATTAATTGGTTATGTGATGTCACAAGTACCAATTCATATACATGTATCCACACATGTAGCCTACAGCTTAGCTATGACTAAAATATTCCAGCTCAGACTGCTTTTCAAATGATGCTCAACAAAGGGCAGCCAAATCAGAAGAGAGTTCACACACCCCTACCAGTCTTAAAGGCACAGGAACAGTGAATTGTCGGCTTAACTCTAGGAAACAAAGAGAGGCTGGAAAATGGTTGTGTAAAAATGAATTAAAACTGTGGCGCATAAACCCACAAAACATATGTAGGACGTAAATAAAATACAAGAAAATGTAGGATGTGGGACTTTAAGACCGGCCTCTCAGCACGCCAGGTTTTACCTTCAACATTATGGATATGGCATTCATTCTGGTTTGTGTTTTTTGAGGTATCTTTATAGACCCCCTTGCTCATTTTTCAGTGCTTTTGAAGCAAACTTGTCTGTCTGGTAATAAGCCGAATGTCTGGCAAGCTGAACTGAAGTAAGCAAGACTAACAGATCTCGCTGATATGATCGCTTGAAAATCAAGGCTAACCAGACCTCCATGCTGCAAAGCTTCATCCCGAACACTTCATATCCTGCTGTTTTAGAGTCACTCAGAAAACAAGACGTGTCACTGGAATGTTGATGCACCTCCCCTGTAAGCGCACTCACAGGGGAGAGCTAATGATTGGCACATAGTCACCCTGCCTGTGGGCACATGCCTCACAGCACTAAGCAATGTGCTGGCATGGTCATTACTGACATCTTCTCACAAACACACACACACACCCACACACACACACACGCACATTGATATTGCTATACTTGTGAGGTAACCAAAAGGCAATCTTTCTGCTCTTTATGTTTTTTTCCTAAAAAGTTGAATTTGTGGTGGAAACATTTCATTGTAAGCACCAGCAAAATGTCCTCGTTTCTACAGATTTTCCAGTATTCCTCTGATGAGCGCGCGCGCACACACACACACACACACACACACACACTTTCTGCTGACCCTCTGCATGAGCTCATCCCTGTGTGATGATATCTGCCACCAGTGAAAAATACAGTTAAACAAGTATTTCAGGTAAGTTTAACAGGTCTACACCAGTTTATTAGTAGGCTGCTGGTTTCCCTAAAAGCCTCTTATACAAACATTCCATTCTACCTTAAATGGTGTGGCAGTTGGAGCCAGAATGTAACTACTGCACCATTTAAGGTGGATCGGAAAATTCGAAAGAAGCTGGCAAACAGAAAGCCAACTTCTCAGCAGTTTTGCACCAGCTAATGGCTTCGGAGGCCGCTCCAGTTTGTAGCAAACACCTCTAGCTACAAAAGGTGCTTATTTACCACCTTCTTTTCACTCTCTCAGTACGTTCACCTCTTTTATCTTTTCCCTTTTCTTTTCCTCTTTCACTTTCTCTCTCTCCTCACGGTTTTATCTGATAGAGGGATGTAATGATAAGTCCCCCACTTCAGAGCTTTGCTTTCCCTCAGGCGAGGAGTGTTATCTGTAGCCTGCAGAGGAAGAGAGAGAGAGAGAGAGAAAAAGAGGGAGCTGGAGAATTGCCCTTTTCATCAAGGGCCAATTCCACTGGCTGTAGCTCACCAGCGGTAGCACTGTAGCCACCGTACTGCTTTCCTTCACATTAAAATTCATAAAACAACATGACATGTTGATCCCTATGTTTCTGTAGGCCTGTGTGATTTTCCAGAGTGCATTTACTTGATAGCAAGACACTGGTGAATTGTTTACAGATTGATGGCTGTGACTATTTACATCTATAGCCCATCACCTAAGTCAGTGGTCCCTGGGTCTGGACTAAAATGTGCAGGGCAGTGTACCTCCAGAACCAGGATTGGGAAACATCCATACCAGACCATCCATATAGATGCTCTTTTGCTTACCTTGGCTATAATAAGTGGTTATTTGAGTCATCCTCCGATCAGCTCAACGAGTCTGGCCTTTCTCTTATGACCTCTGGCATCAACAAGATATTTTCACCCAGAAAACTGCCGCTCACTGGATATTTTCTCGTTTCGGACCAATATCTGTAAGCTCTAGAGATGATTGTGCCGGAAAATCACAGTAGATCTGCAGTTTCTGAAATACTCCGACCGCTCCATCTGGCACCAACAACCATGCCACATTCAAAGACACGTTACTCACCTTTCTTCCCGGCCATTTTGAAGTTTGGTTTGACCATGTCTACATGCCTAAATGCACTTAGCTGCTATGAGGTCTCCCTCGTACTACCATAACATGTCCTAGTCATGGACTCCACAAGGCCTCTAATAGTGTGCTGTGAAATCGAACACTAAGAAGTTGATTTAAATCTTGTAAGTTGTGAGTTGGGGCCTCCATGGATCAGACTAATTTGTCCAGCACATCCCACCGATGCACGATCAGATTAAATCTTGGGAATTTGGAGGCCAAGTCAACATCTTGAACTCTTTGTGATGTTCCTCAAACCATTCCTAAACAATTTTTGTCAAGGGGCATTATCCTGCTGAAAGAGGTCACTAGCTTTAGGTAAAAACCGTCAACATGAAGGGGTGTACTTGGTCTGTAACAATGGTGGGTAGGTGGTACAAGTCAAAGTAGCATCCATATGAATGCCAGGACTAAAGGTTTCCCAACAGAGCATCTTCATGTGCATCAGTAAACTCTGGGTACCCCTGACCCTGTTGCCAGTTTACCAGTCGTCCCTCCTTGGACCACTTTTGGTAGGTTCTAACCACCACATACCGTGAACACCCCACAAGGCCTGCTGTTTTGGAGATGCTTCAACCCAGTCGTCTAGCCATCACAATTTGGCCGACATCACAGTCACTCAGACCCTTATGCTCACCCATTTTCCTGCTTTCAACACATCAACTTCAAGAACTGACTGTTCACTTGTTGCCTAATGTATCCGACTCATTGACAGGTGCCACTGTAACATGATAATACATGTTATTCACGTCACCTGTCAGTGGTTTTAATGTTATGGCTGTTCCTAACTTTAAATGGAGACTAATGTAAAAGTTTTTTCCAAGTATTTTTGGGCCATTTCTTGTAGTCCTTCCATCATGAAAGGTTCAAAGAATTTAAAGCTGGCATTTTAATTGATCTGAGATATAAGGTTTTGTTTTCGATATACTGAGTTGACATCTCCACCACAGTCAGTATAAGCAGCTGCTTAGGGCCCCTGAGCCACAGAGGGCCCAGCTGGTATGTTGCTATACTGTTTTTTATTTTTCTTGTCAGTCAGATAAATATTTAATAATGGCATCATTGATAGCTTTGCTTCCAAAACTGTATTCGTTTAATTATTTATTTAATAGACAGTTTAATAGTCTAGGAAGAAAGATGTCACTTAGGGCCCCCAAGTGTTCAGAAACGACCCTGTTAACGTCACTGCTGAAAGTTTATAGATCAGCTCCAGCTGTTTCCAATACATTGGTTTCCATGTACATTCTCCGCATTGGAATCCTTTGAGGCTGCCAGTATGACGGGGCTGAGTTTATTTAGAAAGAAACGGAATAGTCACGACTCTTTAAAACCAACAACGCAGAGACGGCGTGAGGGGCTGCAGGCGTCAGCATGTGTGAAATGAATTTCCGCAGCACTTTTAAATCACTGCTCAACACTCTCCCACAATCACACACGCACACACGCACACACAGCTGTGGCAATTTTTTCGCAATGGGAGATCAATAAAGCGCATTGAGGAAAAGCGAGATCCCATTTTTTGACCCGTTACCTTCCAGCTGTCTTCACCAATCAGACACACCGCTGTTACCATGACAACAGCTACTCAGAGGCCACCTCTTCATGTTTATATGTTCTTCATAAAAAAGTGAGTGTGTGTTGGAGAGACAGAGACACTGGGGGAAAAAAAAAAAAACAAAGACATGAATCATAACCATACATTATGAGCTTGAAGCTTCATCAATATGTAGCATGTGCCTACAAGACTTTTACATTAAAATTTATTTCACTGACTTTGATCGTAATAAATCACTTGCTAACAGTAAATGAGTGCCATTAACCTGCTGTGGCACCATAGCTCAATCAGTTACAGTCAGTCAGGAATTGAGTAGTGACACAGTTTTTGCTGTTGTGGCTCGGTACTCCAGCACAGTGCAGTTGAAATGAAACAATGTGAATAAAGTGCAGAGTGTCAGCTTTAATTCGGCCATATTTTTCATCCGTATCAGGTGGACTGTGCAGGAATTAAAGCTCTTTTTATGCACTGCCCATGGATTTTAGATGACCAGTAATTGGGCAAACGGCTGTTCAGTTGCTTTTCGGTCAGCTGTGTCATTGCATAGTTTGTTCGTACAGAAGAGAGGAAGCAAAAGATCTTGAGTTGATTCTTGGCCTTTTAGGCCAAAGATGCCTCAACAAGCTATAAAGCAGGTCAGCAGGAGCATGAAATAATGAGAATAAATCAATTAGAAAATCAATAGCTATATTGTTTAATGCTTGGTGCTTTGTTAAAAAGCAATTTAGAAACAGCAATAGCATACATACCGGATAATACAAAAAAAAAAGAATACCTTCAGCCACAAAGAAATGAACTGCAGCTGACTGGTACTACACCTTGCGATAGGACAGTGGCCCCAAATATGCTGGTAAAATGACTGTGCCTAAAACTGCAATGTGAAAAGCCTTCCATTGAATAAGCAGGACCCAAAAAGGCTGCATTTCAGGCCTTGTAGAGCATCATTAGGGAAGATACTCAGCATATAGTCACAGATTTGAGGTACTTATCGGTTTGAAAGGATTTTAAACAATCCATTTAATATGACATCTTGTTGTTTATCTGTCATATTACTCATGGTCCTCTGAAATGGAGAGATATGGGTATGATTCTCAAAATACAGCTGCAAATAGTCTCCAAGTAAACCTCATACTCTACACTTTAACCTCATTAGTCACTGTTCAAATTTCAAATTCATCAAGCTGGAGCGCAGAGCTAAAAAAGTGTCACTGTCCAATTACTTACAGACCGAACTTCATCTAAACTGGCTTTATAAAGCCCTCATTAGTCCTGCTCCCCTGGTGAATTTGCAATATCACTAATGCTTTGGTTTCCTTGCAAAATTTAATTAAAGTAGTTGAGCTTTTGTGAAGATGCCAAGATCACAGAACAAAAGCTGAAAAGTTGCTGGTCACAGAGGCTTGATCATTATACAGTTTCTCTTAGAAGTGCTAATGCTGCAAAAAAAGGAAAAAAATGCTGTAAATGTAGGTGACTTTAAAGGGAATTCCAACATTTTTTCTGCACGATTCAATCAGTGAGATGTCGAATCATTCAGAGTAGTCTGATGTGAATGGAGCAGTGTGGAGAAAGTCAGGCTTCTTCACAATTGTGGTGATAGAAACCAGAGGTTCCAAGGTCTAAAAGGCAAATATAAACATTTTATTTACTAAACAAAATGACCACTGAATCTGTGAAAAATATTGTTCATTTTGAAAAAATTAACAATATTTTGGGGACTATTTTGCCTTATAATGCCCTGCATGTACCACTCTGCCACTTAAGCCAAAACCTTCTCAAAACTATAGTTCAGCAATGTCTTCATATAATAATTTTCTGTGAGGACACATTTAGAAGCTTTAACCACTTTGGATGTCTGGTTCCCATCACTGCTTTGAACAGTACTGACTTACGTTTTTCACATTAAATCACTCAGAATGACTTTGCTTACATGTTAAACATTTAATTCTGATCATTGTTGAAAAAACTGGTGGAGGGGTATTGGAAAAATCTTCTGGTTGTTAAAACTATTTTAATGCTAAATTGCAGTCTGTCGCTGAGCTGTAGTCGTGGTCTGGGTTTGTCAGGTATGGTCACATCAACAGGGAGAAAGATAGAGGTGGCACACGGAGGTCTTGAGGGCCAATTCTTCCCATTTACGTGAGCGAGGCTTTCAATCCTCCATACCAAAGCACTGCTTATTGGGGTCAAAAAACAGCTCAGAGAAACTCTCAGAGCAGCGCACAGGCACGGAGAGAAGCGACGCATTGCAAAAGGAGGAAGAGAGAGAGGAGAAAAGCAGCATTTAATAAAAGGAATCAGTGACGGGGAGAGCACTGCACTTTGGAGGCTAAAGGTTATCGCACTTCCTCTGAACCCCACTACCGACGACACACACACACACACACACACACACACACACACACATTCACATACACTCCAGTTGCCATGGCAACATTACCTGAACAATGGCGAGATGTCAGAACTTGTAAGAGCTACCTGAACGTTCCTGCACACAAGCTTGGAGAGAGAAATGCAGAACTCAGAAATAGAAAAAGAGAGAGAGAGAGAGAGAGAAACGAAGTTAATAGTGTTTCAGGGTTACTGCAGAACAGACCTTTGTGAATTCATTAAGGATTCCAGAAGATAATTTGCTTTGGAGATGAGCTGTGCAGAGACAAGAGCAGCTCACAGGAGAGCAGCGAATGTCAGAATCTCATGAAAGAGCATGTCTGTATATATACCATCTGTCTTAGTGGTTTTATTAAAGGGAAATGCATATGTCACAGATCACTCTTAGTCATATTTATCACATCTATAGTGGGGTGCAAAAGTGTGAGGCCTCCAGAGAAAACGCTTCTATATTGCTTTTTTAATTGAGTAAAACATCTTTGATCATTTTACATAATTTTCAGAATTTCTCACTATTCGGTAAGTCCTTCTTTTGCTTTAATGGCAGCACATGACCACAAGAATGTGCAAAAGCCTGAACATGTGCTTCAGTACAAGCAAAAGGCCTCTACAGATTCAGTCACCATCACAAATTTGCTTACATTTGCGTACATGGTGAGCTAAAAATAGTGTAGAATCACAAATACCTTTTCATTAATATATTAGTTTTCTTTGTTTTCAGTTTTTCAAAATTCTAAAAATATCTGTTGTTCATTTTCTAATTTGAATTAAATCATATATATATATATAGATTTGGAAAAAAATAAGAGACCACAGCAAAAATGTTCAGTTTCTCAGGTTTTATCTTTTATAGGTGCTGAACAGCTTTGCCTCAGTTTTTAAGAACTGCTTACTATATTTATCCTAGTTTTCAAATAAAAATATTGTTCTTTAAAGCATAATTTTAAAGGAAATGACAAAACACCAAAATAAGAGAAGTGATGCAGTGTTCACAGAACTTGAATACTTCAAAGAAAACAAATCTCTTGTTCACTCAAACAAAATGGCAATAATTACCTTTGACGAACTTCTAGTAGAGTTTTACCATCCAACTGGTCCCATTGCAAGAGGAGAGTGTTGATTACAGCAGTGGTTTTTATACTTTTCCTCATTAAATAAGATTTGATTCAGGTGAT
>JBBPCZ010000115.1:19023417-19033829 GCA_037974445.1 Brycinus macrolepidotus | reverse complement strand
GGGTGTTGATAAAAACACCCCTCGCGCGCACACACACATACACACACACACACACACACACACACACACACACACACACACACACACACACACACACATACGCAGCAGTGCGATGCGTATGTGTCAACTGAAAGGAGATTAAAGGGCTCGCCTCAATAGAGCAAGACACGGAAAGAGAGAAAACGGAAGAGAAGGAAAGAAAGAGAGATTGAAAAAGAAGTGTCTTCTCACATGTTTCCATGTGCTTGTGTAAGCAAGGGAGCGAATCAGAGTGTGTGTACCTGTATTGTGTGTGTATGCACAAATCTGCGTGTTCATGTGTGAGTATGACTGAGTGAATGCATGAGGGATGGAGAGGGGGAAGTAGGTGATGGTGTGTGTGTGTGTGTGTGTGTGTGTGTGTGTGTGTGTGTGTGTGTGGGTGGGTCTGTGTATATGTGTGTGGGTATGTGTATATGTGTGGGTATGTGTGTGTGTGTGTGTGTGTGTGTGTGTATGTAATAAGCTGGTAACTCAGCCAGTGTGTGCAGAGGTAAATAGACTAGGGGATGTCTGTCTAGTATTAATAAGGCTCAAAGTCAGAGCAGAGCTTCTGTCAAAATGTTTGTTCTGTAATATAAATTGTGAGCATGTGTGTGTGTGTGTGTGTGTGTGTGTGTGTGTGTGTGTGTGTGTGTGTGTGTGAGAGAGAAAGAGATACAGAGAGAGAGAGAGAGACTCGGAGTGAGACAGACAACAGACATAAAGACAGAGAGAGAGAGAGACAATGACTCACAGAGAGGTAAAGAGAGTGAGAGTCAGAGACAGAGCGAGAAAAAGGAGGCGATACTTTCTGCAGAGCAGAAGAAATGTTGAAAAAACTGCACTATAGCAAAATTCTGTGACACAGAAATGAAGTTACAACACGTTAATAACATGACCTTGATGAACAGTTCTGCAAAATAAAGAAAAAAAATACATCAAAAAAGTCCAAACATTTCAAATATGTAGTATTTTCTACTCTTTCCGAGCAGAAGTAGAAATAGCAGTCTTCTGTGTTGCAGAAAGAGCCGTGAAAGTTCAGCTCAGCTTTTTCTGCAGTTACCAGATTAACCTGAATGTTGTTTTGTAAACAGAATGTTGTTTTGTTGTTTGCTAAAATGTACTCTGTTCATTTCTAGCTAATTCCAGCTTGCTGAGCTGGCTTACCGTCCCAGCAATCTTGCTTGGGGGCAACCCCAGGTTGATATGTTGATGTAGGCCTGCTGTCACACTCTTCTTCAGAATCTAACCCGATGCTGCAGCTGTTATATCAAGACACTTTCCTTATTCTCATAACTATATAACTTACACATTAACGTCATAAGTCTTAAGATCAATCGCCGAATATTGCCGAATACTCACCAAAAATCTAAATGATAAAATAAAACTGCTCCAGCTGTACATAATCAGCCAACAAGTAGCTGCCAGGTTAGCACAGTTGCATCAAACTGTGAGTTAAGTGATCTCAAGGCTGCCATTTTATCCACTTTCTGAGAAAACAGTGAGTCATGCGGTGTCTGAAACCACAAAAGAAAGTATATTTGAGATTAGTTAACAGCTCACTGTGGCTTGAGGCAAGTATGGGATGATTCAGGCTTGCAGTTTGTACTGTGCTAATTGGTGTGCATAAGCTTACACTTGTTCACTACATCAGCCTTGTAGCCCCAGTGCAAAACTAAAGATGTCAACTTCAGACATGTCGTGCCTGACTGACCACATTTGGGCTAAGGGGAATTTAAACTCTCTCTTTACATCCGGTCTGAACTGTAAGTGTGTTGTGAAGTATTATGAGGTATTAGAACTGATTACTAGATATTTGGATTAGGACTTTACTACACAAAACAGAGAGAGAGAGAGAGAGAGACAGAGCGAGAGAGAGAGAGAGAGAGAGAGAGCGAGAGAGAGAGAGAGAGAGACCCCCAGAAAGGTGAAGTGAAAGAGAGGCATAGACAGAGAGACAGAGAGAGAGACTGAGAGTGAGAGATAGACAGAGAGACCCCAGAGACAGAATGAGAGAGAGCGAGAGAGAAAGAGTGAGAGAGAGACGGAGAGAGACAGAGTGAGAGAGAGAGATAGACAGAAATTCCATTGTTTTTTAAAGGAATTCTACTGTCCTATCCTTTTTGTCTTCTCTCTTCTTTTGATCTGTCTCTCTCTATAACCTGATGCTCACTCTAGTCTCTCTCACTTTTTCACTCTCTTTGTCTCATTCTTATGTGCTCCCTCTCCCTCTCTCTCTCCCCACCCCCTCTCTCTTTCTCTCTCTCTCTCTCTTTCTCTCTGTAGTGCTAACTGTAGCGTTTAAACGGTTTACTCACACGTTAAATACCCCGGAATGCTGCAGGGTGATAAGGGAGCATAAGGAGCAGTGCTTATGAAGGTGTGGAAGAATGAACGAGAGAAGAAAAAATAAAAAGAAATAAAACCTGAAACAATTCAGCTGCGTGAGCCCGAGTTAATTCACTGTGCAAATAGAGCCGCAGCCCTGGTGGCTCTCAGTAGCCAATATCTCTGCTCCATTCCACTCCAGTACTGCAAAACACACTTCATGACAAGCTCTCTCGCTCTCTCTCGCTCCAGTGTCTGCAATAAAATCTTACTCCTTCAAAAAAGTGATACACATGACGTACATAGCTTAGAAGACTAGAAATAAATGAGCTGTCATATTAATCTAAACTAAATCATACTAATCTTGTGTATCAGAGAAGTCAAAAATCAAATACCAATGCATAACCAGATGAATAATGCCTATAAATGCAGCCCCTTTTAATGTAAAAGAATGTTTTATTTTACCCCAGTTTAGTCACAGCCATTTTCTGTTGCTTTTCTTCCATCACCACACAGACGCCCAGTGTGTGTGTGTGTGTGTGTGTGTGTGTGTGTGTGTGTGTGTGTGTGTGTGTGTGTGTGTGTGTGTGTGTGAGAGAGAGAGAGAGAGAGAGAGCTGGTGAAGGCCAAACACTCCTCCTCTGATGCATATGCAACCTGTCACTGCATCTGTTTGAACAATTGTCCACATAGGACTGCTTAGTGCATCAGTGTGTTTGGAAAGGAAGACTGAGCAGCACTCAGCTTCCCCATGTTCAACCACGGGAGATAGAGAGAGCCTCACTTCATTTCCAGATACACCACAGAGGAACAGCACGTGAGCATGAGATGGATGACAATGACAAAAAATTTTACATCACAGTATCTATGGTATCATGTCAGGAGCTGTAACAGACAAAGTGCACCAGCAAACCCTCAGTGACAATTTAAACGGAGCTGCAAGTACAATGATTTCGCAATTTAATTTTTAATAACTATTTAATAAAGTAAATAATATAATGGCAAACTAATGGTACTGAACAATTTACACTGCTCTCTATAACTGGTGCAAATCTGCCTTTTTCTGCCTCCTGCACTTTATCAGAATTCTAGTAGTTATATCAATTACCCCAAGCATATCGAGATATAAAATTCTCATAATAAAGGTAACATCATCACATTGCCCACCGCTAACATGAGGTTACCAAACCCTTAGCCCAATGCTCTCAATCCTCTTCCGTCTCAGTAAAACATTAGTCTTTCCTGCTTTTATCCATCTTTAATATCTTACTTTATAACATTATCTTTATAAAATGGGCAGTATATTCACACATGTTCAAATATATGGATATCCAAATAGATCTTATTGTTTCTTAGTATTTGTTTACATAATTGCATGTCATTTTTAGAAATGTTTTTTTAATGTATAATGAATAATGTATAATGTAGATATGCAGGACACAAGAAACTGATAATAGCATCTCACATTAACTATAACTTTGATAAGTTATGCAATATTTTAAATAAAAAGATGACAAAATTGTACAGTGTAAGTGGTGTGAGTTATCGTTTTTGTCAAACAGCAGTGTTTTCAATCACCTGTGCCTTGGGGTCTCTCTATTATTGCGGTTTCTCTATCCATTGACACCTCTTACTACAAGAGCTGTGTATACAAGGCTATCTGGACTGGGCATGGCTCCTCATTCCCCTCTCATGAACTCTGCACCCTTTAGTCGTCTTGGGAAAAATACCAGAACATCAGTTCCACCACCACCAGACTCTACAAATCTTCTTCCCTCAGGTGCTCAGATTACTGAACACACTACTGCCCCCAACAGCAAAAGGTTCCTCCCAGCACCAACCATAGATTCATCACACATCCACCAATCATCACTGCACACCTGTGCTTCAAATTCTTTAAATCTAAAATGCTGCTAAAAAAGACTCAAGCATTGCACAGTTTACAACTGTTTGCACTAGTTCTCCTATTTATTTATCTACTTTTATCCCCATGCATTTATCGTTTTGTCTAGTTGTCCTGTCTAGTCAGTGTCATGTGTATTTGCTGTTTGGTGTTTTTATTGTACACAGTATATTCTATGTTCTGTACTATCATGTATCAACACATTATGTAGCCCTTTTTAAAATGCTGCTGTTGTGTGTTGAGACCTGAACACCATTTCATCGCAGTGTGTAGAAGTTATATTGGGGAATGACAAATAAAGAAAAAAAAAAAATCACTAAATCAGTTGAATGATCAGATACACATCACCTGTTAAGCTAGGAACATGCAGTGAACAAATTTTAATTCACTGAAAAAAATGTTTTTATACATCAATCAGAACTTCCGCACACAACGATCTAATGCTAAACCTTCTGGGGTTTTTTTTTTTTTCATTTCTAACATGCAATGTTCTTGTAGGGATTTTCAAGTCCTTGTTTAAAATACGGATTTATTAAAATGTCCAGGCCATGTAGGTTTCTTTACATCCCTCTTTACTTGCGTCGGCTCCAATTTTGTCTCTGTCTGTATTTCTTCTGTCATTCAATCACTCATTTTCTCCCTCCCCCTCTCTACCTCTCCCCTATGGCCTGCGTCTTTCTCTCTATTTAGACTCAGAGTGCTCTGAAGGACGTGGGTGTTGACAAAGCCCATCTCCAGCTCGAGGTCAGGGCTTTTACTCAGAGAGAGCTGCTGGGAGAGCGCTTTCAAATCTTCACTGACTCATTAAACTACATGCAGCCCTAATTTCTTGAAAGCACAACAGAAGTCATCGCTCTCCACCTCGAGCCCCGGCTGCATTTGTTTGATGACCCTGCAGCATAAAACAAGGTTGATAAACACGGCACCACAAAGCAGACCAAATTCGATTACACCTACCGCTGGGCTTTCAGAACCGCTCGCACACAAACGCGGCCAAATAGAAAACAGACTGGTCAGATCAACCTAAAAGGGCTTTCAGAACGACATGTGGAACACTTCTCCAGGAGAAGTACTGCTGCTGGACAGTCAAGGCATTTTCATTTCGAAAATTCAGATAGTTACTCCCGCCTGTATTTACGGAAAGGAGAGTACTTTTTCCTCACTCTGTGAAAAAAATTCCTCACATTTCCTCACTCAAAAAGATGAGTTTAATGTACAAAGTGTTAAAGTTTCAAAATGTACCATTCACTCCCCAGTCCATATACAGAAAGTAATCTGCATCTGAAACAGCTGTTTTGGATTTGTTGTTTTTGTGAGGTCATGATGTCATGTACTTGTTTTTATGATGTATATTTACATATATCCACCTATTTAGCGTACTTTAGCCTGCTCTTTGGCTCTGAAGCCACAAGAAGTGATTCAGCCGGACTGCTTTTTGAACAAGGCAGCCAGTCAGAACAAAGTTCATTTGTATATCACTCCTGAAGGCACTGTTTGATTGTAAGGGATAAGGACAGGTTGGAAAATGGTCATGGAAGAATAAATTATGACTGGTACATAAACCCACACAAACATTTTAAGCAGACCTTGGGGAAAAAATAATAATGTACAACAAAAATTTAGGACATGGACTCTTTAATGGTTTGAAATAATGGCCTTTTGAAGGAAATTGTGCTCATACTGTCTAATGTCTTCTGTTTTCTTGATTTTTTTAAAAAAAATTTTGGATTCAGCATTTTTTGGTGGGTAGCTGCAACAATCGCCACGACACCACAACAGCAGCATGATGATCGTCACTGCCATAACTGCATATTTCTGGTTTTTCCCTTTTCTATGAGCGCACAGCTTAGTGAAGTGTATTTTAAACCAAAAGCAGGAACCAATCCATTTCTGCCTTCCTGTGGTGTCCTGTGTTAATTTTATACCAGACACGCGTGGCAAGAAGCAGCAGAGGCCAAGGCGCAGTTTTATGTTTTGAGTCTATTTTTTGTTGTTGGCCGTGAGCGTCATGCCACTAGAAGCACAAAAATACAAGAACAAACGACACTTCTGGTGCATCTGTCACTCGCGAGCAGGGGCATGAACAAAAATGTAAAAACATCAGGGGCTGAGCCCATCCATAGCTACAGGAATATATTTTGAGCAGGGGGTGTGTACCACTGGCGAGCTGGGGGATAAAGTATATAATCAAATTACACATCTGTTTTTCAGGGTACTTCTTTTCACTGCGCTTATCCCTTTGCTATGTCTTTAGCATTCTAAAAGCCTGTTGATTAATGTTGTCTGGCATAACTTGCTAGCTATCATTCACCATGGCATCATCTACTTGTTGACTGCAGCCAGTCTCTTCTCCATGTTTTCACACTGAAAAAGTGTACACAAAACAGCAAGCAAAACGCCTGGAAACAGCATGAATCACAACATTTCAATGATTCATAACATTTCTGCTGGAAAGATACCATTAATGGCAAAAGGTGGCCTGCCGCATTTTAACATACATCAAAAGCACCATTACTTAACACATCCTGAATGCAGCAGTGGTCTTGATGTCCCTGCAGAGATACTTTCGATGGACTGATCAACTTGGCTTCTGAGATTCTGTGTTGTTTTTAAAAGCTTTGTAGAAATCTTTGGATTTGTGTGATGGACATCACCATTTGTGCACAGACCTCTCAGTTCATTTGTTCTTTAACTAAATCTCACTAGCCAATAAGCACAAGAATCTTCTTTGCTGAACTGTGCAAATGTCCCTCTGAGGCTCTGTTTACTTAAAATAGGGATTTATATAAAGATGCCACTAAATGGATTCTTCAGCTGAAATTAATTTTAGTACCAAGCTAACCATCTCAGTCTAGGTTATTTAACATATATTTGTACATTATTATGTGATGTACTATAAAATGTGAGGCTTTTTTTTCCCAGAAACATCTGGGCTTGTAGCCCAATCGCCAAGACCTAGTCATGCCCTTGCTTACAGTGGCGTCTTTTAAAAAACCCAAAGTGTTTTGGATTGCTCTAATACCACATGACCTGTGGTATAAAATAAGCTGATGTTGTTCTAATGCATGTTGTTTATATTTCATTTTCTGTTTAGTGCCGTGCAAAGACATTGGCTTAATGTTTTATAATATTTTTAAAGAAACAAGCAAAGTTCTGAAAGTGGTGGTTTTGCATATTGAAGAGATAAAGCCCTCAAAAACAAGTGTTGTAGAAAAACAAATGCCATTACAACAGCCCCTTTTTGATATGGTGGGTAACCCCAGCATCATTTGAACTCTTCACTTACGAGTACACTCACAATCTGTTTTGCCTTCTTAACTGTGTGACTCTGTGAATGTGTGTTACCTTCTTTTCCATGATCTGCAGTTGTTCTTTGTAGAAAGCAGCCAGATGTTTCAACTCAGCATCTTTCCTCGCCACTTGCTTGGCCTTGGGGAGACAGAACAAAGAGAGAGAACCAATGAGACATAGATAGAGACGCTTATAGCGATGTAATCTTACTTGCTCTGACATTTCCCATTAAGCAGAGCTGTATTCCTCATGTTTTGTTTTTCCAGAAATGTGATCTTTTGCCCCACTTCACAATACTACCTCAAATTTCTGCCAACACTTTTCACTCTACATGAGTTGTCGCAATATTCTGGAATGTCTTTCACACCAGATTTAAATTAATACAAGTCCCGCACCAATATCTGGACAACTGGCAAAACTAATGTAGCATGAAAGAGGCTTCAGGGTCATGTTTGGAACCTTGTAGCTCATGAACTGATGGATTTTTGCAGCAGACTGCTGACAGGTGGAATGGTCCCAGAAGACCCAGCTGATCTGAAAGCAGGTCTCATGTTCTCATGAGGTGGATCGCTTTCTTGATATGGCGACTCCAAACTGGTTTCGGGATCAGCCCAGAGAATAAAAATGACAGAATATGTAGGTTTGCAAGGCAACAAAAATCCAGTCACATGTTGTGAAACTGAAGTATGAAGCAAGATGTACCTGAGAGACTGAAGCTACCTTAAAAAGCCATCCAGCACATAAAGACCTTTGCAGCAAGCACAAAGAGAACAGAAAAGAAATGATTAAAATGGAGAAAAGCAAGCAGAGCACAGGCGCAAGCACAAGAGGCAATTCTACAGAGAGAAACAGAAAGAGACAAAGAAATAGAGAAAGAGAGTGTAAGACAATGCAGTTAACTATGGGTGGGCGATAAGGCAAAAACATAACATCACCATACATGGACACATTTTCATGGCACATGACACGCATCATGATATTTTGTCTTCTATGGTCTGATGAGAAAAGAAGCCCCAGCAGCGCCACGTCTAAAAAGCACTAGAAAACTATGAGTACAATAGTGTTTGTTCAGTGTTTCATGCCCTGTGCTACAGCAGGGATGTGACAAAACCAGAAATTGGATGCTGAAATCGATACCAAGTGTAGCATCACAGTTCTGATACTAAAAAAAATGTTAAAAATGCTCATCCCTTTCTCAAGTCAAATTGTTGACTGAATAGAAGACAGAAAAAAAAACAACATTTTTACAGCTAAATTCACATTAATCTTTTAATTAATCTCTTTTTATCAATATAACACTCTTCAAATGCAGGAAAAATACAATGTCCACCTGGTGCTGGCTAATTTAAAGAACTAATTAAACGTAGATGTGATTAATACGGATAAAATATATCACCACCATAAATCAAGACATTTTCACGATACAGGATAAGTGTTAGGACTTAACGAACCATTTGAATTTGTATTTGTTCGTTATGTTGGTATTCTTTTTCCATATTTACCATTTACAGAGTTCATCCTTAATACTTTAGGCCCCAACAGAATTCTCTAATTCTAACTGACACCACACAGCCAGAAGAAAGAGATAAACAGAAACAGCAGCACGGCAAATCATTGAATTTGTACAAAGTCACTTCACTATTTACGTTACTGCACTCACAACGTAATTTATAAAGCTGAAGTTGACTTTTTTATTTTCAGTTGAGTCTTAAATTGGGATTGAGGTCTGGCAATTTGTGTCCCAGTGTTCCATCATGTTCGCTGAACCAGACACACACAGATTTGGACCTACGCCGCCTACTGCTGTCATGCTGGAATGTAGGGGTGTCAACGTTGTGTGTTCTGCTCGGACGTGATGCCCACAGTTAGTGGAAGAGTGGGCTAAAATGGACAAGAGTTGGTGTAATCTTTACCTGACATTACTGCTGCTGTCACCATGTCAACTGGATGCTTAACCAAGTATTACAGAAGAAATGATGGAGGTGACTATTTTCGTCCAAGGAGCTGCCTGCACTAATTAAGTTAAGCAAAACTAATTATGGTCTCTTTGTAATGAAACATAGAGTACGGACGACATCCACAATATGCTTAGGAAAGAATATTATGACAAAACGATAAATTAACAATAAATATTTTTCTATAGTCCACCTCAACCTTAGGTACTAAAAATAACGAAAAGTTAATGTGTTGTATTATCCACCCCAACTGCAACGACTGTAATTACTGAAAGTTAATGTGTTGAATTCTTTGCCAAATTGCAGTACTGAAAAAATGCATTCAGTACTTTGTGCAACTCTACACTACAGTAAATCCATTCAAAAAGGACTGATGATACTCTTTTTGTAACAAAATAAGGTGTTTTTTAAGTCCTGACAATATCCACGATATGCTCAGAAAAGCATATTGCGATGTAATCTATCAAGAAAAGAGGAAATATGGTCATATCACCCACCTACAGTTAACCCACCATATGCAAATGAGTTAATTGACAAGGTAAAATGTTATGCAGTAGTAATGACATGTTTGCTACTGACAGATGAAATTTACACTCCAAAGTCGAAGGATTAAAATAAGAATGACAGGACTGAATTACAGCACTTATGACTTGGTTTCAATAGTCTATGATCCTTTCTTCTTGACCTATTATTACTGCACCACAAGTGCTTGCATATGTGTGTGTATGTGCGTGTGTGTGTGTGTGTGCCCCTGTCCGCCGGAATGCCACCTGTAGGACAGCCATCTAATGCCTGTGTGACACATTAAATGAAATACCACACAATAGCCAGGCTTTCAGAAGCTACACACACACACACACACACACACACACACACACACACACACACACACACACACACACACACACACACAC
>JBBPCZ010000115.1:18997183-19009670 GCA_037974445.1 Brycinus macrolepidotus | reverse complement strand
TTAACGCGTTATTTTTTTTCAAATTAATTAATCGCAATTAACGCGTTAAATTCCCACCCCTAATATATATATATATACACACACACACACTAGTATAATAATAGGCACATCTGTGAGAGTTGGTTGATAGCATGGCAGAAAAGCAGGAAAAAGAGAACAGTTTTGCACCAAGTCTGCAGGGCCACCATAGGTGAAAACAGAAAATGTGGGATAAGAGACAGATATAAAAAGAAGTTCTTACCACAAGCCTTCTATGATGCCAGCACATAGCAGAGCACTGCCAAGACCCTGCACCATATTCAGCAAAGACAGGATGGCAGCATACACATAAAAGCTCCTCTTAGCTACAGGAAGAGCAAGAACAGGATTTAGACTACAGAAGGCTTTCAGTTATTTGGCATTAATAAGATCAGGTCAATACAGGGCACCCCTGGAAATGAAGAAATCAGGACTCACATGGTAATGATATTCTTTCTCTGATCGGGGTTTTTGGCAGGATAACTATCAGAGAATAAACCTATAGGAAAAGCAAGGGAGTCTTCCTTCAACAAAATGTCCTTTTTTCAGAGCAGAAACATTAAGAACAAAAAACAAAAACATCTTCACGAACACAAGCACAGAGTGCAACATTAACTACATTTATAAGTGAAGTGAGTGAAAGTGACCATTTGTCATACGTGACCACACCACAGCACACAGTGTGAACAGCACGAAATTCTTCCTCTGCATTTAACCCATTCACCAAGTGAAGCAGCGGGCAGCCAGGAACACGGCGCCCGGGAAGCAGTGTGTGGGGACGGTACCTTGCTCAGGGGTACCTCAGAGGTGCCACTAGCAGTCTTGGGAATTGAACCCACGACCTCCTGATCACAGGGCAAACGCCCTAACCACTAGGCTACCAACTGCCCCAATATCCACTTGATATGCACATGATATGCACAACATGCACATAGCCCAAAAACAATGGTCTAAGCATTTACATGTCCTACTCTGTCTTGAATAGTCTGTCCAACTTCATCCTGTATGTTTTAGTTACGCTAAGCTTAGGTTAGACGGCAAAAGAACCAAGCTGTTCACTTAGTCAAGTAATTAGTTAGAGTAATATAGAACCACTGGTGTGTGCAACATGTAGTAAGCGAGAGAGCAGGGCTTGTATTGACCCATTACCAAAAAAAAGAAGCAGGAGCTGGCCAGCCAGAAGTGTCTCCCCCCGTGACCATAGATGTTGAAATCATCAGCAGAGAGATGCTGGTCAGGGTACAGGATCTCCAGTGTACCCTGTAACAGGAAGGAATATATCATGGACCTTATCAACATGTGCAGATAACAAATTACCCCCGTCAGAACAAAACCCTTTCCTCTCCACTTGCCATTTCTAAATCATCTGAAAATGTCAGGTGTTATTTACACAGTGCCAAAATGGTCATGATGAACAGTTAAGTATCATGTAAAGCTACTTTTTAGGAGTTTTTAAAGGCAATGTTATATAAAACTTAATACACTTAAAAGATGTGTTATCAGCTGTTAACAACATTACCCGTTATTTACAACTGTTAATAATTGCTGAAAGTTCAGACTTGTACCTGTGTAATGGAGTACGCTAGTGCTAGGACTGCAGTTATGGCCAGCACACGTTTGATACTTGATTTACTCTCCAAATGACCTACCACAAAAAAATTTAATTTATTTCACAATGAGCACACATGCACGTCAGTGTACACATCAATCATATTTGTTATACTGAATTAACTCCATTTTGTACCAACATCAGTTGCATGTTTTCATTTCTGGTGAAAGTCCACATACAGAAAGCATGCATTATAGTACAGAGGAGTACAAACTAATATAATCACCAAAGACGACCAGGTCTAACAAAGCTTACCGAAGGCCAGGCCCAGTATGATGACACTGAGCTCGATGGTTAGCAGGAAGAATCGAGTAATTTCCCACAGCACCTGTAGGCAGAATACAGCCCTTATCAGCTTTTATTACAATATAAACTGCACTAACACAGAGCCTCACCCAGTAGAAGCCATTTCACACCCTCTCTTCTACTGAAAAAGTTCCCAGACAGTGGCTCGGTTCATTTAGAAAGGAGAAAATTGAGATTGGACCCACTGGGTTTCTCCATAAGCTAAGAGAAGGCACTGATTTCTCCTTTTCTCTTATCTTTCAGTCTCACTAATGACATTGGCTTTATTATAACATTCATCATTGTGAATTATACATTTATTGAATATAATTATTACTACACGCTTGACCAGTCACCTGGCTCTAAAGATGATGAAAGTCAAACAATGACACTTCGGTCTTCCCCTTGAGTTTAACTACAGAGTACGATTTCCAAATGTCTGAGTTCTACTGCCAAATTTCTCTCAGATCTGCTTTACATATTTCATAGCAATTCAACCATCCACACACACGGCAAGAGAACACTGCTTTTAAAATTCGGATTACTGTTTTATACATATATTTACTGTTGTTGAAGGTCAAGCTAGGCAAACAGGAGCATTAAAGAAATAATGACACTCTTAAATTTACCAATGAACATAAATAACACAAACACATACAGTATGGAAGTGTAATTACTCTCTAATATTAAAACCTACCCAACTGGTTGCATAAAAATGCTCTAAAAAAACTATACCTTTCAGGGTAAAAACGCTATCATTGGGGTGGTACTCTAAAGAGTACTTTAATACTTTTAGTTATGGAACATAACTGTGCTATATTGCAACATAAATACCTTTTTTGCAATTATACTGACTTTATTCACCATGTCATTTAAAAAATCTTAAAAAGGTGCAAACATGCCCTTTTCTGGGAAAGTAAATACAGTAAATACAAGATACCACTTCAAGGTACACAACTGGACCTTAAGGACCATGGTGTACCTTTTAGGTAGCATTTATATTCTTTGTAGCTTAAAGGAACAAAACCTTACAAAAATGCAATTATAAAGAACGATAAAGCATGACCAGGCATTATGCCCATGCTGTTTTCAGCTACTTTGTGATCTTCTGTCAAGTTTCATTTATGTATGTTTGAAATACAGAACTATAATAATAGTGGATATTATGAGAACAAATCACAGGGTAATTTTCTCATTGTTAATGAGAATAGTCATATAACCAAATGCGAAATATTCACAAGAAAATCAATGTGGATGACCATATAAGGGTGGCTTTTTTTTTGTTCAAATGCAGATTTTCTCAAGATTTCATCTGCTCTAGACATTGTTACTCTGGTGGAAAACCTAAATCCACAGTCATTACAATCACATCTCCATGCTTTCTGGAGGAAGGTCTCTTTCAGACAGGATATGTGTTTTCTTTACCTTGTCTATTATGACAGCAGAGCTGGATGCACTCACAGTCATGGAGACAACAGCACGAGTGATTCCTACTGCTGCCACTACAAACACCTACAGCAGAAAAAAGAAACAGCCACTTCAGTGAAGCTCTAGGTTTTTGATGCTGTCAACATGCGCTGATCTGGGACCAGTTTACATGAGAAACCGTCCTCAGATCAGCGGGTAGTAGGAGCAGCTTACCAGTGCGTAGAAGGCGATGAAGATGGGGCTGGAGGTGAGGCGGATTTTGGCGCGGGCTGATGGCAATTTCCAAATCAGGAACATCAGGAAGGCCACATTAGGTACCAGCAACAGCAAGTCCCAAAAGCGCACCCTAATAAAAAAGGTGCCAGACACTGGGCTTAGTTCAGTCAAACCTACCCATAGCCATTGCACAGTAATATATTAAGCTATATTCAATATATTGATGATGAATGAGGGGAAAAAACAAATCATGCAGTGTGAGTGCTTGAGAAATCAAATAGAAGAACCTGTCATTTACGGTACACCAAACATTTCATGTGACATATTGCTTTGCCCCGACCACAAACAAAAGTGAAAGTTATTTTAAACACAAGTGGAATTGCCCAAGAATTACAATTACAAGGAAGTGCTACACAGAGGACTTTTTGCTGACAGATAACAGGAAAGGGGAAGCGAGGCCTCACATTGTAAATCACAAACAGCAGCACATGACACGAACACCCTGTGGGATACTGAACTGAAAGGGGCGAAAAGTGCAGATCTGTATCTACAAGCGGTGAAAAGACATTTATGATGTAAGCACAGTATCCACTATTTCAATTTAATTTCCAAAATGAGCCCATAACACACATCTGATCTGAGGCCTTGAGAACTGGAAAGGCTGTGATGTATGAGAATAAGGATACCTGGAGTTGCCAATGTCCTCGTAAAGGACCTGTAGACACCTGTGTGGATGGGTGATGTTGGCTTCGGGGGGCCAGGTGGGCAGGACTGATGTGTTCTCCACTGCTGGAAGCGTGGTACCATTTCCATACTGGGCAAACCTCACCACGGCAGTCACCGTGTCCAGCATCCTGCATGCAGTCTAAACAACAACACACACACACACACACCTGATCAGCAATAACGCACCATAATACAGTTAAACGTGAACAACCACCCTGATGAGGCAGTGCGTAAAAGGCGATGAAGTGGAAAGAGACCACTCTATGACTGCTGCTGACTATTTATGGTTTGGATGGTGGACCACTCTCAGCACAACAGTGGCAGTGCAGCTCAGTGCACACATCTGCCCACTTGAACCTTTTTGGCCACCAGTGGAACAGCCAAGGCTTCCTAACCTGTACACTGCTTTGCCATACTGTGTTTCTACAGTGTGAATACCCTAGCAGTGTAAATGTACAAGCTTTTGTGCCAGCTCACAGTATGCAGGGCAGGCTGAGGAACAAAATGTGACAATGTTAGACACACAAGAAAGCTTCTTAAGATCTTTGCGACCAATCATGCAGCTACACTAACTTTAAAGGTACTTCCCAGTTTGTGACGCTACATATGCAAAGAAACATGACAATTTCTAGTAAATGAATTAATGTTTGTCTGATGAAGTCACAAAACGAGATTAACATTATGACTCCTTCATAACACAGCTCACAGTCCACAGCGCAGATAAAAGTATTGGATTTCTCCTTTACTTTGAGCCGTTTTGTTGACCTCGCTGCCAGTGTAACAGGTTAGTTATTTAAGGGTGTGAATGAGGACCTCCAAGGATTCACTTGGCCTAACTACATAAATTCCATCAAAGATCAAAGGCAGGTTGTCAACGAACAGTGTGCCAGACAGACCAGCCACTCACCAATCGATAATAACAGAGTAAGAGAGCTGAATCTTGTTTAAATCCTTTGAAATATTGCCTGTTGTACGGCTGGCATCTGTATCTGTCTAATACTGTTAACAAAAGCGTAAAAAAGCACTAGAAGACAGCTGTGAACATCTGCCTGATAAGTTTTATTATACAACCAGGCAACGTTAGCTCTCACTAACATTAGCTAAGTTAGCTCCCAGCAGCCAAACAGTTTTAGTTTAGGTTGACAGCATTCAATCTGACCACCACCAGCCCTCGGCTGGAGTATTTTTATTTTTTTTTTATCATAGTTTATTGTTTAATAGCCTGAAGTCACACAGTAGTATCTGTTCTGATCAATACTGTCAATACTGTTTATCAGCTAAGCAGTTAGCCTCTCTGTGCCATCGGCCCCGGCTCGTATTTACAACCAAAAAGGGCAGTACGTGAACTATTAACTGTCCTAAATGTGCTCTACCTTTGTTTGAAAATGCTTCAGGTCAGATGTAGACGTGTTCCCTGTTCGAATAAACTGAGCTGTAAACGAGAAACATAGCAGCTTTCCGCTCCGTCCCGATGTTTACTGTCGACACAGCAGCGTCCGACATTACCCGAGTACAACCGAGTCTACCCGAGTCCAGCCGAGTAGTAGTTCGTCACCGCCGTAACCTGGCAACGCACGTGAGGACACACCCACTGAGGGAAAAAAAGCCAGCACGGGCAGGAGCTTCAAAATAAAAGACACAAACACAACGTTCTAAATAAAAACAGTCTTGCAGTTCCGTTATAATGAGGACAAGATTTATGGGCAGATTTATGGGATAAGCCCTCCACCCTTCAATCCCCTGCTGATAATTTTAAATTTACAAACCGAGATGCCCTGTATATACAAAATACAAGATTTAAAAATGCTAAATGGTAACTGACGTTTTTGCACTCATAGTTCAATCGCAGCCTAGGCTCTGAAATAACAAGTCATTCTAAGATCCACCTTTTGAACACCTTTTTTTTTTTTTACACGATTACTACTAGTTATAACATTATATCAGTTATAACAATTTTAATTATTAAAACAACGATATAAAATTATCTTAAAATTATTAATGTTATTAACCATAATGGTGCTAAACAACAACAATAAAGCAAAAAACAAGCCTTTTGTAAACAAACAGGAAAAACTGCAGGTTTTGATTTTATTTTTGAAATGCAAGAACATTTTATCATAGACAGAAAAAAAGTTTTCATGAGTTGACTGTGTTTGTAGTAGTTCAGAATAATCATTGAGAAGCTTTGTTTGTGTAACACAGTGTATTTTAAACCTGTTCCTCAGGAAGAGCTCCATTACCAGTTTGTGAGCCAGATCAGGTGTGTTTAATCATAGACTATCTGACACCGCACAGTGCCATGGGTCACCAGGAGTTGGATTAAGAAATATTGAGTAAAACAATAAGCGTTACAAACTGTTTAACATTATTCACATAATGCTATTCGAGCTTTAGGATGACCAGACATCATTCTTATAGCCAAATAGACAGGTTCAGTGAAGTTCACTCGGGAGGTATACAGATGAGTTTTGGCACCAGTAACATTGCTAATGCTAGAAAATGCCACACTGTTGCTGCTGAAGCTGAGGCGGATCTCCACCTTCTGCAGAGATGGGGTGCGCATGAGCGGGGTGTCCCTTCCTCCTTCATATGCCCTCAGTAAATTATCACACCACATTAGGCACCAAGCCCCACTGCTGCTTTCTATACCACTTCCAGGCCCGGAGCGTGGCAACCCTCCATAGCACAAACCCAGGACCCAGGAGCAGCCCTCTGCCTGTAGTCTCCAGCAGTGCTCTCCTCTAGAAAAGCTCTGAGAGCTCAGAGCCTGCAGAAAGCTTGTGAATCTCAGGGTTCCAGCCGGATACAGTTGCTTGGCAATACTGAAGGACACTGTCTTGAGATCCTCTGACAGGACCAGGTTAGGATGGAGAGTCTCTGAGTCGAAAGTCACCTCAGAAGGGTTGAGAACGGCTCGTAAACGACGCTGGGCAGCTCCAAGTTTGAGGCGTAGTTGGTAATTCCGGCGCTCCATTTCAACACACATACTGGTCATGTTGCCGTTTGGCTCTTCTTCACTTAATCCTGTTTCCAGGGGGTCTACAATTAGTGTTGCAGCACATGCTTCAATGCTCTGGACCCCTTCATTAAATCTGTCATCATCTTGCTCCTCCATCAGTGTGCTCACCTGGAGCTCTGTGTCCTTCAGGTGCATATGGAGATCTGAGACCTTTTGGACCATGCTTTCCACAGCTTCTTCTCTGGGCTTAAGCTCGGTCTCTAGTAGCTCCATCCCTTCTGTGCTGTAGCTCTTCAGAAGTTCCACCATCTCTTCAAGTACTGTCCTCACCTCTGTTCTAAGTTCCGCGTTTGATGCCTTGACTGCTGCTTCTCTTTCCTTTGCCTTGGCCAGCAGCTCATCCACAAGTGTGATCTTGTCTCGGAGGTCTGCCATCACTGGAGTTAGCCTGAGTGTGTGTTTGCTTGTCTCTGATTCTGCAGAAACAGAAAAGGAACCCTCAGCAGCCTCTTTGTCTATGCTGCCCACTTTCTTAGTTTCATAATCTACTTGGCTAGAGCTGGACTGCCCACCATTGTGGTCCATCGCCTCTACTTCTTCTCTCTGGAGTCCGACTCCAGCTGTTTGCTCAATGGTGTCCTTATAGCTTTTGACGATGTTTCTAAGCTTAAAGTTCCTCTGTGGGAATTCCATGTCCTGGTACTCCACTCTGCACTCCGGGCAGTGATGCTGAACTTCAGGTCCACAGCCCTCGGAGCTTCGGCTGTCCTCCAGGCAGGTCAGGCAGAACGAATGTCCACAATGAAGAGTGACAGGATCAGAAAACAGATGGAGACAGATGGGGCAACTGAGCTCAAGTTCCAAAGCACTCTCAGAGAAATCTAAAGCCATCGTGTGCACCTCTGGGAACCCTGTGGAACACAGAATACTTCTAAAAAATCTTGTTTTTTCTTCATTTGGACAAATACACTAAAGTCATTATATTGTAACAGAAGCAGATTATCAGTCTGTCTGAAATATAGATAAACTTGATGATATTATGGTGAGACATTCAAAACATAATCTTGAATAAAGTAAAGTGAACACACCCCAGCACAGCACACAGCGTGAACAATGAAATTCTTTCTCTGCAACTCATTCACCAAGTGAAGCAGTGGGCAGCCACCAGTACGGCGCCCAGGGAATACAGTGGAAAACTGAGGTTTGGCAGTAATAATAATAATAATAATAATAATGGTGATAATAAGAAGAAATAACAATAATAAGAATTACAATATAATAAAATTAAAATAAAACATGCATGTTAATTAAGCTTGCATCACCTTATACACTTTTTAGACCATCTGTACATGAAAGAAGCATTTCTTAACCCTTGTAATGTGTTAGAAAGCTGCCCACATCTTTAGTGACCCGTGATTTAACTCAGCCCAAAATACTTAAAAAAAAAAAAAACACTGAGAAAACAAATATTGTTTTTCACCTCATAGCTAACTTAGTATGTGTTCATATCAGTGTAAACACTGTTTTAAATGGAGTTTTTTTTGCCCCATAGACCTTTCATCTTACTATATACCACTCGTTTTCAATTAAAAAAATGTTTAAATTCACTCATTATATTTCCTATAATGAAGACAATTGCTAAGTATATTATCTGAGTCTAGTAGACTAATATTTGACTGATATAGACTAATAGACCAAAAATACTTTCTTTTCTTTTCTTTTTTAAATGAACATTATTAACTATAGAAACATCTGTGGTGTTACGGGTCAAAATTGACCCGCATAGATTTATGTTAGGAAAAGGGCAAAAAGTGCTTTCTTTTTCATAAAACCATATTTATTTTACTCAGAATAACTTAAACCATGAATTAAACCATACATTGAACATTGAAAAACAATATGGGGTGTATGTGTGGTGTTTACATGATGCATGAATCACAGTATGTGATTGTTTGTGTGCTCCTTGCAGATGTGTTTCTTACACGTGTGGCAAGTGGTGCCAGTTTTTCTGTCCTTGTTGGAGGGGCAGGACTGGCACCTCTTTCTCTTGCTCCCTCTGGCATCCCCTGTCTGGTTCCTTGTGCAGGATGCTAGTGTGCTTGGCATATACTGCCTGAAGGGACGGCGGCCGTTCATCCACGGTAATCTCTGGCCCCTGGAATGTACATGAATGGCAATTGCTCCACCCATTTGTCCCAAACATCCATAATGGGAGCAAGTTTGTCATTCATACGCTGAGCAACTCTTTTCTCTCTACTGTCCAAGCAGATCACTCTTGACAACACATGAAGGTCTGAAGTGACATAGTAGCACGAAAAATAGAACGGCCAGACTCACCATCCCATAAGCTGGACGTAGCCTCATTACAGGATCCGTACACCCCAGCAAGAAGCAACAGCCCATGTAAGCATCCAGCTGTGTTTTGTCTCCATCTAGCTATTGCCAAACACCCCTCTCCCTTCCATGTTGGTCATCTCAAGCAGGATGTTCTCAAGAGATGGTGGTATGAACAGCTCAAATGTTGTCTTGATGTCTTGGGCATGCGACACAGCGTATCTAGTAGGCCCCGGAGTCATTTTGATGATGTTCTCTGTTGGTGCTCTGCATTGGGCTTGATGACCATGAAATGTCACCTTTTCTGGATTTGAAGACCTCTCTTTGAGCATCTGTGTCATCTGGGTCCTCCTCTTCATCAGATGTGTCTTCTTTGAACATCCTCCTCAGTTTCACTTAGCTCTCTGTCCTCAGGATCACGTTTACTTTTACGTTTACGGCATTTAGCAGACGCTCTTATCCAGAGGGACGTACATCAGTATCACTCTCATGATCAAAGATATGATCAACTGCATCATAAACAGTGAATCTCTCGCTCACGTTAACTGATGCTACTACAGAATGAAACTGATAACATCTCACCCAAACCCTTTTTATAGATGCCAATGTTTATTTGTAGTCTGAATGTATGTATATTCTGTGAGAAAGTTTGTGTTCATGTAGGGGATGGGAGGAGTAGCGTGTGTGTGTGTCCCGTAACACCACAAATGTCACTTTTTTTTTTTTTTACAGACCCTCAGAATTCACTAAAATGGTGAGCATTGCTTTTATTGTGTTAAAATACCTATTTCTGAGGATATCATGAAGCCTCCAATAAAAAAAAAGCAAATGGTACTTTTTACATACCTGAACTTGAAAACGGGTCAAATTTGACCCGAACACAATATAAGGGTTAAAACAGTTTCTTCAGCAAAAACACTGGAGCACATTTAGCTGTACTTACTGTCTTTTGAGAAAATACATTTTGTCTATCAGAAACTAAAGAGAGGCACTTAATCCACTGATGTGTGTGTTTTCACTCCAGGTTTTGTTTTGTGTGTCTGCAGTCTAGTCTGGTTTCCATGGAGACTACATTCATCTTATTAAACATCATATTAGAAAACAGTGACATTACCCTTCAGCTCGGGTGGTCCTCTCCAGTCGATAAGGACCGTCTACATCATATGAAGCAGTAAAGTGTTTTCCTCGTGATCTGTGGGAGGGAACACCTGTCCTGTCCCGGACTCTGAGCTCTGAGCGAAGAGGGAAGTAACTTCACTTCACCTGAGCCACACGGTACAAAAATAAGGGTAAAGAAACACGCAAAGACCCTCCCAGTAAAGACGAAGTGGGGTCGCTCAGCCTGCAGAACGTCTTGAAGAAGACCTCACCAGTCCAGCCTGCTGCTGGAGGGCTCTGGAGTGCTGAAGCTGTGGAGAACTTAGGGAAACACCGCCCAACGTCTCCACCTCACCTCGGAGTCCCACGTACTCAGGAAGTCAAAAATGACGGAAGTGGAGATAACGGTCCGGAACCAGATTAATAATTAAATTGGGACTTCTGTAACAATACATCATCAATAAATCCTCATATATCACATATCAGCTATACTCACCAGAGTCATAATCACACAACCCGCCACACCCCCCTAAAAACAAAACAAACAAAAGAGTAACAACATGAAATAAACACATTTCTTTTAAATGTAACAGCTAAAACCTGAGCTGGGTATTTATTTTGGCAAAAAGACATTGCTGAAAGCTTGTTTTTTATTTTAGGGCTTATTATTGTTATTATTATTATTACTTTTTTAAACTGCTGCTTTGCAGGCTAGATTTGTAACCTCTGCCTTACTATCCCTTTTCTCCCCCTGTCATGGCAAAGTCATAAGAAAATCATTCTGCCCAGTTTTCAATCAACCAAGTGTAACCAAGTGTAACTGGCTACATGTGGAAGAGTGGCAGGGCTAATCTAATTTTATTCCTGCAGCATATTTCTATGTTTCATAATGGAAAGATGCTCCAGCTAGGATTCCTCAGGGTCAGTCCCACAGATCAGTGAGCATTTACACATAAGCTTCATAAACTATAAATGTCTTAATGTTTGCAGCTCAACAAAATCATGCGTATATATATCTTCTATCTTATAAGGTGTATTTTCTTTTTCTTTCATTTTTTTTTTTAGACGAAATGCAGTTTTAAGACAAAGTCCTGGTAAGCAGGAGAAAAACACTGTCAAGTTTTAAATAAAGGAGTGTGCAGACAGGTTTAACTAGCCTTGTAAACTTTTGAAAACTGTAATTACTGCTGTCCCTCACCTGTGCTAACATGTACAACAGCCGCCAGCTGAAACAACCCGGGTGATTATTTTACAGGGGCTCCATAAAGTTAAAGTGAAAGTGAGAGAGTAAGGAGTAAAGTGAGGAGCTTCAGAGTGGCAGTCCCTGAGGAGAGTCGTTCTGAAGGATAACCCGCTAGTGGAGGTCCTGTTTGGAGGTAGAGACTGGTGTGATTGTTCAGTGATGGGATGGACAACAGCACCGCACCCACAGAGTAGTGGAGGTTCACAAACACACGCGTGGGGAAAAGCGCGAAGGACAGGCAATCGACCTGGAGACCGGCGACCTGAGGTCAGCTTCATTTACTGATCTCTGCAAAAGTGGAGAGGACGAATGGGCGACAACAGAAAGTGTTGGGGACACGTCCCCAGCAAAAATGAGCCTACACATTAGAGAAGTATTGGGATCTGTTACTTATTGAATTCAGGTATTTCAATCATACCCATTGCCACAGGTGTCTAAAATCAAGCATACCACTACAATGCTTCCAACTTTGTGGACACAGTTTGGGGAAGACTCTTTTCTATTCCAGCATGACTGTGCCCCAGTGCACAAAGCAAGCTCCATAAAGACATGGCTGGATGAGTCTGGTGTG
>JBBPCZ010000115.1:18985106-18997083 GCA_037974445.1 Brycinus macrolepidotus | reverse complement strand
CTTCCAAGAAGAGTGGAAGCTGTTATAGCAGCAAAGGGGGACCAACTCCATATTAAAGTCTATGTATTTGAATGCAGTCATTAAAGTCCCAGTTGGTGTAATGGTCAGGTGTCTCAATACATTTGTCCACATAGTGTATGTGTGCCCAACTTAAATGAAGAAATGGATGAAGTTTGATTGACTTGAGAGCAGTTTTAGTGATGTATTCTTCTGTTAACAGTTTGGGCTATTTGGGTAACTACTGAGGCCTAGTGTTTGTTAGCAATGTTAGCTTTGCAGAAGCAAAATTAGACATGAAACTACACCTGAGGAAAGTGAAAATGTTGTCATTTTGGCACAAACTATCCAAGAGCTGTATAGTAATTCTATAGGAGTGGTTCTACATTAAGGTATGTGTGAAGTTACTTTACATAACTTTTGTGCTTTTACATAGAATCCCACTGAATGTTGTATGATTCATTTTGTATTAGTATGAACAAACTACCAAACACTTGGTATTTTTTGTTTAACCTCAGGTTAGTATCTATCAATAAATGTTAAATACATTGGCCTGTGCTCATAAAGACATTAACTGGGCTGTCTATTCTGATAGATTAAAATAACTAGCGAGTTAACTCACTCCCCTTGTTGCCATTTAACAAAGCAAAAGAAAAATTCAAATAAGGAAAAAAAACAAAAAAACAAAAACACATTTAACAAGTGCCCATAAACAGAATCAATGCACTAGCATGAACCACTGTTGCAACAACATTCAGGTGGCTCATCATGAAGCTGCTTAAAAGAATAACAAGCATAGTTACAAGCTGTTCCAGGAATCTAAAATAGAAGCTAGTCTTAAATCTTGTTGTGGTCTCTATATAATTCTGTGTTTACATAATTTGGTGTCTTCAGTGTTATTCAAAAATATGTAATACAGTAAAAATGAAGAAACCCCTTCAATGAATGTGTGTTCAAACTTTTGACTGGTGGTGTAGATTATAACATGAATTAAGCCTAGTCTAAAAAATGCAATGCCAATGGTATTTTACCACTAAAAGGATTAGACTTAATTTAGGCCTGGGAAACTGGTCAGTATAGATGAATGAAAAGACAAACACTTTTTCCTTCAGCTTATACTTTGTTCTTTTCATTTACATTTTTGGCATAATAGCAAAAATAGAAAAGGTTCATTTATTCAGGAAATGCACAGGTCCATTTTGTGCAAGGCACTACTTTGCATAGGTTCTTTCAGTAGTTTAGTGTTCTAGCAATAGTAAGGTATGGGAGGCTAGTAGGTATGGGAGCGGAGATAAATATTTGAGAAAGAAATCAGAGAAAGTGTGGAAATCTAGAGTGAGGTGAAGTCCAGTTTGGGTAGGGGCTCTCTCCAGTAGGAGAAATGACTGAATTCTGGGTAATCAAAGGATGTAGGTCGGCCTTTACAGAGCAAGGGGAAGACATGCTCCACCAACTCACTCAAGTGAGAATACCTGTGAAACATAAAGGAACACAAGCAAATTAAAAAAAAAAAACTTTTCAAATTTTAAAAACATATTCCCAGTAAAGGTGTTGAAACTAATGTCTCTATGTTTTTATTTAACTTACGAGGACTTGGATCCTTTGCTGTTCTCCTGTATAAGCTCTCCTTTAGGATTCACAGTGAAGATACGTGTCTCTGGTACTCCAACCTCCTTATATGCAAATACATCCTGCAAAAAAAAAAAAAAACAAAAAAAAACACCCACGCACAAACATATTACTGTTTTGTTAGGTAAAAACTCCTACCCGCACACACTTGTACAAACCCTGTAATGTGTCTGGCTTACATTGGTCCTGTTCCCAAAGGCAGCATAGAACGGTTGTCTTTGTGAGTTAAACAGGTCTCTGATGTCAGTCAGGCACGTGATCTTAAACACCTCTGGTTTCTTCTCAATCACCTCCCTGTAGAGAAAACATGTTGAACATCAGTGTGATTATCCCAATTGTCCTGCATGTAGAAAATACAAACACAAACATGCAAATCACAAAGACAAATCACCTGTGTAATGCTGAGAATAAGCTGCTAGGAGCGAGTAGTACAGGTCCTTTAGGCAGTACGATGCCCTTATCGTTGACCCACTGCAAGTAGCCTTTAGTGATGTCTGCCATGCCTATGGCACGTGCTGAACAGTACAGGAACTTGTAGCCATTCCTACACACAAGCAGTGCACACACATGAAACGTGAAATACACCTGGTAACCTTAGCAACATGACATTTTCCCAAAATCATGCTATGATACTATTGTTTGAAGTGTGTATGCATGTGGATTTTGGTGATCTACACTGAGCTGGCAGTTGATTAGGTACACTTTCTCTCTAAATCATACCATATAAGTCCACTTTGTAGGTAAGTCATTATTCTGATTAGCTTCACTCCAAAATGCTTCGTACCTTTTTGTAACAATTGAGAATATATTTCTGAAAAGAATAACAGCTGACGTGTAATGGGAAACACATTTTTATTTCTCTAATAAAGGTGGTATGAACCATATAGTATAATTTAGTATTGATAAATCTTGTGTGTGCCCATTCTCAATAGTATGAATCATTGAAATGAAAACCCTTCAACTGTAGGTAATCTGTTGCTGCACAATTTGTCAAATACCCTGTACTAGCTGACCTGATATTATCTGGGTGGCGGACCATTCTTAGCCGTGCATGTCTAATACAAATGGGGTGACTGGTCAAATACTTTCCATAGTTAAAGTACACTTTCTCACTAACTGTTGCCATTGCACGTGTTTAACCTGTTTTAGTTTGTCCTGAGTGCTGTGCTGTATATTGCACAAGAGTGCAGCCTGCTTGCCACTCTTAAGCATTTCACGTCAAACACTGCTGATGCTGCAGTCTTCAAAGCCACGGCACTCAAATTAAGCAACCAAACAGGGAGGATGTTCAGCAATTTACAGTACAAAGATCTTAGAGAGAACCACTGTAGAAAACTATATGTAAAGGGTGGTAAGCAATTATTTGCTTTATAAATACTAACAATAGAATAAATACAACCACTAGCAAAGTGTACCAACATCATAGCTGCATAGCCCACTAAAGTGATCAGCAAGCCAAATACCAAATAACCTGGAAACTCTTTGTATGCTGACAAGTGCTGAATGTGCTGTGGGTGCAGAGTGAACCGATTCTCTTTGGCAGGTAAACACTGATGC
Organism: Brycinus macrolepidotus; assembly: GCA_037974445.1. Classification (NCBI taxonomy): domain Eukaryota; kingdom Metazoa; phylum Chordata; class Actinopteri; order Characiformes; family Alestidae; genus Brycinus; species Brycinus macrolepidotus. Next base: position 18,993,900 of record JBBPCZ010000115.1, on the reverse strand, counting down.
TTCTGGGGTAACTGATGACAAAAAACAGAAAGTGGATTTTTGTGGTTTCTCTTACTGATGTATTTTGTGGTAGAGCTTGGCAATGCCCTGGTGGGTCCAGTCTTTCCCCAGCTGTGGCAGAATATGACCCAAGGCATCTGACCTGGCATTGGACAAAGTGAATGATGTCAAACATACACAGACCCTACCTGAAATCAATCATTCATAAATGTATATGTGTACCCACTTTGTGATGGTTCCATCAATATCTGAGATGATGACTTTATCATCCCAGTTCCAAAGGTAGATGGCAGCTTCACAGCGACAGGTACCTTGGTACTGAGTGGTCACACTGAACACAATTTTGTTGGCACCCTCTCGCAAATTTAGGCGCTCCTGACAAACAAACACACATTCAACACCTTTTTGTCTAAAGAATAAATGTACACAGTCAAAGTGTTACAAAGATGAATCAAGCTGGTAAGCTCTTTAACAATAAGCAACAAACAAAACAGGTTAATGTATTTTATATAGCCAAAAATGTCAAGTGATTTTTCATAAAAAAAAAAACAATTTGGACTAACCTATTTATATTAAATGTAATGAGACATGCAACATTATTGTACTGTGCAGTAAGAACTACAACGTATTAAGACAAACACCATTTTATCAAGTCTGTTTTTTCAATAAATAAACACAATTAAGAATAGTATAAAATTACTTTTTGTATGTTCTTAAATTTGTCGCATTGTAAGGTTTTTTTAGGAACTAAATCTACATAGAGCTGTCTAAAGTACATGCAGCTTATAAATAAGTTATAAATATTGCCACTTTATCATCTGGATACTGTGGTGCGTTAATAGCATGGAATATTAACAACACTAGATTTTATCACCCAAATGATATGAGGGTCAGGCCACGTTCATAACCTAAAAACAGAAAGCTAGTATGCAGTATCATAATGGCTGTGGCTCTTACAATCTGTTTGGAGGTGAGGCGGAGCGACTTGCGGTACATAAGATTCAGACACTGTACAGGGGTCATGGATTCAGCTGACCTCTGCCTCACAGAGTCAGTACCATCATCATCACTGGACAGCTGACCAGAGTGATCCCTAAACACAAACACACAATGCAGAATTGTTAGATTGCATTTTCATTAGGAAAGGGAACTGCACCTTTTCACGACAATATTGTTTTAATAAAATGGTCTAAAAATAGCAAGCAAAGATTTCTCTTCTCTGAGCAAGTGTGATACCACTTTATCTCCTTAATCATACGGAAAGCCAGCAGCATTGTAGATGGCCCCACACACCCTTCCGTACCCTCTTTTTCCACCTTTCATCTGGCAGAAGGTTTTGCGGCATCCTAGCATTCTCTACCAAGATGGGAAACAATTTCGTCCCCCAGACTACATCAGAACTGAATGTCAAACTGTACATCACACACACTGAACTGAACTGCTTCCTTTTTCCTAATCACATGACCACTGGCACTAAAAATACCATGTATTTATTTATATAATGTATGTTTTTTCTAATCCTGTTGCTGCCACTTGCTATTTTTGCACAATTATTTATTGCTGTCTACCTCAATCTTTGCATTCCTTTGCATTTTTGCACACTTAACAGCTCTGCTCCTAGAATAAGATAAGATAAGATAAGATACACTTTATTTATCCCTAGGGAAATTATTTTAATATTTTAATACAGTATGTGTAATACTGTAATCACTCACACTAGTGCTGTTACTGCTCCTGTCAACTGCACAGTAAGTTGTCTTGTCCTGTAAATTACTGTACTGTTGCTCTTGTGCACTCCCTCTTTAGTCCTGTCCTGCCAACATTTGTGTAGTCTTCTATTGTTCTGTTTTTGTTCTTTGTGTTCCACCATGGTCCTAGGTGTTTATAACAAACACCTACTTACCTGGACTACTGACATTTCAGCAGCATTAGACCTTAGAAGACCATTGAAGCACACGCACATTAAATAAGCATACAAATGGAGCTTACTTTAATAACGGTGGTGCAGGACGAGAAGATGTCTCTAGTTGGTTTTCAGGCTTTGAACTTGGCTGAGAAAGAGAGAGTTCAAATGAGAGAAACAGGAAGAAAAAGAAGGGGAGAAAGACAGGAAATGAGATAAGAAACAGATCAAACAACTTGTTACTTAAGGAAACCACTGTACTTCTAAATTAATGTGTGTGAGACAGAATAAAAAGACTGCAGCAATACTGAGGGTCAGCATAACAGATTTAAGCTTTGATTCTCTTTCCTAACAAGCTGTACCTTGTTACTGTCCATGTCTCTCCTTCGCCAGGAAAACCACCAACGGCCAGACTTCTTAGGCATCTTATCCTTTACCAGCTGCTCAATTGTACTCTACATACAAATAAAGGGTGATTTTTTTTTTAATTCACATACTAATCGAGAAGCATATTCTTCTAGCTAAATTCCATAACGGACAAGGACAAACCTATACAAACTATAAGAAAGGTGTACCTTTGGCAAATTCTTCTGGAAAGCCTGCATGGACAGAATCATTGGAGCAGCAACTGCCCAGTTATAATAGCTGAAAAGAAAAAAAACCCAAAAACACAGAAATCAATTACCAATCACCAGGAAAACCATGCTCTTTTATTTGGGAACAGAGGGAAAAGTGCAACAGTCTTAAAACAAACTGGAGTTTCACTCACTTTGAGTTGATGCAGATAACAAGGTTTGGATCGTCAATAATTCCAGGCTTGCTGACAAGGTCCTGATACTTGACAATATGCTCCACAAATTTCTCTGCAGCAAAAAAAAAAAAACTGCAATCTGAGGCTTAGGTTTCATAAGTCGACAGTTATAAGTCGGAAATATAATTAGGTCTTTCAGCTTTTTCTCTCTTTATTCCCTTGGTTCTCTACTATCCCACACTCTTACTCTCATATATGCTGTCTTTCTCTACCTTTATTGATCTGCCTGGTGTGTCCCTCTGTCCCGCAGAGTGACATGGTGACATCCAGCGTGTCGGTGGTGGAATCTGACAGATACTCAGTCCCACTATCCACGTTGCCACTGCCCAGCGACAGAGGAGACTGCTGGCCAGACTGTGGAGAGGCTCTGGGCGGGTGGACAGAACTGAGCTCAGTGCCTGAGCGTGAGGCTGATTCACTTTCACTGAACAGAAAGACAAACGAATGGAACCAGGCAGGCAGTGTTAGAATGGTCATTATAATGATTGCCTAGTATATAAAGTGAAACAGTCAACTATTCTTTTTTTTTACTTGGTTTCACAGTTACAACTGAGAAGGAAAAAAAGAAAAAAAGGAAAACTAAGTTATGAAGCACCTTTTAGGAAAATAAAGCGCAGCCATCTCAGGATCAAGATTAGATAAGTCATCAAGGTAGATATCTGCTGGTCCCAAATGCTGACTGCGCTTACCTATAATGTGAGACAGGGAGATATAAACAGAAAACTGTTTGTCCACATATAGGAAGAGCAATACTACACTATTAAAATCCATGAAATGTATTACAGCAATAATGAATTCCTCTAAGTAACTGAGAACTGTAGGAGGCCTACTCTTTTTCTTTCCCTGCGATTCCACTGCTTTAATTGGGGGCTGGGAAAGGCTAGGCTGCTCCTCTAACTGGATGACTGATTCCACAGGACGTGCCACTTCACTGCTCTCTGCATCCCGCTTAGTTGAGTGGTCCTCTGTGCCCATCTCCTTGTCCTCTTCAGCAAGTCCTTCTGCAAAAGGTTCAATGCCACTGTCTCCCTCCATCAAAGCTACCCTTTCTGCTGTGCTCTGCCGAGCAGTCTCAGAAAAGGCACTGATTTTGCTGTCTGATGTTCCTAATGTTTCTGATGGACAAGTGATAACTTTACCCACTGAGCCAGGCGTAGCAGCTAGGCTAACTGAATAAACACGGTTTAACTGGCTGTCAGGGTAATCTGAAACAACGGTGTTAGAACTCGTGTTTGGGCTAATGGTGTAAGCATTGCAGATTAAGCTAGCAGTATTAGCATGGCTTGCAGTGTTGGCAGAGTTATCAGGATTAGCCGTTCGAGCATCACAGTCTGTGCTACATGTGCTAACTAGGTTAGCTGTGCAGTCAGTCGGGGCATTATGGGTGTCCTGTCCGTCCAGACTTGAGACTGGCGGCTGGTCAGAACTGTCCAGAGGCTGTAGTGTCTGCACTTGGAGCAGCTTGAGCGGCGAAGCCTGGTATGTGGGTATGGAAGATTCGGAGGTATTATTTGGGGTGGAGTGTGAAACTCTGTGGAGGTTATCTGAAGGACAGGTCTCCGCTACAAAAACGCGAGGTTCCGGTCTCACCACAGTTATCGTTTCCAAGGAGTCTGAGGGGTCCATATCAAATGAGGTTTGCCGCTGGATTGTGCGAAAGTGGGAGTGATCAGAGGGGATGGGTTGGGACGAGGGAGAGCGGGATGGTTCAGGTCCAGTTCGTTCTGTCTGACACACCTGCAGGAGAGACCCAGAACATCAGTTACCCTTTGTATAATTCATTTTTCCACTATTGACACTTCTACAGAGGACCAGTGCTACCTTGGGAAAACCACCCCAGCTCCATTGCATTTGAGGCCCTGAGGTCTCCTTTGCCAACAACTCTGAGTCACTTTTAGGAGATGAGGGACGACTACAGAAAACACTGTGAAGGAAAGGAGGAAAAACAGTTAAGTACAGGTATGGTCTTAAGAACTGGGTGAAGTGCAAAGGTGTGTCAGCACCCCACCCTGTTAAACATATATGTTGCATGACAGATTTATTGCAGACATAAAATAAAAAGAGCAGCCCTGACAGTTCTGACAATACCTCCTAGTGTTAAGTACTGAGTTGGTTAGATTTGATTTGAATGAATTACACAAGATATATACAGTATCACAAGATGAATAAAACAAATTAAGCAATTAAAAAATTTGTTCAGATGTTTCTGTTGATATATAGACTCTGTGATTATGGGTGGTGCTACACGAGCTTTTATTAGAATTCAAATTTTGATATGAACCCAGAGAACATTCACTGGACAAACCGGGCCTGACACAGGACCTAGTTTTGAATATAAGGCCTTTTAAATTAAAAAAAATATCAGATTAGTAATGTTAGAGCCTGTTAATGTAAAAAGTAGTCACTGACACACACAATAATTAAAACAGCTAGCCTAATTGTCAGTTACAAATTAAGTATATATGCTTTATTTAATTTATTCTCCAGTCAATGCCTCTGAACATTTAATGTATTCAGTTATTGATAAATCTGACATAATATGTTGTTTCTGTGCCAGCACTGTGGACCTTGTTGGTCCTTGCTGCCAAAAGCACCAGTGACTCTAGAGAGCCAGGAATAAGAAGAAAGAATAATGCAAGGAGAAAATTTATAGCAGGGTAAATGCAAGCCAAAATCACATGTGTCAGTGGCATATGAGCAACCTGAAAAATATTTCCGATAGATCCTATTAACAAAGGATAAACATTTGAAGCTCTAGTTGTTACCTCTCATTAAGAGAGCACTCTCCATCAGAGTGTGGATGCAGCTCTCTGGTTTGATTTCCGGTCAATTCCTCACCCGGCTCCTCAGAAAGTGAGTAGTACACAGACTTACTGCAGAAACACGCGCAAACATTTTTGATTCATTTAGAATATACAGAGACTTAACCACCATTCAAGGATCACAAATGAGAGCTCCTATCTAGCATACATGACTTTCTGTGGCACAACTGACAAAATTTAAGTGATATCTGATTAAATTCAGAACTAATCCATGCACCAAAAAACAGAAAATGAAAGTAAAACATGCACTATGATTGAAACTCCATAACTAGACCCATAAAGGACTAACCAGATTGGGTATAACTTATACATTGTAGATTGAAACGTTTTAATCTACATGCTACACAGTAAGCTGCAAGACAATAAGATGAACCTTATCACTCTAACCTTGCCACCATGGGCGATAAAGACTCCTCATTGAGGAAGTCCTGCTCTGACGACTCTCTCTCCTCTGAGGACGAGCTGCCATCCTCCCAGAGGTGTGTGTCTGAGCGTGCTCGTTTCCTCCTTCGTTTTTTCCGTCGGGTGGAGGAAGAAGTGGTGGTGCTGGAGGGAGACTCAGTTGCCTCTGAAATCTCTGGACTCTCAATGGTGATGGGTGAAGTGCAGAGGTGTGCCGGCACCCCAGCCTGGTGAACACATATGTTGTATTACAGATTTATTGCAGATATAAACATAACATCCATAAGATTAAAAGACTGATCCTGACATTCTGACATTACCTCCAAGTTTTCACTCTCTTCCACAAAGAATGCCTCTCCATTATCACCCAGTTTCATGTGCAGGTCAACAGGCTCGCCATTTACTTCAATATCCACCTGGAAATACACCAGTATAAGCTCATCATATGATAAACCTGGATAAACCACAAAATGCACTTTCAGTATTCCAGACTACAAAACATCCTCCTCTAGTCAGTTAAAAATATTGCTTAGCATGGCATTTGGTCTGTGGTATAACAACAGACCTGACGTAAAATTTGATTTAAAATTATTACATTTTTGACAAAACTTGAATTAGAAAAAAATTATGGGTGCATCCATCATGTCACTGTGCAACCTACTGATGATGCTCGAACTAAGAGGTGGAAGAAAACATGCTGACCTGGGATAAGCTTGTGCAATATTGTGAACTTTGCAATTGCACTAGATGGTATTATTAACATAAACACCCTAATTAATGAATGTCAATATGTTTTGTTAAATATATAGATCTGATATTCAGTATTTTTGCCATTTCAGCTTAGCTGAAAGAGATTTTTTTCTAAGTATGTCTAGGCCAAAGAAGACAGTAACGGAACAGACACTGACACCATATAAAATGCCCTCTCCCCCATCCCTCACCACTTTCTCCTTGGATCGCAGGACTCCTAGTTTTCCAAAGCGCACATGGAAAGGTGAGCACTGGAGACTGCCATCCGGCTGCCTCACGACAATGACGTCAATGCCACCAGTGAGTGTAGCAGGGTTCAGGCCACGATAAAGCTCTTTAACTGTTACAAAGACAGTCTCCGCTAACTGCCCGACGTAGTTCATTGTCTGGGACTGCGTGAGAGAGAGAGCGAGAGAGAGTGAGAGAGAGAAAAAGGTAACAACAACAAACATTAGCAGGAAAAATAATGACAGCAAACTGCTATTACTAAATAACTTCAGCTCAAGGCATCACCACGAAACATGACCTAATCACAAAGAATCTCAATCACACTAACACACCTAAGACAAACAATACCCGATAAAGTATCACACTTTTCTTCTGTTAAGTCAACCTTCTGAACTGTCGAAGCTTTAGATGCTTAATGTGAACGCAATATCAACCTTTGGATTCAGAGACAACGAATGATTATGAGGTCCACTTCCACATTAGAGAAAGAGATCAAAGTCTGGTCCGAGTTCAATGACAGCGCTATGTTTTAATGACCGTATGGCATCAAATATGACATGACATTAGTAGGTAAAAATAAATTCATACAGGTAAAAACATATTCACTGTCATGGTGACGTATTTGGTCATTTGAGCTAAGAACTAGCTTGTTGTCTTCAGAGCTCTCTAATTTCTAATAACAACATGAAAAAACAACCCTTGCGTAACTCCTTGGGGACAAGCCTTTGGCAGCCTTCCACAGACACACAAAGAGTATCTGGAACATGACTCAAGGAGCAATTATCTGAAGCCATGTGGCCTACACAAAGGTTAGACAGAAACAACATTTTAGCTCGAAAGGATGAGCAACAACAGCTCTTATATTTCTTTAGCTTATAAAGGAAACTGGTTTGAACAAACAGACAAAAAAACTGTTTCGGTAATAACACGCCAGCAAATCAGGGCAGTGGTTTGTAACAATAACAGGCACAGCCTTTGACACTAAATCGTCTCTGCCTCAAAATGACTTTTTTGTTTGGTGTCTCATTGACAAGCGTGACTTTATTAGCAAGCCTCAGCACGACTAATTACAGCAGTACTTGTTGAAACTCATTCCAGTGGGTACGTCATCACGTGTCATAAAGAAAAGAGCGCACATGTCAAGGCTGAGGAGCATTACCCAAACTATTTAAACACAGCTGTCAGTCCTAATCTCAATTTCAATCTGGCAAACTGCTAGTCAGTATAAAAGTCATGACACCTCAGGTCATGGCTTCCTTCAACAGAACGATTTTTTATTAAGCTTTATTCAAGTACTTGGCTTGTTTCAACAATGAGCCACATGCCTGAACATTTTACAAAGCACAAGCTCAGCATAATCATTCACTACATTAGCACCAACTCACTGCAGAATCGGAGCACTTCGATGGGGAAGCAATGACTTAGCAGTTTTGATGCTCTTACCAAATTAGACGGTGGTAACAAATAGTACGAACTCTTACCCATAGTGAGGGATGGAGATGTCCCTTCCCTGCAAAGTCTGATACCCTCCACCCTCCAGCTGCCATCCGCGGGTCAAAACCTCCTTCATCCCCTGACCTGGGTTACTTCCCCGGGCCCCAGGTAACAGGACTGCCTCTGGGACCCCCAAAATGATCTGAAGTAACTGTCTTAGGCAGAGCTAATCACTCTAAATACATTTTCTCTGTGTTCACTTCTCTCTCTGTGGCTGTTTTGCTTGCTGGCTGATGGTGCCTTTGTAAAGTCTATATGTGGAACTGACAGAGGGGAGATACTGCTGATAGACCCAGTACATTCAGGACCAATCTCACACACACACACACACACACACACACACACACACACACACACACACACACACACACACACACACACACA
>JBBPCZ010000115.1:18969420-18982501 GCA_037974445.1 Brycinus macrolepidotus | reverse complement strand
GTGTGGAAGAACTTGACTGGCCTGCACAGAGCCCTGACCTCAACCCCATCCAACACCTTTGGGATGAACTGGAACAGCGATTGCGAGCCAGGCCTTCTCGTCCAACATCACTGCCTGACCACATAAATGCTCTACAGAATGAATGGGCACAAATTCCCACAGAAACTCCAAAATCTTGTGGAAAGTCTTCCAAGAACATTGAAAGCTGTTATAGCTGCAAAGGGGTGGACCAACTCCACATTAAAGTCTATGTTTTGAATGTCATTAAAGTCCCTGTGTAATGGTCAAGCGTACCAATAATTTTGTCTATATGGTGTATTGTTTTTATACTGTTGTGCTTGAGAGACACCATCGACCAATTCCTTGTATGTGTTCGCTCACATATTTGGCCAATAAACACGATTCTGTTTCTGATTCTGATTCTGATAACACCTTTAGCTGTGGTTTTACGATTATAAAACCGTGTGAACTTTTACTTAGAAGAATATTTTAATACACGACGAGACGTTTTACCTAAGAAAACTGCATTTTGAATGCTAAAGTTACCAAATTTGCTTACAGGCTGAACTCAGGTTTCCTGGTCATCTTGTTGTCAGTCTGACATATACATCAACCCGGACTGTAAAGAAGTTAAAGTTAACCCACTACACGTCAACATTACGCTTTTTTTGCTATTCCGAAATTAAATACGACTTAGTGTCTTGTGGTTCTCATAAACATGTTAACTGTTTACAAATAAAAACGTTAGAAATACTGAAAAAGTAAACACTATTGTATTTACTCTTACCTTCCCAAACTCGACCTTTGGGTAGAAACGTTTCAATCAAACTTCCGGACACTCAGAGAACAGGCAACCTGATGAATCCGTAAGCACGTCGATCACAGTTTCAGCCAATCCGTGGCCGTGACTCATCAAGTCCCGCCCATCCAGTTCTATTGTTTACATTGTGGAGACCAGCAGAACTAATAATGCCCAGTAGAGGGCGCACTAGGGCAATCATGGTGTGACCACTTCAGTTCAAGACACTATATGGACAAAAGTATTGGGACACACCTGTTTTTCAGTGTTTGGGCTAGGCCCCTTATTTCCAGTGAAGGGCACTCTTAATGCTTCAGCATACCTAGACAGTCTGGACAACGCCATGCTTCCAACTTTGTGGACACAGTTTGGGGAAGAACCTTTTCTATTCCTGCATGACTGTGCCCCAGTGCACAAAGCAAGGTCCATAAAAACATGGTTGGATGAGTTCGGTGTGGAAGAACTTGACTGGCCTGCACAGAGCCCTGACCTCAACCCCATCCAACACCTCTGGGATGAATTGGAATGGAGATTGCAAGCCAGGACTTCTCGTCCAACATCAGTGCCTGACCTCATAAAAGCTCTGCAGAATGAATGGGCACAAATTCCCACAGAAACTCCAAAATCTTGTGGAAACTCTTCCAAGAAGAGTATAAGCTGTTATAGCTGCAAAGAGGGACCAACTCCAAATTAAAGTCTATGTATTTGAATGCAGTGTCATTAAAGTCCCAGGTGGTGTAATGGTAAGGCGTCCCGATACTTTTGTCCATAAAGTGTATGGGCTTTCTGTTCCTAAATTATTAGTCTTAAAGCATGAAAATGAATAATAATTATGGACAATTTAAATAGTTATTAGAGTGAGAATCTCCAAACTACTATTTGTGTTACTAGTAAACTACTTCAGCAGTAATATTATTTATTTATCTATAGTATTTATATCCACCTCTTACCGACCACGGCATTTTGTGTATATAGCATAGTGTATTTAGTACAGAGTATTTTCTGGAGAGTTTTATTATGACTTTGTATGATATTGTATATTGTCTTTGTGTCTGGACAGTTGTTGCATAAGCAGTTTCTCCGGGATCAATAAAGTTTTCTGATTCTGATTATTCTGAATTGTAGGCCCATATCTGGGCCTTTTGCGTTTTTTAATTGTATTTTTTATGAATCTAGACAGCTTTTTTCTCATGTTTACACTCTAGCAGACTGAGAGTGAATCTGTCCCATTCACAGAGGTGGAGTGTATTGTGTATGAATATTATATATTGTGTATGTTGAATTATTTGTGGCAGATGATAGCTCCATTCTTTCTGTAATATGCATGACTGTTTTTCTTATATTATAAAAGCTGATGTTCCTTGTGTCTTATTATTTGCAACTCTGTTTATTAAAACATCTCCCATTCAACATTGTGGCTCAGTCTACAACAGTTCTGGTTTCTGGCTCCATTCTGAAGGCCAGTGTTTTCATTTCTTTGATGAGGTAAACAAAATGGATTTGTGCAGCAAACTGTTCATTTCCATGCTACACTGAGCATCCAGCCCTGTTCTTGCGGCCGCACTTCCCACCACCATTCGGGCAACTGTTTAAACACTTTGTAAACACTCTCTTTTCCAGACTTTAAACAGGCCCTGCTAAACTCTTACGAGTGATATCTAATAGGCCTAATGCAGTCTGTTATACACAACACTTCATGCAACACCTTTACCATTGAATAATACACGTCCATTCAAACATTATATGAATTATAGTCTCATAAACTAACTCTCTCTCTCTCTCTCTCTCTCTTTCTTTCTTCCTCCTCCCCCTCTTTCTGTTTTAGTCACTCTTCACAGTCATTTCTTTTAGCATCTTCATTATGTTTGCATTACACCTAATTACATTTTTCTAATTAAAAAATTAAACCTACACAAATATCAACACTCAGCAATAGTAAATCGCGCAAAGCATCCACAGTATCCTAAAGCCTCCATAAAAGGTGTTAAGAGAGCAGGAGTTTATGGATTAGTGACTGGGGGTGCAATTGTGGTTGGGGGGGGGGGGGGGGGGGGGGAAAGGGTGGTTACCCCCCCCCCCCCCCCCCCCCCAATTCTCATATTTAGGATCTCTGTCTATTTAAGGAGCTTCCAACTGTTATGGAAAACAGAAATGTGCATCATAAACTGAAAAGGAAGTGCCAGCATCTTCTCTGTCCATCCCATTTAAAACCTCCCACACTCACCACACACAGTCAAGCATACACATACACGCACACACACAACACACACACAGAGGCCTGTCCTTTTTCTCTAAATAAGGCAGCCTTATCTTCTTTTCTGTCATTCCTGTGAGTATCCCATTCTGTGGTGTAACGGGTACACAAGCACAGGCCCTAGCCTGCACATTCTTTGCCCTTATACGGCTAAATCCCTGCTTGAGCCCCGCCCTATTTGGGAAAACCAGGGCACTTGATTGGCTGATGGCAAAATGGGCGGGGCGTATGAGTAAACTGATACTTGCAGCAAACTTTTGTGCAACTGCCTCCTCTCCTCTCCAACTCTAACTCTCGCACAGCTTAGGGAAGTCACCTCATCACCTGAAGCTAAGGTGAGCAGCGTCTTTGAGACTTTGTTTGTTGTGTTTCCGTGTGTAGAGAGTTAAAAAGGCTGTGTTTCAGCAGAGTTCTGAAACATTGTGCTCTGTTCTACAATGTGTGGATGAGGATGAGACTCCAGTTAACTTGTGTGGCTGTTTGGATCCTGGGTTGCTTTCAGATGGCTTGTAGTGCTGAAAGAGACCGATACAAACCTTAATATCACGATATTTAAAAAAAAAATTGTGGTATCAGGCGATATTTAATGACCCCATGCTTCCTTAGTGCTGGGGCTAAAACACTGAGACTTGTTTTGATTGGTCAGTTTTGTTGCATTTATTTTTGTCCCTGAACACTGCACTAAAGAAACCTTGCATGATATAGTACAAGTCAAAGAAACTTAACATGATATAGTAAAGGTCAAAGAAACATTACATGGTATAGAACCAGGCAGAATGTGTTCAGAAAATGTACTATTTATTAATTATTACTTTTTTACTTTTCACGGAGATGCAGTCTGAAGCACTCAGACGATTACACTGAACAAAAAAAAATGCTTAGCAACTGTAACACTATTTTGGGGTATTATGTCATGAATATAATGTTCACTATAATTAATTTGCCACCATCGGTATTGCTTAAACGAAAGAGTATTATCACACAGTGTAGTGATATTAAAGTATACCTCTATAGAAGCACTAGCATAAGGGTAATGTGTGAAGTGAGGCTTAGCTGAACCTGGCAGAGTGTCGAAATGGACAGTCGGGGTTTTCCCTCCATCAGGGTGGATTAGAAAGAGGACCTTCGGCAGCTCTCTGACCCGTTTAGACTGAGAAATGAGATCCATGCTCCTGTTCTCTTCTTCAGTGTAGCAGATCAGTGTGTCTGTAATGTCCAGACATGCTCTGCCATTTAGTCACTTTCCTCTTCGCCACCGCATCCAGCTGTTATTCCCGTCTGTAGAGTGAGATCCTCAGATTTACAGAGAATGTTTTCTTGGCTCCTGCCCCCCAAGGATTAGGGTCAGAGGTTAAGTTATTGTTTTTCGTGCCCATACACTTTATTGTTTACGATGTACGATGGATGAGAGAGGAGGATCAATTTTTGGGAGTTATTTCGCAAAACAGGATAAGTATGGATAAATAAAGTCAAAACCTAATGTATGCGCCAACTGAATGTCCTTTAGCTCCTCTCCTATCAAGCAGGTTTTACCTTAGGCTTAAGTTATCTGGCTAACTGAGAAAATCCCCCTTTGTGAAATACCACACAGATAAGAGAAAAATGCGGACTCGAGAAGTGGTTACAGCAGAGGAACCCCTGAGAACGAAATCAGTACCTAAAATGAAAGCACCAACTAGTTAATCATCATACCGACAAAGCCAATGCACAAGGCAGTTAATCATCATCTGTGTATACACCAGTACACTTTCTGTTCCTCTGAGCTCAAGGCTGGTTATGTCAATCCATACCAAGAGAGAGCTAAATGTGATGTGTTGCCCTCATAAGCATTCGTTCACGTCTTGTTAAGATGAATGTAAAGTTACTATGACTGAAGAGACACCGTAGTATTATAATCTTGTGTATGATGAGAGTTTTATTTTTGCTTTTGCTTATAAACTGTTATTTTAAAAATGGAGGGTTTGGTCTGCGGTTCCCAGGGTCTAGAGAGTCCCAGAGAGACCCCTCATAGACAAACAGACACACAAATACACATACACACACACACATATACACCTAAACACAAGCTTACATTGATGGTAAACAGTCATCTGAAATGTGTTACTAACTCAGACAAAATGAATGAGAGGAAATAGTGGAGCTAGTCTGGTGGAAAAATTGAAAGCAGTAGGGGGTATCTGTCTTTAAGGAAGCAGAAAATGGGAATTTAAAAGTGGTAGTTTGAGTGTCATATTTGTAACAGCTTTAATTTCACCACTAGAACCTCTTAAAGTGACAGAGGTGAGTAAGACCACAGGAAATCGGATAAGACTTGTGTCAACTCCACATTTACAAGAATTTGCTTATTTTATGTAGCAGGTGATGCTGTGAGACAGTAATCCTTTGAGGCGCATGTTAATGAACGTTTGGAAAGGAAAATGAACAGTTCCAACTGCTCATTTATGACTATATTTGGGGCCCGCCCAGCATTTAGCACAAGTCTTTAATTCTCTTTAAAATTAGAGGTCAGCATCCCTACATCCTTCACAGATGACTCAGAATCGGTGTCACAAAGTGTTCAGATGCTCGTTATGTATAGTCTTTGCAGCTATCTTGGCGACTCTTCCATCCTTTCAATTTCCAAGAGAATAAAAGAGAAGAACAAGGACTTGTAGACTTCAGAAGCAATATAATCAGAGTAGATGTATGTACGAAAATAAAAGTATATTAAATGATAGAATAATATTAAAGAAATGAATATCAATACCTGGCACCACTATATTGATTTCATATTGTGTCAGAAAATATTGCTATACCACATAGTAACAATGTTTTTCTTCCACCTCGACTGTGTCATCCTGGACTAAGTTTATCCCTGTTCAGGCATACTTCTCAATAATGTGAAATGCCATTAATGCCTATGAATTTGCATAATAAATAAGCATTGTCACAGTCACATAAACCTCATAACTCCATTTTTAGTTTTGTTTTCATCACCGTTTGCAAACACCATCTGCCCTTTGCACTGGGTTATTGTTTCATAACAAACAGACCAATAGAAACATTTAAAAACTACCTGGTTCAATTAAAATACATTAAAGTTAAGAACATTATTTCCTTATCATGTTATCATATGAGATACAAGATTTTTTCATCAGAATAAAAATATAAAAAGTAATGTTCTCTTTACTGGGCTTCCTAAGAAAACAGTACGACAGAAAACATACAGTGCAAAATGTAAAAAAAAAAAAAAAATTGAGCCGCACAGATCATAAAATAACAAGAAAGAGAGCTCACATCACCCCTGATCTGCTCTGCTTTCCCGTAGGCGGATTTTAAAGCCTTTTTATTTGTGTTTAAAGCTCTAAATGGCCTTAAAGCACCTGCGTTTCTCACTGAATGTCCGTCTGTTTGTGTTCCAGCGTGTGATCTTTAGATCTGCAGGTGCTGTTCTTCTGTAAATACCCTCCCTAAATTACAGAAAAAGTGAAAAAAACACTTTCTGTCATGCTTCTAAACTATGGAGCCCAGTTCCAAATACCTTTTAAGAAGTCACGTTTGGTACATGTTTTTTTTTTTTTACATTAAAAGATCTCCTTAATTAGTTTTTAAATAAAATTCAGCCTATTCATTTGTGTTTAGCATTTTAATTTGATACCTATTACTGAGATTACTTTAACAAAAACTCAACTTTTATTTTGTTACATTTTTTTGTGTGGCGATAATGGTGATGGGAGAAAAATCACTAAAACCAACTTTCTTTAACCACAGTTGAACATTATCATGTCAAGTCAGAGTCAAAGTGAACTTTGTCATCTCAACCATATACAAGTATACAAAGAGATGAAATGGTGAAGCTCAGGTTCCACTCTGTACACACCGTGCAATAGACATTAGATGTTGTGCGACATACAAAACAGGGCAAATAAAGAAGTATAAATAAGAGTAAGGTTTGGCCAAACCTGTGCTGAGTGTGTGGACAGCTCTGTGCAATATACAGTATATAAATACAAGTAAAATGTGCAAAAGTATAAATAGCAGCTTAAGGATGCATTCTTTAGTTTGTGTGTGACTTTCAGTCTATGTCTATTGGGTAAAGTGGCTGTGCATGAGGAGGATAAGTTCAGTATAAACAGTTTTTTTTGGGGGGGGGGGAGTGAGGAGGGTACCAGGGGCCATGTCTGTGAAGCAACAGTATCTATGAATCATGCACTAATAATAAAATATTTACTATTTTATCATTATTAATAGTATTATTAAATCATTCATGATGTGCTAGTCACTGTAATATCCTGAGGTCTAGTTTGTCACTCATGGCCTTTTGTTTCAGTATGAGTCACTGCTAGATCACACCTGTGTCTCTGATCTCTATGACAGTGTTTATTAAAAACAAACACATCTGATAATAGCAATGGATGGGTATTAGCAATGGATATATTAAGAGTGTGTGCTGTTCTGAAAGCCTGACATGACCTGCAAATGGCCTCCCACAGCCCATAACAAGTATCATCAAATGTACTTGCATTGTCTGGATTTTGTTGCCGTCCTTGTGGGCTGGGCATGTTTTGTGTTGACGCTATAAGGAGTTATTTTAGCTGGGGTCAGACTAGGCTGAAACTTGACTCCAGCTCTGGAATTCACGTAGGAAATGAGGTCCCAGAGCAAAAGGAGAAGGTACAAAGAAGGAATGCAGTTCATAGACTTGAAGTGTTTTATC
This sequence comes from Brycinus macrolepidotus, assembly GCA_037974445.1. Classification (NCBI taxonomy): domain Eukaryota; kingdom Metazoa; phylum Chordata; class Actinopteri; order Characiformes; family Alestidae; genus Brycinus; species Brycinus macrolepidotus. Next base: position 18,974,752 of record JBBPCZ010000115.1, on the reverse strand, counting down.
TGTGGCTGTGATGATCCATACCGACTAACTTGCTAAATAATGAAGGTTCTGTTGTATAGTCAAACCTCTGATTTGAACACATCCTTCCTGCACTGACAGATGTAAGTAAACGCCCGAATGTAATAGAAGACACACACCCACACAGAGTAAAGCATTTTCAAGCAGCAAACCCCTGCTCTTTAACAGGCTTTGGACCAGGCGTGCCTTTTCATTACAAAGAGAAGTTTCCACAGGCAGAAATTTTGTTTTTCTGCTGGAGTGAAATCAAGCATATAGTTAATGGATTACCTGCATGCATACACACACAGTCACGCAGCCACAACCAGGCCTGGCCAAGCTGCATGCTTGAAGTGATAACAGGCATTTTACACATTCAAATGTGGGCAAGAGGCTGCACATGGCTTCCCTGGCTTTTTGTGGTGCCATGGCTACATTACTGGAGTCGGTTTCACAAAGAAATTTCCCACAAGGGTCAGAGTGATGGTTTGGAACAGAGACAGGATTCCATGGGCTGCTCCATGACAACACCCTCATGTTTCCTCTTCCACCATCTCATCAGTCATAACTCCAGTGCGAAGCCTGTTTTGAAGACGAAAAGTTCACAAACAATGAGCTGATACACTTGCCTAACAAAAGACGCATACCCATTGATTACTCATCAGAACAGGAAATCTGTCAAGCCTGTAGGAGCTGCAGTGTTGGACTTTGTCAGCTCAGCAGTGCCTCACCTCTCCCTCTCTTCCAGGTCCAGCCAGGCACCATCATGTCCAGCAAACGTGCCAAGGGAAAAACCACCAAGAAGAGGCCCCAGAGGGCCACCTCCAATGTGTTCGCCATGTTCGACCAGTCCCAGATCCAGGAGTTTAAGGAGGCCTTCAACATGATCGACCAGAACCGGGATGGATTCATCGACAAGGAGGATCTGCATGACATGTTGGCCTCTTTGGGTAAGTTGTTGAAAAAACAAAAGAAAGAGTATTTTAAGCAGAGATTATCCAACTATATTGGAATCTTGGAATTGCTTCAGATGGTTTGGATCATATTTACAGTGCTACCTTTGAAACTGTAGTCTCGTTTCTTTTAAGATCATTTAATAAATTAAATTAAATTAAAATAACCAAATTTAAGATTTCAGGATGCGTTGTGTAAGTACAACTGAACAGAAAGGTAAAACCAGAGATATTAAATTCCCCTGATATTAAATTCATGTGGTCTGTAATAGCATGTTTAATTTCCTGACCATTTACCTCCATTGCCGTTTCTGTAAAAGCAACTTGTTTTTTCAGTTGTTTTTAGAATCAAAACACTCGAGGAACTATCAAAACTTACATCCAAAAGTCTCTTCCTGAGTACCAGACTATTTCATGAGCTCTTTTCCCTCATCCATCTATTACCTGTGTGCAGGTAAGAACCCTTCTGATGACTACCTAGAGGGCATGATGAGCGAAGCTCCCGGTCCCATCAACTTCACCATGTTCCTCACCATGTTTGGAGAGCGTCTGAATGGAACGGACCCTGAGGACGTGATCAGGAACGCCTTCGCCTGCTTTGATGAGGAGGGCTCTGGTGAGCCAGATATAACACTTACTTTCTGCTGACCTAATGACTACCCTTAAGCAAAAGGTTCTGTTTACTTAACTCAGTTTTTTGTGGACCTGCACTGGGGTTTTATGGAGAAACCTTATTAGTTGTTTCATGTACCTCAGGGTAGATGAATGTAAACTGATGTGTGCCGTGAGTAGATATTTCACATATTCTTGAAATTTAACTGAAATTTAAAGCAGCTGGAGATGAAAATTAGGCAATTGGGAGTAAAGTAGATTAATCGTCATACCACATTTCACACAGTATAAACATGGCGAGTAAAGTTCTTATCTGCAAAGCCCCTGATAGAAATACTGTATTTAAAAATAATACAGTGAATTTAAAATTAATTTAATAAATAAATTCACAATTATTAGTAGTGACAGTAATAACATACAAAACAGATAAATCAATACTAATATGAATATATACTACTTACTACTAGTAGTAATAATTATGGTAAATTAACATTGCCACTGTCATTTCAAAACCTTATAACTTGCCTTTTTTGCTGTAAAGGTGTACTTTATACATGAGCTTCATGATAGGAATGATACAAAATAAGTAACCTAGTTACATCACATAAACTAGTTAAATAAGCATTACAGAACAAGTCAGTGCAGTACGCTCAAGAATGTGTTCTTTTCTTCTCCCATGAAGACACCAATTCTGAAATATGATTTTGTTCAGAGAATTATATGATGAAAGTTCACAGTGTAAAACACTCTAAAGTTATGTAACCCACCTGTGCAGGTGTGATTCATGAAGATCACCTGAGAGAGCTGCTGACCACTATGGGAGACCGATTCACCGATGAGGAGGTGGACGAGCTGTTCAGAGAGGCCCCCATTGACAAGAAAGGAAACTTCAACTACGCAGAGTTCACCCGTATCCTCAAACACGGGGCCAAGGACAAGGACGACATTTAAACTCTCAAAGACTCTCCTGCCTGACTACAGAGTGCATTCTATTCAGAAGAATTATGTACATATGGGATGGAAAAAAATGAAGTATTATTCTGTAGCATAAAAATATTCCTCATCATAATATTTGAATACTAACCCAAACAGTACAAAAGTAAAAGTTATTTAAAGGTACAGGCTGCTTACACTCATGTAGACTGAATGGTTGTAACTGCATACCTCTGATTATTTCTCTCTTCAACTGTCCACGTGCCTTAAACAGTTTTGCAGCACACAGACCTGTGTGGTTGTTTCTTTTACTGACTTTCAGTAACAGAAGATATTATAGATATGAAGATATTTAACAGCGGTAAATGAACCATTGTAACATTGTTTTGAGGTTCATGGGAAATCAGTTGCTTTAGTCAGATGAAATTGAGTGGAACACTGATTCACTGTTCAGAAGAAACTAACATTCAGCAGAAATTGTAGGTTTGAGGTGCGAGGTCTGAGCCTTTTATACCTGGAAGATTTATGCTCTTTAACACAGGTTTGCTATTTGAAACACCTCTGAAAACGTTAAGCATAATGAAATCAAGGCCTGGAAGTGATTGGACATAAGGCCAATTTTACAATTTTTAACATCCCAAGAATAATTTTGTGCTCTGTACTAATGATTGATTATTAAGGGGGATTTTTGTTATATTTGGTGAAGCTGTCCTATGCCTCAGTTCATCATTGTAAGACCAAAGAATGATCACCAAATTCAATGTTTGTTTCAAAGTTCATTCATCATTGAATAAATCTAGTGAGAAACACTGGGAAAGGTATTGTTGCTGATCCTATTATCTACTGGATGAAGCAAAACTACTTCTGGTCAAAAATCCTCTGGTATTTTGAATTTGGCAAATGAAATAGTGCTGAGATCACCCTTGCTTTTAAAGATTACCTCAGAGATGCAATCAAATCACATTCACACACCCAGCTTCATATGAAAATTCAACTTTTATTTCTCTGAAATATTTGTAGAAAAAAGAGGGAAAAACAACCACACATCACAAGTTTAAGGCAGATATTGCACAGACTAGTCCAATTTCTAGAAAAGCTGGGAAGATTCCCTTGTTCTCAGGTAAGGCACAATGCCATGTTCACTGTCCATAGTCCTTTACTTGATAAATGAAATGTAGGAAACAAAAATGACTCACATCCATCTTAAAGTATTTGGTCGTACAGAGAAAGAGAGAGAGGGCGCTACGCATTGGTATATAGTAAAATAACTATGCCAAAAGACAAGACCTGACCCAGTAGATATTTACATGCGATTTATATTGGCATCTACAAGACCCATTCTCAACTAAATTAGATACAGTATCTAGAATATTAACATCAGTCGTTCTACCGAAGTGAAAAAATAGAGCATCTTTTAAAAATATACGTATACATCCAGTACCCATCATTGTTCCAGTAAGCCAGCACTAACGGAATGCTCACAGTGGTTTCTGAAGTAGTGGTACACTGGGTTTCGCTATGTAGTTAAATGTAGCTAAAAACACATGAATGTGTTCATGTTTTGCAGTCAGAGAGCCAAAGCTGGGCTTCTGAGTCAATTCATGCGTAGTTTAATTAATGTAATGTCAAACACCCTTTTTTATTCACCATTTGCAACCCAGTGGCTTAACACTGTACTAGAGGACCAAATGACACTTATAAATCACCCCAACCTGAGAGACAAACTCAATGCTGATGATCAAAAAACAGAAAATATGACAAACCCACTGAAGTGTATAGTGCTGCAGAAATGCTCAGACATCAAAAACAGTACTGATAAAAGACCAGCTTCCTCATATAGAACCATACACATTATTAGAAAACCAAAACAAGATTAGAGTAGGTCATTATACATCAGCATTTGCAGGATTACAGCACAATATTGTAAGTTAGCTTAGTCAGATGGAAATAAAGGCATAAAATGGCACCACTGTAAGTAAACCGAAAGATAATATGCATTAAATACACATACCTCATGTTTAGACAGCCACAAACTCACAATAAGAAAAAAACATTAAAATCAGGATAAAAATATGACATCTGCAATAATACATGACAACAGTTTCATGGAAACTATGACCATGTGGCCACTAACAGAGGGATGGGGTGAAACTGAGGAAAAAGTGAAACACCTGTTCCAGCTGAGTCCGTGTCCCATACAATCCTCTAAAACAGGTTTCCCAGTCCCAGCCCTGGTGTCCCCACACTATGCACATTGCCACTGGTCTCATCTAGTACACCTGATGAGCTCCTTGACTTATTAACAAGCTCCTTGTGGGCTGGGTTGAATGTGTGGTGTAGAAAAACACAAATGTGCAGATAGTGGGGTCCCTGGGACTAGGATTAAAACCTCCTGCCCTAAAACTAAAGTAAATTGCTTCAACAATGTCTACTAGCAGAGACAGGCTGAACGTCATGACAGATAAATCTTTCACATGCACAGAAACCTGCCATGAAAGACATATCAGCTCTGCATCTAAAGTCAGGACAGTACAAGGACATGATTATCCCACACACGGTTACATATAAAGCATCCTTTCACCCACTAACATCACACATCAGGTGTTTTGTAGATGCAATCTGTATACTTTTCCCCCCATTATTGAATAGGTTTGAAGATACGAACTCTAAAATAACAGGTTCAGTCAATACAGGCATGAAAACATTACTGGTGAATCCCTTGAGGATGTCTTGAAGAAACAGAAAACCTGTTCATCACTGTAACATACTTCACTACTACTCCCTCTCACACTGTCTGTCTGTCTGTCTGTCTCTCTCTCACACACACACACACACAC
>JBBPCZ010000115.1:18959196-18969320 GCA_037974445.1 Brycinus macrolepidotus | reverse complement strand
ACACACGCACACCAAAGGTTATGGCCCCTCAAATGGAAATAAAATGCCCACCACTGGTAAGGCTTGGTTCCACTAAAGCACACTGGCCTAAAATCCAAATCCAATCGTCGAATACCCGTTTGTGACTGTATATAAGTCTCTAGATCGTTCTCTTTCACAAGGTTTCATTCAGCGGGAATGGTATAAAGCCAACGGTCAACATTCGAATGTTATGGTTTGAGGACGCTGGGCCAGTGTGTCATGGCCTTGTAACACCATGGACACTCAACATTCAATTTGGTAAAAGAACTACAGCCCAGTTAAAGTGTGTCTGGGATGGTAAGGCAAAAGAAATCAATGACCACTCTGCTGCTGTCTGTCTGGACTGGGTCACTGCGGAGACACAGTCAGGCTGAGCTATGTGCTCTGCAGTGCAATCAATTTCCCACCCTTCTGTCTCCTCTACCCATCTTTAGATCTTACCACATACAAACACTGCACACACAGGATGGGGGTGGGTGGGCATATTCGCTACGACTGGAGGAAACAAAAACCACATGGCCTTATTTTGGGAATGTGCAGCTTAAGAGGGTCTACTTATACTGGGATGCACTGGCAACATTAAATATACTGTAATAAAGTGCAGGATATGAGTAACCATACAAAAAAAACACAGATGAGAAATAGTTTGGAAAAAGCGATTTTTGGAAGTAGTGGTTTCATTTGCAGTGGTTTCAGGCAACTGGAACGAGGTATCAAATTAATGTACGAGGCTACAGTACGGGGTAGAGGGTTATAGGATGCATTAAATCTACTCCTAGACTCAACAGGATTTGAAGTCCAAGACTAGTATAAGGTCTTATCTAGAAAACAGGTGCTTAGTCTTTCTCTAACTGATGCTGATATTCAAACCAACAGCAACCGGACACTTAGCATGCTGGTTCTCTAGGAGCATTCAAGAGAGTCACACACAAAATTAGCTAGCCATGCTACATAATAGTCTACTTATCTAATCCTAGGACAGGACATTGGCGCATACAGGCAAAAAACAATCTAACTGCAGTTCTTAAGTACAGAAGAACGTTCACAAATTTCTAAGGCAAATACTGAGCAAGGCCACTTGTAGAACTCCAAATGTCAGACCTGAAAGCAAATCTACTGTTTCAATCAGTGGGATACAATATGGAGTTGCAGAAAAGACAGAAATTCGGGGTGTGTCCGTTATCTTGTACCACATGACTGACTCTGCTGGTGTTTATGAAAGTCCATGATAAAACTGTTGGTATTATAGAATCTGAAAATGCCTGGCATTGTACTTTCCTTCTAGGAGAAAGATAAGTTGGTTTTGAGGGTTTTTTGTTTTGTTGTTTTGTTTTGTTTTGTTTTTTTTTAAGAGAGAGGTAAGTTGGTTTTGAGATTCCTACCCCCTTTTAAGACCAATATTATCAAATGCTCAATTGCCGTTGTGCAGAAATGACAGAAGGGCCCTAAATACTTCTTATGTAGTGAAAATGTATAAGTCATTTAACAGTCTTTAAAAACATCCTTTTTGTCAGTATAAGGTGATCTTGGTGTCTGATCCCACAAATCAGGCGATCTGACGCACAGGCAAGAAGTTCGGTTTCCAGCTGGTTGCCTAGCAACCATCAGAGCACATCCATGACGGCTGGGGATTGTTAGGGCAACAGAAGTCAACAGTGACATTACTTGCCATACGGCTGACCTTTTCCCATCTAAATAAGAGACTTTGACGATGAGAATCCGCAGAAGAGGAGCTGCAGTCACTAAATGGTTGGAAGAGACTGTCCTTTTTCAGTCATGCTTTTTGCCCCTTAAAAACGAGCACCTGCAGGCACTCATCTGGCTGAAATCTCTCTCAGTTGACCGTTTCCCTGACTGCATGGAGTGTGTGCTGTGAGCTCCAGGTGTGCGTGACACTGCTCGGGGTTGGACTGGCTGGTCGGACCGGGCCATGGACCACGCTCCATACACTGTTGGGCTGGAAACTCACAGCTCCTGTGACCCTCTGAGGCACCAATGCCAAGTTAACACCAGGGCCTCCAGCAGAGGTTGCATTTAACATGGGCACGGACACTGGGTGAACAGCCTTCTCCTCTGGCTTCAAACTAGAGTCTGAATGGCTGCTGCAGACAGGAACCACACTTCTGCTGCTCCTTTCTGGCTCTGGTGCCTTGTTTGGAGCTTCTAGTCCTACAACAACAGGGGGTGCTGTGGTTACAGTTGGCGGCTGCTGCTCCTTCTGTCTCTGGCTTTCCTGCTCAGCTGCTCTCTGTAGTGCTGCATCCACCAACAGCTTCAGGTCACTAAAATCATGAGGGCAGAGCTCCGGGGGGGTGGGGGGTGGCGTGTTGAACAGCACTCCATTGGGGCTCATCGTACCCAGGCTTGAACAGCTGGAAGTAGAAGCTGGGATGGTAGTGATACTCGGGCTTTTCAGCAGGCCCTGAGTGTCCATCTGCATAAGAGCCTTGACACCTCCATCTTTGCTTGTTACGCCAGATCCCATCAAGCAGCCAGCCCCCGCCAAAATAGCCGTAGCTGTGTTACCCAGCATGCTCAGGTCCAGCGTGGGAGCCGGCCGGATGACTGAGGGGCGTGGTGTAGGGACAGAGGGAGGGGCAGGGTGGTCAGGAGAGGAGGATTCGACTGGTCTACTATCTGGTTTGCCAGCACGGCGGGAGATTGTGAACTGAGTGGGGTCTTTTCCATCCTTCCTGAGCAAGTCGGGGAGCAGCCGGCGCCGGGCGTTGATGAACCAGTTACAGATCTGGCAGACAAAGACAATAAAACAGAAGTATTACACAATGTGTATTCTAACTGGAGGTGGATTAAATGAATATTCCAGTATAAATCTGCCTGGAGTCTACAGCATTTCTTTGCCAAGCCCTCAACATTTTTCACTAGAAAATGTCCACAAAAGTGATTTGGTTGAATAATGCAGGAGTATTGCTCTGCAACCACTTTATTTTTTCTGGTTATACTAATTAACCAATAAATACCAATCTTCACATGTGTGCTAATACTAAATAATATTGAAACAGAAATACTGGTAATCACACTTTTCAAAACTAACCTGTGGAGTCATGAATTATTTTATCCTTAAGCAACCCTCTTGAAGTTAATGCTCCAGATAAAATCTCCCCTTTCAACTAATTTACTGGATCACTGTAGTTTGAGTTTGAGCTAAAAATACATTCCTTTCCACTAAAAACTCTGTAATGAGATCACTTTCATAATAGTGAAATCAGAAAACATGCAACAGCAAGAAAATCCACACAAAAACAGACACTCAGGCCAGAAACAGAGACTGGTGTGTCATAGTATTAATCCAAACCAATATGGTACCATCAAATTACTGAGCTTTTTAAAAGAGCAGCATAAAAAAGGAAAAGAAAAACACATTCAGTATTCACCAAAAAACAAACAAAAAGCCCTCCAAAATTTACACATACATCTCCCATTTACCTCAAACGCAGCTGATCAGCCAAAACATGTCTGGTGTCTGCAGGCTGCTTTAGTTTTGCCCTGGAGCTAAAAGACTAATGTAGCTAAAAAGTAAAGAGATCTTTTCTGTGAAACAGAACAGTTTGGTAGCAACAGTTCGGAAACAAGTTTGGTAGCTCCAATGCAAAATTAAAGAAGGAAATGTTGGACACTAAACACGTTTTCTAGTGATCAACAATGTGTGGGGTAAAGAGACAATTGTGTAAATAATTTTTTTTGGCAGGCCATTCTTTTCCACATCACTGACTGATGAGATTCCTGTCTTACAGCTTGTTGCAGAGAGTTCAGCCCTCCAGTGGCAGAACTGTGAACTGCAGGCTTTCAAACAGCTGGCTCTAATGGAGATTGGAGGGAAATATGCAAAGCCACAGAGCAAAGGCCTGGCTGCCTGCATTCCTTCACACTGACAACACTGCAGCTCCCGGCTCTCAGTCAAGGACAGAACAAGGCTAAGATTACACGCCCTGTGTCCGAGTCATTCAGTGTCATTTTTGCTAAGGGATTTGACAGATAATTGCTGAACACAAGTGTGTGTGTGGAACACAAATGTGTGGAAATTATATGGAGAACACAAGTACAAGAACGTATGAATATTCTTGTGTGCAGTTTGAAGCACAGAACAGAGACCAACAAGGCAGCACTGACTGGAGTGATGTGATCAAAAAAAGCTCACCTGTGAGATGGACAGATTAGTCTGCCCGGACAGGCTGAGCTTCTCCTGCTCGGAGGGATAGGCATTCAGACGATGCTCATACAACCAACTCCTCAGAATCTGAACAGATTCTTTAGGCAGGTTTCCGCGACGGCGGCGCTTGGCGGAACCCCCTGCTCCTCCGGCACCGGTGGAAAGATTGAGCGGGTAACTGTCATCCTCGCAGGGGTCACTGTCTGACATGGCGGAAAACTCCGTCTCTCCACTATGCTCTTCTTCAAAGACTGAGGAAACCAAGGCAACAGAGGGTTTTATTAGTCTCAAATAAAAACACATGGGATAGAAATGGTAAAGGAATGTACTTCCAACTGGCTTGTGGAAACAAGTGAACAGATTTGGTTTTCCAACATTATCATAGATAATACAGAATATCAAACTTTTAGTTAAATGATAAGTTATGTTGACAAAACATGGATCTGATACACCTCCACACACACACACACACACACACACACACACACCTATCTGCCTTCGATCAGATATTTGCTACATTTCAACAGATGGCAAAAGCCAAATTATGGGCAGAACATGAGACACTAAGGCATGGATCATTAATACCTGATCCCAGTCATGTTTTCAGAACTAGGGATACACAAAACATAGTATTAATACATATACATATCGCAATTGCCTTTCAATATGTTAAAGGGCCCATATCACGTTCACTACCCGATTCATGTGGTCCAAAACAGTTTTCAAATCATAGTTTATGTGATGTCACAAAGCCTATATATATATATATATATATAATGCTGAAGTGATAAGAAATATTTCAGCCCTGTGCTGCTTTTTGAATGAGCTCAAATACAGGGCAGTCACTCAAAAAAAAGATTATTTACATAGATCACAGTAACAAAAGCAGCCTGTTTAATTACAAAGAAATAAATTGGTTGGAAAATATTCATGTAAGAATGAATTATCAATTATGAAACCCACATGAATATCATGGAAAAATTATACAAAATGTAGAATATGGTCACTTTAAAAACACCTAGGTTCATCAGTGTGTTGAAAAGTTAAAGATGGGACACAATTTGACTTTTTGGTGGATTACAAGAATACTTTGATTTATCAAAACACCCAGTAACTTACCCGGAGCTGTAACTGGATGCCCTGTCATAAACACTGAGTGGTTAGAGGCTCATTTGCATATTGCAGCCTTTTGTGAAATCACTATTGCAGAGATTGGCATCACAATATCAATAGAGATAAACAGTTATATTGTGAAGCCCTATTCAGAATCATGCTTTACAGGAAACAAGAAAGCCATTAGTTGAATATCAAAGCATGCCAAGTCTTTAACAACATGAACTCTAGAGAGCAGTAGTATACTGGGAGCATATGGACAGACCTGCCTTCCTTGATCTAACACAGTTGCAAAAACAGCACGACTTTCCAAGACCACCTTTGTTTAATAACACTGTCTAGGACTAGTCTTACTTATAAAGAAACTCAATTTGCACTTCTCAATAGGAGATATTTGTGAAGCTCAGCTGCATGGATATCACTGAACGTCAGGTGTGATCCACAACAGCTGGAAAAAAAAACCGTTAAAAGTAACAGAGCGATGAAACAGATTACTGTAAGAACTTGTGTAAACGTAAAACACGCTCGGCTACCTCGATGTGACAAGATTCAAATAATATCCGTCTGAGGGCTCAGAGCTCGCATCCCTTAGAGCTCAGATAATGATTACCTAAGTCAAGGCAAAGAAGAAGCAGGGTGGGAGTTAATCTATCTACCCTTTAATTTCCTCTCTTTCATCCTCTATCCTTCCTCTTCATTCAATTTACCACAAAGCACAAAATGTGGGAACTATGCAGGACCATCCCATGCTTTCCCATCGGCCTCAAGTGTAAATTGCTGAGCAGCCTCTTTAGTGTGGAAACCATCTACGAGTAAACAAGCCAGAAACTTGTGCAAGAAACAGAAAGTCTGCATTTAACTACTTAGAGAATTGACATTTTTAAAAAAAGTGGGTTTCTGAGAAAGTGAAAAAGTAAATAATATGTAATATTAAAAAAGAAAAGGTGTAGATTACTCTTTAGTGTAAAAGCCATCAAGTAAACAAGTCAGAAACTTGTGTAAGAAACAAAGTCTGTGCTTAACTAGATAGAGAATTAAGATTTAAAAGAAAAAGGGTATTCTGAGAAAGTGAAAATCTCAAGTAAATCATATGAAATATTATAAAAACAAAAGAAACCTTGTAAATTACCGAGCAGCCTCTTTAGTGCAGAAACCATCTACAAGTAAACAATCCAGAAACTTGTGCAAGAAACAGAAAGTCTGTGCTTAACTAATTAGAGAAACAAGATTAAAAATTGGGTATTCTGAGAAAGTAAAAATCAAGTAAATAAATTGAAATGTTTAAAAAAAATCTACAAGTAAACAATCTAAAACCTGTGCAAGAAACAGAAAGTCTGTGCTTGACTAATTAGAGAATTAAGATTTTTTTTGGAAAAAGTGGGTATTCTGAAAAAGTGAAAATCTCAAGTAAATCACTTGAAATATTATAAAAACAAAAGAAAACTTGTAAATTGCTGAGCAGCCACTTTACTGTAAAACCAATCTGCAAGTAAACAATCCAGAACTTGTGTAAGAAACAGAATGTCAAAAAAAGAAAAGAAAAAGAAAAGTCAGCAGTACAGTAATCTTGGGATGTGCTGAGTGGACTAAAGTGAGTCTCCCATTGGTGAAGGAAACTCTTTGTTGACAGGTTTGTTGTGTAAAGCCCTGTTTGACGTGGAGCAGTGTTTCTTTAGCCCGTGTCCACGTTGTGAAGCCCCTGGAGCGTTTGGTCGAGTCTGTGTTCGTGCTAACAGGGCAGACAGTCATGAAGCGGAGTCTGAGGAACAAAAAGAAAAACGTGCTCGTTGCATGTTCGCAGGGACATGTTGGTCTGACTGGAGGTAGGAGCGAGGAGAAATGTGCTGGTGTGGATTGTCTTTCCTCCCGTCGGTGTAACCCGAACCCCTCAAGAGCAGTTAGAAATGTGGGAGTTCCTACGTGCCTCCTCTAACAAAGGAGATTGTGTGTGCAGTATCCGTCTCCAGCTCTGAGGGGTTTTAGTGCTCGTTTCCATTCACAGAGCTGCCCCCCCCCCCCCCCCGGTCCCTCCGGACATGCAGCCAGCCTACAGTCACATCGGTGCCACTGCTGCACACATGCTCGGCTCCATTTCATTAACTACAGCCAGGCAAACTCCCCCAGACACCTCCTAAACTGAAGGAGAGACGCTCTGGCCCTGACTTTCCTCTAACAGTTTGAAAGACATTACATTATATTCATTTGGCCGACGTCTTTATCCAAGGCGACTTACAATGTGAGGAAACATTCAAGTTCTAGGACCAGGGAGAGTACTAACTGCTAAAAAGCTTTATGTAAGAGTAGTGCATTAGGAGAGGAGGTGCTCAGATGAGTCTCCACGAGGTTTTTGAACCTGGAGGGGGAAAGAGACAGACACACAAAGCTAAATGAAAGGGTTGACAGTAGGTGCGTGGGCTGAACTAAGCTCCTCTTGTCACCTCGACTGGGGTTTAAAAAGTATTTCCAGAGTCTTCTAGGTCTATAAAGGGATCTACACCGACTTCAAGTCCTTGTATCTTCTAAATTCATTTGAAACACCATCTTAGGGCAGCACCATCACCTAAATAAACTGGAATTAGGTCCAAAAAAAGACCCAAAAAGCTGTAGGATGACTAACTTTCGGTCTGTAACCGTCTCCAAACGCCAGCTGGAATTCCCCCTGAGCTCAGGGAGCTAACCAGACAGCTAACTGCTCGTTTTTAAACACAGACACCAAAACAACCCAAAACGTCCAAAAAGAGCCCCAAACAGCAGCAGCGTGGACATCAAATTCATCCCATTTATCCGCATTATGCTACGAGACCTAACAAAGGGGGCACGGAGGTGGAGGAGGAGGAGGGGGGTCGTCAGATGGCTCCCCTTCAAAACATCGTAACATTTTTTTAAGATACCCTGTCCGTGAGAGGGGCTACAAAAGTGACACACACCAAGCCTCGGTCTCCTCAAACATGCACAACTGGCAGCCCCAGACGGACACCATGCTCCTCTTCTCCAGGCTGCTGCTGCTGGTGGTGGTGGTGGGGGGGGGGGGGTGTCAGTAACGTTAGCTCCACGGCTACAGCTAACACAGCTAATCCAGCTAACAGCCCGTCCGCATTCAAACACAAACACACAAAAACAGCCTAATTCCTGTTAAAACCCACATTCAGACCCACACACTCGGCCCTAGAGGAAGGAACGGAGAGAAAAAAGAAAAAATGAAAAAATAATAAACTCAAAATTACCTCTTTTGACAGATTTCATCCTTTGTTGGACAGTGTTTCCAAGGAGCCGCAGCTTTCGAAGTTCCCTGGCGAAGAAAACGGTGATCTCTTTTTTCTTTTTCTCTTTCAGCCAAAACAAGGTGCTGTTGCTCTCTCTCTCTTTCTCTGATTTTTTCGCTCCAATCACTCTATTCGACGGAGATTGCGCAAAAGTGCGATGACTTAGCGGATCCAACTCATTTCTCGTGCACATTAAGAGCAAACGCATCCAAAGCCTGTTGACAAATCCCGTCCCTCTTTACCTGCAGTACAACAGACTCCAACTCTCAGTCTGCCAGTGACAGCACAGGCCCACAAGCCCCGCCCCCTCAAAGCCTCTCAGCCAATCAGAGCCGCGGGCTGCTGCGACGCGACGGCCCTATGTCATCATCTCCTTAATGAGTGGCAGCCGAGTTGCTAGCGTTTCATTCAAAAGTCAGACAGATTACATTACATTATATTACACTACATTACATTACATGTACCTATGTTGATGTCAACATAGGGCTGCGCAGACCCCTTTCACTGGGGCACGTGCCCCTGTATTTATGTCCTGTGCCCCAGTTCATGTTCTCATGTTTAGCTTTCAACAACAAAATAATTCATTCGGCAGTGCATTCATTTATATTGATAATATAGACAATTTGTGGACGTTTTTTTACTCCAATGTGTTGCAACATAGTTTTAAACACAAACAGGAGCAAATTCTGTGCATTTTTGGAAATGAAATGTCCCTTGCTCTATAACTGTAGTTACTATTATTTATTATTATTTTTTATTATTGTAGAAGAATATGCAAAATGATTTGAATAAGCTTTTGTTAATTGCTGAGTAGCTTCTGTAGTGTAAAAACGTCTACAAGCAAACAGTCCAAACACTTATTCAAGAAACAAAGTCTGTGCTTAACTAGTTTGAGAATTAAGATTCACAGAGGTGCCATTGCGTAGTTTTAACCACAAACAGAAGCAAATTTATTATTTATAAATTTATTATAAATTATTTATTTATTTATTTATTTAGGTATTTATTTATTTATTTATTATTGTAGAAGAATGCAAATATGCAAAAATGACTTGAGCAAGCTTTTGTTACTATTTGCATATACGCATATGCCATTACTGCCATAAAACATGGTGAGAATGTTCATATATCTTCATACCTTAATTAAAAAATCTGTACATTTTTACCTGTAGTTGCTTCAGTAGGAGTATGGCAGTGGCAATAATAATGAGTTAGGCAAGGGAAGCTGGTATAGCACATACTACAGCTTATTTCATATGCAGCAGGCTTTCAAAATAATTATATGGGTAATGGAGTGGGGGGGGCTGTGCACCAGTAGAACTTTATGCCTAGCAAGACCCATGTGGTTGTGTTTGCTCTATTGTTAGTGTTTAATGAACAAAAATGCTTACCCTTTACATATAGTATTCTTCAATGACTCTCTCTAAGATCTTTGTACTGTAAATTGCTGAACTTCCTCCCTGTTTGATTGCTTAATTTGACTGCCGTGGCTTTGAAGACTGCAGCATCAGCAGTGTTTGACGTGAAATGCTTAAGAGTGGCAAGCAGGTTGCACTCTT
>JBBPCZ010000115.1:18929512-18941662 GCA_037974445.1 Brycinus macrolepidotus | reverse complement strand
TATCTATAGTATTTATACACCAGCATTTTGTGTAGCATGGTGTATTTCATATAGAGTATTTTCAGAGTATTTCTTCAGTTTTTATTCAACTTTTATTTTAGACTTTATATGTTATATAATTCTTGTCTCTGTGTCTCTGAGTGCCTGTGCCGTCGTAACACAAGCAATTTCCTCTGGGATCAATAAACTTTTCTGATTCTGAGTAAGGAACACACCACAAAGCAAAGGAACAGCCTCATCTTAAAGCTCTTTACCATACTACAACCTATAGCAAGAAATAAAAAGCAATCAAAGGGCCAGATCCACTAAGCCTTTCGCACCATGTTTTAGGCACCAATAAGACATTTTGCCTCCAAAAGCAGAAATGTCATATGCAATCTCTTCATCACTGATCTTGCATGTCTTCTTTTCTCCCAAGCTTGATCATGGCTTAATAAGTTTCTATCCTCCCTTTTGTGTCCTTTAGCCATAGTAGCACAAGCACAGGCAGGGTTTGCATGGTCATCTACAGCTTTAACAAACTTAATGTAAATTTCAGATGTATCATAAGCTGCTCCATCGATGCACTTTGAGATGTGTCTTTTCATTCAATACACTGCTCTCATTCATTGATGTTTGATGTGATTATCCTGTCTATTTACTGAAAGAGGGAAAACCTAAACAAACAATGGCTCTTTAAATAAAATAATGAAAGAAGCCACACAGTTATTGAAGTGAAATTCGGGCTCTGTTCTTTTTAACTGCCAGTGTGAATCTGGACCAATAAAAAGCCATATGTACCTCCTCTTCTGTTGTCACTTGACTGCATGTTTTCAAACTGTACTTACTCACTGCTGACCGCTGCAAAAAATCCTCTGAAAACACGTGAGAGAGACTGGGCAGAGAAGGACAAAAGAGGTGTTGTTGAATTTGATCTATACTTTGGTTGTTGTGTTCTTCAAGCCTTTCTGCTTTCCAGTATTATAGTTAGAGAATGTAGTCAAGAACAAAAATACACAACCTTGGTAATGGCCAAAGTAGTGCCCAGAGGAAAAGAGGAAAATGTGACCTCTGAGGAGACTTAATTCCACCATTTTTTCAAAATTTTCAAAATCATTCAGAACAGTTTGATTTGAAACACTGCAAAGAAAGTGAGATTTCTTTGGGACTACTTTTCCTTAGAACACTTTGTACCTCTCTAACCTTGAAAGTATTAAAAAATATACATATATATATATATATATGCCAAAACCTTGTCTCAGGCACCAGGCAAAACACTTTTTCAAAACTTTTTCATGTAATAACTTTCTGTGAGGGAGCTTTTAGAGACACTTTGGATTTCTGGCTCCTATCACCACCGCTATGAACAATTCAGATATACGTTTTTCTATAATGCAATATTTTTATCAATTGAATATTTCACATCAAACTAATCAGAAGGACTTACATTTCAATCATTTAGTCATTTAATTATTTAGAAACTCGGAAAATTCTGTGGATTTTCCTGGCAATGGTGATTGGCCAAAAATTAATTTGGTAAAAAGGAAACATGAGACACTTGTGGCCCAGAATAAAAGTATAGAAATAATATAGATAAAATAAAAGGAAAGAGTTATTAAATACTCATCATAACCAAGAAAGCTCACAGTCTTGGATGAAAACTGGTTGAGTTCATGTCAAGACTCCTGTTCTTAGTCCAGTTAATGATCATCCTGAGTGTTATCATCTCCGCAAAATATGTGGGTTTATAGAGAGCACCACTAAAACTCAAGAGGAGACGTGGAAGAGATTACTGACATCTTTTGGAGAAACATCTGAGCAGCAAGAGACTTTGTCTTCAAGGAGAAACTACAAAGATGTTAAGATCTTTTTTTTTTTTACCTTCTTAGATGTTAGGACTGCATGTCAAATCTGTTTACGGATCAGGACTGTCTTGTATTTCTGTGTTTAAAGATTCCACCAGTGCGCCAGTCAAGGCTACTGATTCCCTGCATATCTGGAGTACATCCAGTCTGCAGTTTGCGCAGTCTTTAAATACCATCCTCATGACACGGTCACAAGCCTCGTTCCCCCCACCTTTAGCTAACAAACCACTGCATACTAGTTAGCAAGGCAACAGCAAGGCTGTCCTGTTCCTTTCTAACTCCACTTGACTCCCACACACTTATTCCTAACCACAGGCAATATGGGTGTATGGCAGTATAGCCTGCATCTGTTTTTCACTCCAACATTCATTCTAATCCCAAACTTGGATTCAGATTTCTGAATCAGATCTACAGTAGGTGAATGGGGAATTCCAGTCTGAAGCATGGAGGCTGGTGTCAGTCTGAGTCAGCTGAGTCTACACCGGTGTTGTGTTACTCCCCTGTCTGGAGACAGCTTACAGCTTCATGACTAACTTCATATGATTAATGGTACTTCCATTGTTGGTGAGAGACCAGGCCCCAGCCAGGCCTGGACAGAATTCAGCGGTTTAATAACCTTCTCTCAGCGGATTGTGTAACTAGAAATGAGTTTAAGCTCAGAAGGGTGAGTCAAAATATGTAGTTAACTGGCATTCCTTGGTGGGATCTCAGCAAGCGTTTTCTCTCACTCTCTTATTAAAAGTGCCCTACAGAATGTGCTCTTAGTGACATGTCTGAACAGAAAACACTTCAAAATTGGTCCATACAAAAAGCTAATATACTGAAGATTTGCAACACTACACAATAGATTCTTATACATTTATTTGGGTGTTTTACCATTTTTACAATTTACAATTTAGATTCTCAATGAATTGATAACTTTGAAATTTGAATGCTAAATATGGTATCCACCCTTCATTATAAGTCCATGTTTTGGAGATTAAACGAAACAAAAGGGTGCCATTAGCACTAAAATTGCTTTTGTGTTCTACACTGAAAGAGAGGAAACCCACACAAACAGGATCTAACTACTGCAAATATGTTTGTAGATGCAAATTTTATGAATATGAAATAAAATCCAATTATCGCTGTTAAAAATAGCATCTACATGATTACTAATCACCAAAATAATTGCTAGATTATTCCTAATATAATCGATAGTGACAGCTCAAGAAATGTGATTGACATGCAAAATGAACAACCACAGCCCACTGTTTTGGTATGATGTATTGAGGGAGGCAACACTGAATAACAGTCCCATGGAAAGCACAGCGCTCTGTCAGCAAACACGCAATGTCTCACTTAATAGTAACTGCTTTAAGCAGAACTCTTGCGTCAAACTTTTTTCTAATCCCACAGACATATCTTGCTCTGAAACTATTTAGAAATGATACCTCAAATTTAGCTGGAAACATAGAACTTTGTTTTACGTCGTAAAGATACGAACTTATGCACAAAGGTGTGTATACATACAAAAGCAAATGGCCAGTCAGGATGCAATTGGTAAAATCCTCACAACTGTATCCAGCCTAACTTACTATAGATGTCAGGCTCTCTGTCTACATGTGGGCGAAGCAACTGAGGCTTCATAACCCCCGACTATGAGCAACCTGAATCAAATTTCAGTTTCTTATTTTAGAGCAGTTTGTGTTTTCCAGAATGACTCATATTAGGACTTGGCAAAGGGTGGGCAGTATTATAGAACCTCCTGCAATGGTTTCACTCTCATTATCAGTGATAGGTGGTTTGCGAGTTTGGTTGTACATGTGAAGCAACTGGACTCAAAATCTCTCTTTCATGCAGAGTCAGCACACACTGTATAGAGTGCCTGGGGAAGAGTCTTCATGCTTTCACATAAATCTCTCATTAGCCAAAGGATAAGAGACTTTGAAGCACTGTCCTACCCAAAGACCCCCTTCCACAAAGCTATAAGCTTCGAGCACACAGTGTGGATTTCAGCATTTCAGATTTTGTCTACATTGGACTCATAAAAAAGCGAGTCACATTGTATTAAAGTCTCTGGTTCTTTAATGTTAAGAGTTCAATCAAAACTTGAAAACATGAGCCTTTAAAGCCCAGCTTGAACTGAACACTGCTGTTCCAGCATCCCTTTACAATTTAAATAAGTATAAAGTTACAAAGCCAGTGGTACAGTAAAATGAAATTACTTCTCAAACACGCACACAGAGGCCTCACGGACTTTAGATGGACTAAATAAGTCTAGGAAGTCATGCAGACATAACTTGAGATAGTGCTCATTACTGATTTGGAGGGGTCACTGCTAAGGCACTACGCGTGACCTCAGAAACAGAACGTTCTAAAGGGGAAGTAGGAAACAGGCTACACATGATGGGAAGGAAAACCTCTACAGCTGTTTTCAAACAGCTCCTGACCATGACTTCATTACTCAGAGACTGAGCGGAGATGAGAGGATTTTTTTGCCCATTTAAAATATATAACTGCCTGTTTTCAGAGATGCATTATGTATAAACAACCTAAATACAGTTGAAGTAAAAATGAATGAATGATACCATTAAAATAACTACTGACATAACAAACCTCTGCACTTTTGATTGATTCTGCTTGACAGAAGTTGTTCTTTCAGCGAAGCAGTATAAAGTCTAGGTAATAGATAGATCTTATTTGTAGCATCTTGGACAACAATAAAAAAGATTCAATCCTATTAGACAGTAATAAGTAGCCTTATCCACTTTAGCAGAAACTGGCAGAAAAAACAAACTGCAATGACAAACAATGCTATTGTTCTGGATTTTGTACACAGTTGGGATGTCAGTCTTTGGCCACATTAAGGAGCAGGAGTCCCTGACCTCTCCTCTTTTGGAATGTGTAGCTGCTGAAAAGCTGTCGACTACTGAAACAGTGCTAACCTGAGAGGTATTTGAGATTAGCTAAACTGTGCAAACAGAAACTCGATCCTTGTGCAGACTGGATAGAGGCTCTAGCTTCAATTCTATAAGGTCCTGTGTACAAGAATGCTGAAGTGGGGCTAGTTACACTTTACTGACAAGGCAACAAAATACCAGCCTATCAGCTTTTGAGCAGCATAAGCTGCTAAGGCCTAATCTGCAAGGGCTCAAAGAACATGTGCCATGGCATCCAACAGTTTTCTGATTCAGCTGTGGGTTCCAGAATACAGCCAGTGTTAGAGAAAATACCAATGACAGTAGAGCTAGCAGTGTGTTCAATACCACTAATGGTTCATGGTAATGTCAATATGCCATATGTGCCAGATCGAAAGAATGAATTTAGTGAGAAAGAGGGCTGAATGGAACAGGTACACTGTTTTGACTGTTTCTCCAACTGGCTAACATACTACCAGACTTTCTCATGTACACAAACACATGGAAGTCTACAGGCTGTTGATGGCCTTGCTGATTGTAGCCTGAGTGATAATATGACTGGGAGGTGTTGGAATGTGAATGGCAGTCAAGCTGCTAAAATGCAGCTGCTGTCTTTGGAATGAACCTAGATTTGCACACCCGATCTCCCAGCACAAACACACACACACACACACCCCCACACCCCTATACTCTATACTGAGAGCTTATGTAGTTAAGATTGTCATTATCAAATGACTGGCACCAGGGGCCTAATCTATCTCCCACACACACACGCACACACACGCACGCACACACGCACACGCACACACACGCACACGCACACGCACACGCACACGCACACGCACACGCACACACACACGCACACACACGCATACACACGCATACACACGCATACACACAGTGAAACTAAAATGCATGTTAGATTGTTAATATCAATGATATCTAACATACAAGCCAAATAGTTAAGATCTTGCAAAAGTGTACGTGACAGAAAAAAATGAGAAAGAATAAATTAAGTTTTAAGACAGGACCGACTGGCTAAAAGCTAAATATCTAGAGCTGCTCAGAGGCCCACAATGAAAAATGAAAGTGGTTTACAGTGGAAACGGATGGACACTGCCAATGCCAGAATTTCATGGGCGGTCAGATCCATACAGACCAAGCTCATTCCATGATCTCTTTTCATCCTGCATCTTGGCTCAGCGTGAGCTCTCATCATCCTCTTTAGTTTTCTGTAATCTCCTATGTGGAACATGCAACTGTGGATCTGTTTCCAGGCACTGGACCACAGAGCGGACTGGAGAAGCAGAGGTCTCTTTGGTGCCTGCTTAATGAGTCTGTGCTACCGCTGAGCTGAAAAGCCAAGTCCATGCAAGAGACTCAGGGAGAAAAAGCCAACTGTGGGGTGGAATTAAGTCACTTGTGGAAGTTAAATATACAGACAAGCGTATACACCCAAACGAAGACTCGAGGAAGGAATGTGTCATCACTAAACTAATGGGTGTGAACATGATGATGTTATTTGAGACCAAGAGAGAGAAAGACAGCAAGAGGGAGCGAGCGAGAGAAAGAGAGATGGAGAAAGAGAGAGGAAAATCGGTTTTCTACCCACCTGCATATGATGCTCCAAGCACTGAACAATGTCATGTCCTCTAAATAACTCTCAGCAGCCATAATGCATGGAAGCTCTTTACATAGCAACATGATGTAAACCACCAGGGGTACAACAATGCATTGTGACACTGTGGTATAGATATGCAAAACAGTGACGATGAATATCATGGATAATGGACATTTAAGCAATAGAACATGAGAGGAAGTGTGTTGTCAGACTTCATGTTATTATGAATAACATCACAGACCACAGTCAAGTGTTCCATCACGTTTATACAACAGTTTTACAAAACAAAGAAAAATGTAAAGCAAAAAAGACTTGAATTTTCTATCAGTCATGCTTTAATATTTGCATTTCCTTTCGTCAAAAAAGCAGAGCATTTTGCGTTACGGATAGTTGATACAAGCACAATCAAGTTGAGCTCAGCTTTTCAGTTTTTGCAAGATTGACCTAAATGTTGTCCATCTTGTTTGCTGATTTGTATTCGGTTCATTACTGGTTAACCGGTTTAATGCTAAATCAGCCATTCTAAACTTTACTTAGGGTCAACAACAGTTTGGGAACCTGATATAGACTTGCAGTCACACTCTTCTTCAGATTCTGAACAAATGAGATGCAATGTGAAATGTAATCTTTAAAAAAGTTAGCTAAAGTATTCACGTTCTGTTTTGTATGTGCTACAGCAGAAAATTACTAACAGCTATCTGCAGTGTTAAGTGGTTCATTACTCAGCCACAGGTGCTCAGCACTGCGATACAGTAGTTTATAAAAAGAGCCCTTCTGAACAATCAGATTGTGCCTCTTAGCTCTAGTGTCAAGTTGTGCAACAAGATTGCCGTTATATCATGAACACTCCTAGAAAACCAGTGATGTTAGATAATATATCTCAACAACCTTTAGTGTCCTGGTAACTATTCAAGACCAAAAACAAACTCCTGATCACAAGATTAGAATAAATCTAAAAACCTGAAATCAAACTTACAGCCACCACTTGTAACCCAGCCCCCTGCCTTTATTCTAAAAAATAAAGGTGCCAGAAAAAGGGTCTCTGAAGTGATGCCATTGCACATGAACTTTTGGTTCCCTTAAGCGTAGGTGCCCAAATCTGTTTCTGGAGCCCATTGCTCTGCACAATTTCGTGTTTTCATTCCTCCAAACTGATCCAACCTGATCCAGCTAAGCAGCTTCTTGAGAATGCTTTCCTTGGTTAAAGTGTTAGAGCTGGAAAACACTAAAATATGCATGACAGGGGGGCCTCTAAGACCAAGGAATGGAACCTGTACCATCTACTGAAAGAACATTTCAGTAGATCGTTATTAAAAGAAGGATGTTTGTAAACGAGAGAGTATAAGAACCTACACATAGTGTAAAGTTTTAATTTTACAAATTAAGGCCTTTTCTAAAACTGTGCACTAAAGCCAAAAACACATTAAAGAATCTTTATTCTGAAGAGTACAGGTAACAACATCTCTCACCTTCATGGATGAGTGGCTAAAAATGCTGGGAGAAAAAAAAAGTCACAAAGTAAAAGTTATGCACAACCACTGCAGAGTGACTGCAGCACATTAGATATTCATGGAACTCTACATTCTCTGCAAGAAGTTCCATAACATGCAGCACTCTTCATCCTATGTAGGTTTGAAATGTTGTGGATTCTAAATAATGCATGGCTCCTTTAGTGCCTTGAGCAGAAAGCTTTTCAAGCCAGCCTCCATCTACAGCGGCAAGCAGAAAACAAGCTTAGATTCAGCCAATTACTGCACACAGTTATGCTTTCATGGCAGGAGATGACCTTTTGACCTAAAACGTCCTCCAATTTGTGCCATGGGAAGGGATTCCGACTGCTCTTGTTTCCAGTTTTCTTTCATCCAAGCACATGCACTTTAGAGGATGGCAACAACCTAATCGTTTTCATCAGCCATGCGAAACTCAGCTGTGGGCCTGACTACACTGAACTTTAGGCCTGCACGGAATGTGCTCAGGCAAAGATGATCTGATACCGTGTCACTGAAATATAAGCTTTGGTACCAGCTTCAGAGTAGCATAAATCTCACTCTGAAAGAGTCACGTGCTTCGTGTAATGTGGAGAAATCAACCCACATTCTTATTCACAGTCTTCCACAGAGACTTTCACTGGTGTTACCACCTTTCATCCGCAGCCAGAAGAGAAGCCATGGGAGGAGTGCCGTGTCAGCTTTTCTTAATGTTGTTGATGTTAAATGATGTATGCAAACTAAAGGGTCAATTTCCATGGCAACCGTTGTCTGGTAAACAGAAGAGGAGGGAGTGCCAGGACAGAGCACAAGCCAATAAATTCTCATTCCAATTTCCATCCCTCACGTCTTTATTGGAAGGCCTTTTTCGCTCTCTCCTTACCTTTCATGGATTATGCTCTTCTGTCTAATCCATCCCTAACAAGTTCTTTACTTGTTTTTCACTCCGTTCGTTCTTCAGGAGACGCTCTCAGCCCCCGTCTTACCGAGGCGCTGCTAAGGCTCTGGCAGCTCATCCTGCCCACTAGCTGAAAAGTCAAAAAATGCTGGCTGTACCCCTACAGTTTCCCTATCTATTTCTGACCAAGACAACACATCTTTGCCCGCACCATCTGCTCAGAAACATAACAAAACAAAAAGAAATACTAATTAAATGTCAGTCCTTAGTTTAGGCAGCTTGCGTGTGTTTTTCTACCGTTAATTTATGCTGCTGAGGCATGTGAAAATGCCAGCATTACTTTGGAGGAAAAAAAAACTTGATAATTGTTAGTATAACTCCCTTGGTAGAAAGAAAGGAAAAGAAAGTGTAAGGTTAGCAACACTTTCCAATGAGGAAAAAAATTACTGACAGGGCTGTGAGAAGTATCTATGTAAAAAAAAGTTAATTCTGAGGTTGATGAGTGTTATGTTTGTAGATGGCTTGGCAGAGACGAACGGTAAACACAGTAACAATAGAGATCTTCCTCCAATCTGATTTGTGAACCAAAACAGATGGAGTTGATTGCTCAAGAACTGAGGTTAATCCGTTTGTCATTTTGCTACATTCTTGAATCCGTGGACCTTATTTAAGCGTCCATCTCCACAGCAAGTGCAAGAGTGTAGGAGCTGAAGGAGAAGCACTTCTGCTATTCTTAGGGATACAGTACAGTGTGTTCACTTTAGAAGAAGGCTGTCTTTGGGCAGTGCTGGTTGCCATAGACATGAATCCTCTTGCTTCACATGCAACTTAAGCAACAGGTTTTAGGAGAGCAGATTTAAGAATCACCTCCAGCTTAGTTACCGGTTTAGTAATGTGTTGTAACCTAAGTCGGTTTATATGCAGTTCATCTGGAAAACAGCAGGTCTTTTGTCGATTTAACTAAAAAGCTTTCAACCTGAGAGCCAAGTCTTGTGTGTGTGCATGTGTGTGTGCGTGTGTGTGTGTGTGTGATCCCTCACTTGAATGAACTCAGATATTGATGCCTTATATTCACACACCATTAAAAAGACTAAAGACTGAAAACAAGACCACAAATTATTTTTAAACATTAAATGAGCCACAAACTCACACTGTCAATGTTCTACACTGTCGAACAAAAAGATACTGTTCGGCTTCTCCAAGACACAATCGACGTATCTCAAAGATATAACATGGTCCAAAGATTTACCTTAAATGAGCTTCAAAGAGACACTACATTCACTTTCCCAGGGAAAAGAACTGTATTTTAATCTTTTCATAGTGTCAGAACTTTTTAAATAAAAAACAAAGCTGAAAGACTGGAGTCAGTAGTGTATGGAGTCATTGAAACTGAGAAAATGTAAATGCAACGAAACGTGACACAATTACACTCCCTAACTAAAGACACAGAAGACCTTTAGTGGAACCCCAGTGACGGCGCTCCTTTCCTAAAAGGTACAGTTTTGTCTACAGTGTATCTGGATTACTGCCAACCTATTGCTGTTTGTGACCCATAGCCTACTGTTACAAAAGCTATGGATGAATTTTGCATATTCATAGAACACTAACCCTTTCTTGAATATGGAATATATGGCCTTCTTAATGATTTAAAACCCAACTTTAAACCTTCCTTACTAACGTTGACACACATCCTTGTCCTCAGTACAGAAGCTCTCTAACACAAAGCTATATAAACAGAGAAACTACTCAATAATTAAACAGCTTGAGTTGCATTAAAGTTAAGTGCAGCAGAAGCACAAAGACACAGTCCAGGGAAAAGACAGGGGGATAGAGTTCATGATATCCATCAGATGAACTGATTTTTATCTACTTATGTCCACAAATACAACAGCATTTACATTCATGTGAAAATTCCTGGACATGTCAAGTGCACTGTAACAGGCACCAAAGAGGAAAAACAAAAACCACTGGGCAACTGGGCAAACCATGTATTGCACTGTGGTATTGTGTTGACATTCTAATGCTACCAAAGTTATTTAGGTGACTTGAAGGCACACTTCTTCAAGATGCTTAACTATTTCTTTATACTAGAACTATCTGTCTGCATTATGTGAATCTGAACGAAAAACCTTTCTTAAGCAGACACAACTCTATTAAACAAAGCCAAAAATGCAAAAATGGGACGACAACCAGAAATCTGACAATATGTAATCCGGAAGGTAGTCTCTGTGGAAATATTTCTGCAAAGCATTCCTGTGACAGTAATAGAAGGGTGTATTGTTTGCTCATAAACAATGAAGTGCCTCAGTTGCCCTAGGGGCATGAAACACACAGAAACTCCACCGTTTCCTCACCGCACCTACTCGACCTGCGACAAACAATCATAACAAAATACAAACTTTTTATAAAGGTAGATTTAGACCCCTAAGGCATAAGTAAATAAAGCATACACACAAACACACTCACACGAAATAAAATCCCACTAACTCCATTCAACTCACATCTGCTCAGCTCATGTCTGACCAAGCTGTCATTAACTTTCTCTCTTCTGTAATACAGTCAAACCAGCTCGTATAAAACTGCAGGTTTAGGGCTGCTGACTTACCTTCTCCGATTTCTCTTCATTAAATGAGTTGTGGAACAATGCCAGCACAGAGAAACAATGAGAAAGCAGCACAAAGCTCAGTGGGACTGACAGCCCGTAGCGGGAGTGAAAGAGGTGGGTGTGGTTTGGAGAGGGCATGGTCTGAGATGGGGCGTTACCTCCGGCCTCCCACCACCCTCCCACTCCGCCTCATTTCACTTGAGACTCGCACGAGCGTGCACGTGCTCTGCCAAGTTGCTGTCCAGCATTCACAGATCAGCTTGTTTATAACAATAATAAAAATAATATTAAAAATGATCTGTACCAAAAATGCCTATTAATTGTTGGACATTGTTGTAGTTGGAGTGTTAATACAAAAAGCTGGACTAAAACATGATTCAAACAATAGATTTCAAAAGAAGAAATTCACAGTTTAACCAAAATAAAAAATGAAACTAAAAGTGACAATAGGATGATAAAGTGCCCTCACAGGACAGTGTTTTACACCACTGTCTGCTTTAGTTATCAGGTCACTCCCAGTAAAAGTGATTTTTATTCCTCCGGAATCGTCAGCAGACTCTTGTATCGAGTTTTAATCGGTGGCAGCCTGGTGGCCTGGTGGTTAGCAATCTGCCTCCGCCATAGGAATAGGAACAGGCCGTGGGTTCAAATCCCAGGACTACCAATGGCACCACTGAGCAAGGTACCAGACCCACACACTTCTCCCCTGGCGCCCCTATTGGTGGCAGCCCACTGCTTCATTTGGTGAATGGGTTAAATGCAGAGAAAGAATTTCACATTGTTCACACTGTGTGC
>JBBPCZ010000115.1:18888082-18902483 GCA_037974445.1 Brycinus macrolepidotus | reverse complement strand
CATAGAGGTCCAGTGAAGCTGCGCTTCAGGAGGGTTTAATGCACTGTGCTGCACGGAAATGTATGACAAGAAAATCGTGTCAAACAATCTACAATAAATACCTGATTCTGAACGAGCTCGTCATGAAGTTGAACTAGATCTAAAAGCAATATGAGCATTTATTTTCTGACATATTAGAGGAAGCGGAGCTTCCCTTGTAGTCTTAGAGCAGCCGCCACAGATATATATATATATATATACATATATATATATATATTTACCTTTGCTTTAGGTGAACTGAGGTGCATGCCATTGGTAAAAGCCACCTGATGTTCAGTAAATGGTTAGTTCAGTTTGACGTGTTATGTTTCAAGTTTTCTCCCATAAGAAAGGCAAATTATTTCTATGAGAAAGGCATGTTATTTGCATTAGCATCAGGACATGCTTTGCACATAGCAATCACTGTGGTTTATCATGTTCTTTTGGTAATTGGTAAGAAGGTTTATAGGACTAATATAGAGTTGCACTAAAAGAGGAATTCACAAAATGTCCTGAAATCCAAGCATTTTCATGTGTTAGCATTTAAACAGCTGCTTTTCGTTCAGTCAAACTATTTGTGTACAAAAAAGTGGCTTTGACTGGTTCAGATTACTCTCAGTATGTTTTGGAAAGGTGTATTGATGATGCCTAGGCTGTTCAGCACTGCATGTGGCAAATAAATAAACAAAAACAAACAAACAAACAAATAAATAAATACCACTGAATTTAGCAAAAACCCAAATCACTGTTCAAGTGACCAGGAGTTTGACAGGGCTGAGGTGGCAACCCTACTAGAGAGTCTGTGGTGGTTATATGATTTCTTACACTACTGTTAAAAGTATTTTTTCAAGACTCTCAAGATTCTGTGATGATTGTGTTCAGTCAGTCAATGGTTTTTGTTTTTCTTTTCAGTGTACACTAGATATATTTGTGCTTATTTTGACAAATCTTGCTAAGTAAATTTCACTTACCCCACTGACAGGTTTTTGCATAAGTTTTTACATCCAATTTTCATTATAGTTTCTCAAATTTTTGTAAGTTGCTTAAAAAGTTTGTTTTTTGCAGTGTTGATAAACCTAATCCAGCCCAATTCAGTTGCCATAATTAGCAACACAAACAAAGCATCTATGTCACATGCAGCATGATTAGCACACTTAGCATAGCCACTGCTGAGCAGCAGGGATAGACTGAGGAGAGAAACAGTGGGATAGCTGAGCAGCGTCTGGACATCTGTCTCCATTATGGCTGTTAATGGCTCCTCGGTGGGCTTAATTACTGAGCTCTAGAGAGGAGAGAGCACATGGCTGGAGAGAACCTGCATCCAAGCACTGGTTCTCGCTGCACAGAGCAGAGTTCAGTCTCCAGACAGCTGAATCACGCTGGTAATGAGGAAGGAGTCAGCGAGCAGATGAAACTCAGCTGCTTCAGAGAGGGGCTATAAGAGTCAAGCACAGAGTTGAATCATCCAGCTAATGAGGTTGTGGCTGTCAAGATGTTGATCAGTTACATCAGGAAAGGGGCTGTGGGGAGGATTAGGATGAAATCCATGACAAGACGGAGGAGAGTGGTTCAAAACACGATGAAATTTCCTCAGTTGACCCAAAGAGATTAAAATGTTTGACTGAATATTCCTCTTCTGCCTAGCCTGGTGACAAACGTAGGGATTGCCATGCACACACATATAGAGTAGCTCTTATCTTCTCATCCAAAAGAAATCACCCATGGAGAAAGGGATTTGCAGAGGCATGAATCCACTCCCCTGTCTGTACATGTCCAAGAAAATGAGTGTGTGACTGTGTGTGTGAGAGAGAATCAGAGAGAGAGAGAGTTCAGTGATCAAAGTCATAAGCTATAGTGCTTAGTACAAGTATGTGAGTGGCGTATATTTTAACAGGATCCGTTTGAAGCGTCTGTCTCTTTCTCATGGAGCCTTCATCTCTGCAACCAGGACAGTTACATTAAAATGACAAAGTACCACACTAGCTGCCACACAGATAACTGCAGTACAGGACAGCAAAGACAGGGTTTGATCGTTGTTCTTATCCAAGAACATCATATCACACACATACACACACACTTTACAATTACTGTTTGTAGCTGTTGGGCAATTTGTCAGCCAACCTCTGCCCCATCCATCAATGGACCACCATAGACAACCGCTGACCAGATTTTTCAGTTTATACATAAACAATGAAATTACATTTTTTAAACAAAATTGCTTAAAAGAGTGAAACTGGATCAGTTGTCCTGCTTCAGTGAGATTCAGTGACTTGTTAGTTTTACATGATAAGTCTTTTTTGGCCAATGAAATCTTGTTGAAAGACTCCAAAAATTCCCATTAGCTCCTGGCTCATTCTCTTTGTAGGAATTTTTAGGCATTTCTTTCCTCCTTGTTGTATGTATACTCTGTGTGTTGTTTTTCACCCTGGCCTGCAGGGCTGTGTGTTCATCCCTCTTCTATCCTTAGGTTACTTTCCTCACCACATTGGTTGTAAGAGTGAGTTACCATGTTCCTTTGTTAACATGTTCCATGTTGTTTGGCAACACTCAAGACGATGGATTGTTCATCAACTGAAAGAAGACAACACTGTTATTAGCCCACAAATATAATGTAAGTCAGCATGGCTGAAAAGTCCCCCCAAAATACTCTAAAAAGCATTTGGATGTTTGTCATGTGTGCTAAGTAGTCAATACCAATTAACCTCCTGCAAGGGAAAACAGTTACACTGGACTATATTTTAGCTTTAGAAGATATCACATGGCAAAGTTGATGCCAGTGACTATACCTGGACCCTGCTTTTCCCAGCTGGGATGATACAGTCAGAGTGAATGTGATGTGGAAATAACGGCCAGCTATGTTTAAAAAACAGATTTGTATTCGATCTAAACAGTTGGCTGGATTTCTGGAAATTGCTATGTACAACGGAACCTCTAGGCTGTGTTTTTCACTAAGGTCTGTAGTTTTAAAATGAGCAGTGACAGTGATATGACTGAAGTGATGTAACAGTCTTGCCCTGTTCTGTTCCGCCTCTGTCCGTTACGCCCTGTCTTTGTTTGTCACGCCGCTGTTCCATGTGCTTTTTGTTTTTGTTTTCATCTGTAGCTCCACCCTGAGCCTGCCCTCCTGTGAGTGTTAGTGTTAGTGTCTGTACCTGTTTATTAGTAACCCCGCCTTGTTTCAGCTGTTTTGTGTTTACCCTTGTGTGTTCATACCTCTGCCTTTTTGGTCCACCGTGACTGCTACATTGTTGTTTTCTGTGACCATTCCTTCCGCGATCCCTTCTGAGACTCCTATTCTGTGACATTCCCTGTTATGTTCTCCAGTTTGTTCAGTTATTCGTTCCAGTTTATTATTTCAGCGTTTCTTTCTAGTTATTATCCTTTGTGTTTTTGGTTGTGTTCTATAAAGTCACCACCTACACTTGACATGTCTGTCTCAAGTCCTCCCTACCCCTGTCACCAGTGCAGTATTAAAAGAGGCCAAGAGGCAAAGATGAAGCAATACAAACGAATCTGGCAAGAATTTACATCCCCTTCCCTATTGGCACTATCTATACCTATAAAATGGTCGATGGGACTGGACGAGATGACTCACGCACAAATGCCAGTAAATGTCACTTTAAATCCTCAGCTAAGACTCTAATAGTGACAGACAACTCGTACCCTGTCAAGTGGACCTGTGACAGAACGAAATGGCAAGCTTTATGATTAAAATGGCAAATGCTCAATGCTTTGATCTTAGTTGGCACCTTCATTTAGTCTAGAATCTGAGGCTGGCCTAGAGTCGCTCATGAGAAACATTGTGTGTAGATATACTGCAAGCAGCATTATTGATTAAGTGGTTGCTATTAAAGAGCATTCGAGATCAACAGCAGTAGGTGACAAATGAGTGGTGGAAGCTGAATGAAAAACACAGGGTTTTTTGGTTGCTTACCCAGTGTAATCTCCCACTCGAAACCTCATGTTAGGTAACTAAAACCTCCCCTGCATTGGAAGAAATTGTTATATACTGTATTCAAAAACAATGTCTGGTAGACAAGAAGGTGGAAATTAGGGTCCGTTTGTAACCTCTGCTCGACATGTGTCCTATACCAAAGTGAACATGTCGCTCCCTTAGTCCCTGCCGAGTGGAGGTAAAGGTTACCCCGTGGAGCTTTAGCTGCTCTGATAGACAGTTCACTATGTGTAATGCAGTGCAGCATGCTGGAGTGAAGTGCGCTCCCTCTCTCTGGGAGTCCGTTTGACGTGATGTGATTTGGCCAGACTGACTCTCTCTGACACTGAGAGGGAAAGGTCAGCAGAGAGGAGGAAATGAAAAGAGTGCAACAGAGACAGACACAACCAGCTCCTGGGCGGACCATACGACACACGCTCACAAATGCATGCCCGCTCACATTTAATGCACACACGCATACACACGGACCCATATACAGTCACGTGCTCCTAGCATACTCAAATGCACAGTCCTGGCAAGCCACTGTGGCCTGTACCAGCCAGTGTGTGTGGCTGAGTATATCATATTCACATGGATGAGATAATATTTCTATCATGATGTCACTGATCTAAATGATCATTTCATAACATTCAATATTACTGTGTAACAAAACCTCTTCACTGGAAACCCCCCCCCCCCCCTCAAAATTAGTAACTCAAAACACACTCATCTGTTAGTTCCCAGGCTTAGTGGGCATACTTAAGTAGGTTACTTCCTAACTTAGCTGGACACCGGCCCTCCAGGTCTAGAGTTCTGCACCCCTGATTTAATGTATGTCATACGAGTTTACTCAGAGTTTATACTGGTTCATTGGCCATGACATGTTCCCACAGTGTAAAGGGCAGCTGGCATTTTCAAATGTCGTTAAAAAAACAAACAAAATAACAAACTGTCAATCACACTGAAAAGGTATTACAGTAATTAGAATATTTTTTATTTGTATTTTAAAGGCAGTCCTCACACATTGTTGTCAGAACCTAAATTCAAAATGGTAAGATTATTATTTAGTTTCATATCATGGTATGTCATTAAAACCAATAACTGTCCCAAAACCTAGTTCATATTTTGATATCCTTGGACTTAACAGTGTAGAAACTCCTGTCACTTTATATTAGGGTGAGTAATGTTCATAGAAGGATGTGCAGTTCAAAAACCATGCAAACACTCTCTCTCTCTCCCTCTCTCTCTCTCTCTCTCTCTCTCTCTCTCTCTCTCTCACTCTCTCTCTCCCTCTCTCTCTCCCTCTATCTCTCTCCCTCTCTCCCTCTGTCTCTTTCTCTCTCTCTCCTTTTCACTGACTTTTACATATTATATTTATTTTTTGTCAATTACAGTGTAATTCCATCAATTACTCAAATTTTCAGCAGAATTAAAAAGTGTTTAATATTTCTAAAAGCTCAAAAATATGACATAGTTTTAAATTAAAAAATAAATTTGTGTGATGTCTGAGAAGTTGTTTTACTGAAAGATTTTGGCTTGAACACATTTTCTTTCATGTGGCAGACAAAAGGGACAAAATTGCACCAACATTTTTTCTGTTTCACTGTTATGAACATTACATATAAAAACTCACAGCTCCTGGTTCCTATCATCACTTCTGTAAAGTCAGTAAGTTTCTCCACAGTGAACCACTTCACATCAACCCAAAATGACTTTCTTCCTATTCACATATTTATTATTAAATTACTCAGAGGTTTTGAATAATCAGCAGAGCTCTGTTTGATTCGCTGGAAGCATTTCATGACTAGGTAGTGGGGGGGGAACACTCAATCTTTTCCACTCAGAGTGAATACTGTGACAGTTATTTCACCCTTAAGCAGCCTAAGAAATGAAACAAATACTTAACAAGTATTTTACGCCAGGGGACCACCAGGCCTGTTTAATGTGCCCCTCTATAGTCATGGGGACGAAGTCGATATATAAACTGATGTTTACAAGACAAACAATATGACTGCACAAAATCAATATAAATACATTTCCCATAATGGTCTAGTACTCATAGTCTGGCTGTAAGCAACTGTTCTCAATATAAAGCTGGGTCAGGGTGGAGACCAATTTCTAATGCAAGCATTTCAACAGCATAAATATAGTTTCTAACTAGAGCAAGACAGAAACTGAGTGGCCAGAGTAATTCTAGAGTTAGAAACTAACCAGAAATGCATATAACACCACCAAATGAAAAACATTTGTTAATAACTGTGGTGTAACTGAGTTTAATACACCACTAACATCATATTTTGCTTCAAAAAATGGACATTGTGTAGTTATCAACTATATTAACTCTTCCTAAGGTATTAACTATAATAATAATTAGTATTGTTCATGCTTGTGTTTTCTGCCTTGCATGAAACGATGATGCAAAACAAATTATTATACAGAAATCAGTTATTTCACAAGCACAGTGGTGGCCAAAAGTCTGAGGCCATTTTTTCGCATTTAAACCTGGAAATTAACAACATAAGGTTTTCAAATTTCAAAAAATTAAAAACAAAGATAAGGCAAAGACACACGTCAAAAGTAAATAAGACTCTCAGTTTCCGTGTCCAAATCACTACCAACTTTAAAGAGAACTTTCAAGAGGGTCCGTTTAACTTTTCTTGGTTACAGTATTTGGTCCAAAAAGATGCAGCTTTCCATTTCTAATGCCCCTGTGACTGACAAGCAATGACGTTGGCTGCACTCCTCTTAATAAAGTTTGCCTCAGAAACACCTTTGCATTACACAAACCTCTCTCCAACACCCAGTGCAAACTAAACTGAACCATAACGCCTGTCTCACCTTCTTAAGCAATTAGCAACCCAGGAGCGTTACTGTTGCTGCAACTAATGTAATCGTCCAAATGCAAAACTCAGAGCTTACTCTCATCACTGGTGCGCTATAATCTATTGGCATGTTTTCAGCAGATGATTTCCCACCTGATGTTAAAAGGTAGTTAAAAGCAATGAGGTTTGAGTGCAATTAGTGCTAATCAATACACACCCCTTGATTACTGAACACAAGCTGCTTTGACTGCACACACCAGAGAAATCAAAGCTACACAATCGACCTCTTCCAGTTCTGATGATGATCCCTAAAGCTGCAAACCCGCACTTTTACATGATACGGTGCAGGAAGAAAAGAGAATAAAATGAAAAAGTAAAGTTTCATTGAAGAGAGATCTTAAATTCCACATTTAAAAGATGAAGAAAGTAATGTGGGCTATTAAAAGCTACTTTCATGTTTACTTTGATGTCATTCTCTTGATAGAGGGGACTAAAGTTTTACTCAAAGAGTGTTTAGATGCTGGAGTATTAGTTGTCCTCTTAGGCTTTCTTTGCCTTACAGTCTGTTAGGAATTTGGACAGGGAGTGAGTTTCTTTTGAGAATTGGATCTTATGTAGCTCACAGCAAAGTTGCAGCAAAACTGAACATGAATTAAAATATCCCAAACTTGTAAACTTGTCATGGATACTGTGAAACTAGTTTCACACGAATTTCACTTTTCTACAAACACTAAAGAACTAAAATCACTTGTTGTTCTACCATGATGCAGGCCTGCATCATTTTAATGTAACACGTACTGTTTTTATTCAGAGCAATATTATAATTTCATATAAAATTGTGGTCAACAGTTAAGTATATTTACATCATTTAGCAGATGCTTTTAATGAAAGTGAATTTTTGCACTGATGTAGGTGAATATAGTATTAGAAAAGCCCAAGGACTCTTATTGGTGTAGTGCGGTATGTCACAGAGGGGAAAGAATTAAACCCCAGTCTTCTGCACAGAAGGCAGGGATGTTACACTCTACACCACATTACACTCCACCACGTAGACCCAGTGTGCTCCGGGCCATGTCTACAATTTACCTATTACTCGCCAAATATTAATGTCAAAATCAATCTCTGATATTACAGTCAAGGCTAATTTCCTCTCAATATATGCACATATATATATACATATACATATAAAGACATTTATATTTTTAAATACATTCATTCATATTTATATTTCTAGATTGTTTGTATAGTGTACTTTTTTACTGTACTGTTGGTATAGTTTTTATTCTACTGTTTTTAATTTTTTTCTGCTTTTATCTTGTACTGTCCACTTTCTGCCGTGACGATGCAAATTTCCCACTTGTGGGACTAATGAAGAATTATTTCATCTTATCTTATCTTAATGCAGAGCACCTCCAGACTCCCAAGAATGGGAAGATGCCGCTCAATCCGGAACCAGCAGTGTTCTTACTGACATCACAGCTCATCTCAGCTTGAGAGACTTGCTGGTAGCTTAAAACTCACAATTATGTGGTAGTTCCTCTGACACCTTCACCACTACTGTGTGAAACACATTTTGGGAAACTTGACTACCCAAGTCCATACAAGTCACCTCCTGATGTATCCCTGATTAAACCCACAAAGAGGAACAGTGTCTGGTATTTGATCTGACTCAGCCAGAATTCTGAATTGGAATCGCACTGTAGCCAAGACTGATGATCTTTCAAAAGTCCATGAGAACACAACTAAAGAGAAGAACGCATTTTGAGAAATGTCTACTGTCACTCCATTGCTCATTGTCATACTGTGTGCAGCGCTTGTGAGCTCTTACTCCATTGCTTTTTTTTCTCATCTGTATTTAGATTAGCATTTAGCGTTAGCATAGCCTTAAGCCATTGCCTTGCTAATGTCTGAGGTTATTTTTGCCTTCTGCTTAGCAGTAACCTTAGTTTGTCTTTTGCCATTAGCTTTTGCCATTAGCCTTGAAAGGGAAGATTCTGAAATGTACACTGATTGTAGCATGTGGTTTACAGTCCATGTTCCTTTGTGAATAGAATGACTGCTAACTGACTGAAATAGAGTAAATACAATGTATTTATATCTCACACCTCCAAATGTAGCATCTGTCGCTAGAGCCTGTAGCTTTTCACCGAGCAACATCATCCATGATCATTTTGAGTACTAACACATGTACTCCGTATCAACTGAGTTCAAGAAACCGTACTAGCACCCTTATGATAATTACGCCATCTGGTCTCATGTATGCAAGACATGTTAAAAATGAGCTCACTATTTAATTGGAAACAATGGGAGGCAAAATCTTTTTGGCGCTGTAAAATACAGATATTCCATCTGGAGAAAAGCTTTGATTATGGACTGAAATGCACCATTCATTAACTGTACAGATTACAGGTTCGAGTGGGACTAATTGTGGCCATGATGGGAGCAACATTATCATAATCAGACACAAACGGCACAACAATTTCTCCAGATTGAAGCAGCTGCTGAACAAAACCATGATGGGATCTGACTCATAAAGGAGCTGTTTACCCATTCGCTAAAGATAGATCTGCATCTGTGCAGAAGTTACAGTAGCACAGCCCATCCAGTCAGGTCAGTCCAAGCACAGCTCATCCAGAGAGGCTGCATTGGGATTTCTTTAAAAGCATCTGAGGAACACTCAGATTTCACTGGGGCGCATGATAGAGGGGCATATAAATATTTCCTGAAATATTTAACATACATAAATCTCTCTTTTTTTTATAACCCACTTTTGAACTCTCAGATTTTTATAGAAATAAACTCTTACTTTTTCAAAAGACCACAATACAGTGGATCCTAACAAAATTTCCAGGGCCTTTGGAAGAAACCAAAGAACCACTACATTTCACATTCAGGACTAGGTTATTCTCTAGATGACCTTCCTATCTCCCGTCTGGTACACAGTTTCAGTAATACTTGAGTAAAGTAAAATTCTTCAAAAATAATATTTAAATTTAGCAACAAAATACAATTAGAATGATTATCAATCCCACACAGACATACGCTGTTGACTCAAGTGACACAGAAGACGAAACACATAGCTTTTAAAACCTCTATAGAAAAGCACTGCCAATGGAATGGGAAGCTCTGGAGCATTTTTCTCTATTCTTTATTCAGTACCTTCGGAAAGAGTTGGTGTTGGAATTTGTGATCCGGAACTAATCATCCAGCATCAATATCTGACCTCACTAATGCTTTTGTGACTGAATGCAATCAAATCCTCACAACAATGTTCCAAAGTAAAGTCTTCCCAATAGAGAAGTGCTTGTCATTATAGACAAAGGTGGAGGGGGGGACGCTTAATTTCAAAAGAGACATTGGTGTCTACAAACTTTTGGTCATACAGTGTAGTTCTATTTTAAGAGGAAAATAGAGTGGTTGGAGAAAAGCCCATTTTGGTCTGAAAGAAAGTATAACGAAGGAAGTGAGAGATGAGACGAGAGCAAAGCTGTACGTTTGGATGGAGATGGAGCTGTCAGGTTGATTTTGGCTGTATGTCTGAAAGCCTAATCAGACACAATGAGGACCATTCTCCTATCCTGACCACTCCTCGCTCCCCCCTAAAAGACATGAATGCATAAAAAGTAGAGGATAGGGAAAAGAAACGAGTGTGGGCCTAATAAAAACACTCTTGTCAGCTGGGAAAAAGTGAGTGAATGACAAAAATTAAATTTGAAGATGCCACAGTCCTCTCTGAAGACTGGAATCTACAACCCGGCAGAAGCACTCAGACAAATCAATTTCTAAAACACAACGACCCAACACAACTACCTGCAATAAGCTGCTCTACTTACCACAGTTTAGTGCTCCATCCAGTCATGTAGGTACTATACCCCCCCACACCCACTCCCACTCTGATACAGAAAAAATGACACATACAATAGAAACACATCCTGCACAACTTAGGAAAAGGAAATATGGAACACAGGAAGTTGTCTCATCCTAGTTGCCACTCTTACTAAGCCTTTTGCACCAAATTCAGCCACAAAAAGGATGCATTTGTGTGTGTGTTATATACAAAGCTGGCCTAAGAGCCTAAAAACACATGTGGCATCTAGCTCCATGGAAAAATGCAGATGCAAATTTCTCATTCATGCTGTTTATGCAGGAGAAGCATCTAAAAATGGGTTAAGATATTGGAAAGATATTGGATTACATACTGCCTGAGTCTCCAAGAAGGAAAAAACGTTCTTAACATTCAATGTAAGTTAATGAAATAAGTATTTTGGACCATTTTTATTGGTCTGTCAATTTGAAAGCTGTCAATTTCAAATTTTGGAAAACCCCACAAAAACGGAGATCAGAGGATTTGTTCCAACAGCCACAATATTCCCTTTAATTGACTAACATTTGAGTGGCTTCTTAAAACCAAACATAAATTGGCGGACATAAGCTGGGACACTTTCCTTCAACAATAGCAGCAACGAAACTGGTGTGACACAGGCACAGGTGAGCTTAGAGAATATTTACCAGAAGCATAACAATATTTCAGCTTTGTGTTCTTGTTTCCCAGACTGACTTGTTGAGTTTGCTGATGGCTCTAGTATTTCCCTTTTTAAACCCTACTCGTTACAAACATAGCCCAAACAGTAGGTGGTATTATGTAAAGTTTGCTTGCCTGGCAATAACCTTTATAAATTAAATGTTAATTTCAGATGCACTGTGAGGCACACTGTGGCATTTGCTGCTGTCAGCATCTCTACTTTAAATACAAATCATAAACCATCTTTTGTTCAGAAGTTATTCTTAAAGTTTGAAAATCTCTCTCCCAAAAACAGAATGTGTTTCAGACACTGCAGAGAGAGAGAGAGAGAGAGAGAGAGAGAGAGAGAGAGAGAGAGAGCTAGTAGATACATGTGTAAGAAAGATGAAAATGAATTAGACAGATGATGAATATCTGAGTGGATGGGCTTAGTGCAGGTGGGCTAATGCTGAATGGTAGATGGCATTAAGTAGGAGCAGGGAGTTCAGGAACACCAATCAGCTGTAACTGCAGAGACCATGAGCTTCCCAGACTTGATGTGTCTCTAGTGCATGAGCTAGCTCAGGCAAGATAGTTATTCAGCACACAGTACAAGCTCTAATAACTAAAAAAGGAAGATCAAATACACACACAAGGTTTCAAAAGCAAGCACCAAACAGAGAGGGTTTACCATCTTCTTAAACTGGCCACAAGAGAATGTTGTTATGCTAAATGAATATTATAATTTTATGACTTAAAGGGCCCAAATCCTACATGTTCTTAAATGTTATTTTTTCTCTAAGGTCCACTTAAAACATGCATGGGATTTTATGTACCAAAAAACATACACCATACATTTTTAACAGGGCGATTTAAGACAGGCACCGGAAATGATGCGCGTCACTTGGTATACTTCTTCCATGCCCGGGCCGATTCCAGCCCATCTGCCTACTCTATGGTACCGTGAGTACTTTCCAAACCCTCTTCTCCTTGTCTTTGACTGTGTGTGTGTGAGTGAGAACACGGATTCTAGAGCGTTCTCAGAGTAACGCGTGGTTCACCTAACTCTCTCGTGCTACT
Organism: Brycinus macrolepidotus; assembly: GCA_037974445.1. Taxonomy (NCBI): domain Eukaryota; kingdom Metazoa; phylum Chordata; class Actinopteri; order Characiformes; family Alestidae; genus Brycinus; species Brycinus macrolepidotus. The sequence goes on along the minus strand of JBBPCZ010000115.1, from coordinate 18,890,128 downwards.
CCGCGATTGGGTTTTTCCACCACGCTACACTGGGCAAACAGTGATAGACCAGTTCGTGACAGAATGACTGAGCCTAGATCTGTAAACCCAGCGGAGTTCGGCGCTCTGTGTGGCACTGTGTCTTGACAGGCGGCTGAGATCGGTGGGCTTAGGCGTGAGGTTGCTGATCTGCGCCAGGCTCTTCTCGAGTCCCAACAGGCTCGGGGAGAGTTAGAACAACTCCGGCAGCAGGTCGCAGCTCTCGCTCAGGCTCACCAGGAGCTGGCTGCCGAGCACAGGACGCCACGACTGGCGGCCCGGACCCTTCTCTCTTTTTCTCCCCCCCAAACATAAAATAGCACTCCCTGATAAGTGGAATGGTGTAGACGGGAAGTGCGATGTGTTTCTCACTAACGTGAATCTCGTTCTTGAGTTGCAGCCTAGGCGCTATAACACCGATCGTGCCCGCATCGCGCTTCTCGTCTCCCTCCTCACCGGGCAGGCAGCTGAGTGGGCCACAGCGGTCCTGAGAGCCGACCATGACTACACCCACTCCTATCCAGCCTTCACCACCCAGCTCAGGGCCGCCTTTCACCACCAGGACCGCAAGGTGGAGATCGACTCTCAGCTTTACCACCGTCTGGTAAGTCGTTATGTTTTGGACTTCCGCATGCTCTCCGTGCAAACCACCTGGGGGGACTCTGCAGTCCGGACGGTCTTTTATGAGGGGTTGGCTCCCAAAATGAAGGAACCCATGCAGCTAGGGAACGCCTCTCTGAGCCCGGAGGAGAGGGAGAGACGCAATGCAATCGCAATGGCCTCTGTGCCTATTGCGCCTCCCCGATCACTATTGTGCTGTCTGCCCTCTCCGGCCAGGAAGACCAGGTGAATGGGGGAGGCTCTCACCTGGTCCTAATAATCAGTCCTCCAACTCACCGACCGTTTCCCACTTAATGGTTCAGATTTGCATTCAGTTGGACCAGTTGGACCTCTGCCTTCATTGATTCGGGGGCAGCGGGGAACTTCATCGACCATAAATACGCTGTCCAACTGGGTGTAAACCTGGAGACGTTATCTCAGCTGCTTAATATCACTGCCATTGACCATCGGTCCCTTGCCAACAGCCCCATTACTCTTCGCACCGAACCACTTCACATCAATATTAATGAACACCAAGAAAAAATCTCTCTCCTTGTCACCACCCTAACCTCTCCACCTGTTCCCCTAGGTCACCCGTGGCTCCTCCTGCATGACCCCTCATCTCCTGGACCCAACACCGGATTCTTCAGTGGGGGCCGACCTGTCAGGAGCTCTGCCTCCAGGCGACGGCTGAGACGTGCTCTAGGGAGTCCGAGGCCCCCGACATCGCCGAGGAGGCCATTCCCGTCCTGTACCGTGATCTGAAGGAGGTTTTCAGCAAGCGTCGTGCCATCCAGCTGCCACCTCACCGCCCCTATTACCTGGGCATCGACCTCCTACCAGGCACGGTACCACCCCGTGGCCACCTTTATTCCCTGTCGAAGGACGAAAAGAAGGCGATGGAGGAGTACGTCACCGAGGGCCTTCGACAGGGCACCATCAGACCTTCCACCTCTCCAGCGGCCGCGGGGTTCTTTTTTGTGATGATAAAAGGCGGGGGTCTCCATCTCTGCGTCGACTATCGGGGGCTCAACAAGATCACAGTCTGGAACCGTCACCTGCTTCCACTCACAAATACCGCCCTGGACGCCCTCTCTGGTGCATCCATCTTTACCAAACTGGATCTCAGGAGTGCGTACAAGCTCGTTCGCATCAGAGATGGCGATGAGTGGAAGACGGCCTTCATCACCCCCAGTGGCCATTACGAGACCTTAGTGATGCCGTTTGGCCTCTGTAATAGTCCATCGGCCTTCCAACACTTCATTAATGACATCCTCAGGGACATGTTAGGCCACTGGACCTTCACCTATTTGGATGATATTTTCATCTACTCCAAAACCCATCCAACACCTGAGAGCAGTGCTTAAGAGGCTGCTGGCCCACCAACTGTTCTGTAAGTTGGAAAAATGCGCTTTCCACCAGCGCTCC
>JBBPCZ010000115.1:18811026-18829210 GCA_037974445.1 Brycinus macrolepidotus | reverse complement strand
TGTCCTGGAAATTGTAGCTTTTGTGGACGCTACGTCGCTACTTGATCAAAAAAATAACGTAACTACTGGAAAGTTATATGATTCAGAAATTAGCGACGCTATAGGCAAGCTACTGGAAAATGTAGTTAAACTAATAGCTTCGCTGCATGTAGCGGCGCTACCGCCCATCACTGGTTTTAGGTTGGTGTTGGAAACACTGGGTAGTAGATTCCTAAGAGCATGTTTAGTCACAGGCATGTAACAGTGTGTCAAATCTAAAGGTTACAATATGATTCTACCATTAAAATATACGTACATCAATCCTCATTCGTAAACTGAGAATGACATTAAGACATTTGTTTTAAGTTGTAAAGCTTTCTTAATAGTAGTCAGATTTGAACCATAGTAGTACTCATCACTGAAGAGGACCCAATTAACATTTAATTAATGGATTTTCTTATGAATTTGTGAACGTTTGTTTGAGCATGTTTGAGTCCCACTGTATATTACTCAGGGCTCAGATGAAAACAACAAAATAAAACAAACAAACAAAACAAACCTAAAACAAAATGAAAAACTGTGAGTTTTGTATATTACTCAGGGCTCAAATGAAAACAACAAAATAAAACAAACAAACAAAACAAACCTAAAACAAAACGAAAAACTGTGAGTTGAACTAACATTTTTAACATTTCTGTTTTTGCTTTCAAACTTCAACATAATGTTCCTAACATTCCCAAAACAAAATTTTAAAATGGTTCCTTTTACATACGTGATTGGAAAATCTATAATTAGGACTGGGAAGCTATTAGACTAGGCCATAAATATTTACCTGAGGTTGTTATTATAGCAAACTGGCCTGATTATCTGTCTAATGTAACAAGTTTATGTAAGATAAGATAAGATAAGATAAATTGATATAACACTTCCTGAGTAAGCTCAGTTTACCTTGCATTTGTGTTATTGTGATAACAAAGCTAACATAGCTGGTTGCCTTCTTCAGTTATTAATAGTCTTAAGATGCTGCAGAGTGTATAAAAGGATACAGTAAATGAAAGCGTGACAGACTGTTCATCCAATGGGATTTGGGAGTTTGTAAAGATGTAAAAAATAAGACAAATTCTACACAGATTCAGTGATGTACAGAAATAGCTTTCTTGGCCAGCTATTGAAAAATTGCAAGGTTATGTAGCTACAGGTTTAACATAGATCCAAACAATGAAAAAATACTGCCTTGCCACTGATGACCTGATGTCCAAATGTAAACCGGTTCAGAGCCCTGATTACTGAGGTGAACAGTCCTGCATCATATGACTGATCATAGTAATCTGAAATTTAAATCCACAGCACACAAGATCAGTGCAAGTGTGTTTGTTCCACTGGAATTAACAGAAGAAATGACCAGAAACACAGTACAGCTATGAATATGTTTTGTTTTTCTTCTAGTTAGCCAGGAGGCACCAACACTTAGGATTGTATTTCTCAACATTATGAATGTTTAATTGTTTTAGAGGCTTTCTAGTTATTTTAGAAATAGATCTTACACATCTGTGCAGTCAATGATTAAAATAAAATTATTTTACTTCTGATTTATTGTCTTTTTTTATGTTAGGTTAACAGTACAGTACAACGATACAGCACACATCAGACGTGCTATTTGCTGTATCCTCTCACTCATTCGCACTGCCACTAGTGGAAAAAAACACTGCAGCTCAATTAAAGAGAGATTAATAGGGACGTCAAAACCAGATGAAGGGCTTATGTGATGTGCCATCTGATCAGCAGATGGCACAGAGACACATGGCTGCCAGTGTTAGAGACTCTGGTGCTGATCTAGGAACAGTTGTGCCAGGCCAGATGTAAGTCTATTTAGTAGCAGAAAGCAAAACAGGTCTCACAGTAACAGTCAGTGACAGATTCTGACAGGGTGTCTTATAACAGCACAGAGCAATGTATCGTATTTGAATATAAAGATGTTTGAAAAGACACAACATTGATATTTCTTGAACATTTAAACCTCACACCCAGCAACACAGACCATAAAAATTAGAAACAAGCAAAAGAAGGTTTTAAAATTTTGAAAAAGTAAACTAAGAAAAGTGAAGTAAAAATGTAAAATGAAGAAGAATTGAATTGAAGATTCTGCACTATCCTGTTCAAATTTCCCAGGCCCATTTCATTTTGTCTTCACTTTTTTTTTTTTTTTTGAACTAATCAGAGGGTTTTGCACAAATGAGTGGACTGCATGTCACACTGTACACCTTGCCATTATATTTGATATAATATAATACAATATAATGTATTACATAATTGGTAATAAAAATTGGTAGAGAATGCAAACTATAAAAAAGAAGCATATATATATAACTCTAGCTGGTGTCTGGCAAAAAAACCCAATCCCTTTTCATCTCTTTTTTTGATACTCATACATTTTCTGTCAAAATTCTCTTCCTTGACCCCAGAATTTTCACATTGTCATTCACTATTCTGATATATTTTTTTCTTTGTTCATATGAAATGCCAACCAAAGGAATTACATGCAGCACAACAGAGAGAGAATGTAGAGTGTCTGATACCAGCTGTAAACAATATATCCACCTTTCTCTGGCATAAGCTCAGCCTTTGTTTGTGACAGTTGTGTCAGTCCTGCAGCAGCCAGGCAAAGAGATGGAACAGAGGTCATTTTTATACACTGTTTCATATTTCACAATAAGTGCACATACAGATATATATGCACACACACATTTTCTCCAGTGTGAAGAGCCTGTGCAAACAGAGTGCAGAGAGCATTAACATTTAAGCTGACTGTGTCACTGAGAACATCAGTTACTGGGTACTCATTCGCTCTCCCTTCATTTACTTTCTTACTGTCTCTTTCGTCACCCCCAGACACTCTCCAATAAACTAGATAATAAATAGATCCGTTTCATATGATCAGCATGCTGAAGATGCCGTTTCAGACGTAAACACAATGCAAGAACTAATTTCGTCCCATGTGTAAAGGCAGTTATAAATTGCATTGCCAACACCTTCCTCAGAGGATGAGAAAAGATTTAAAAATTCTGTCTGTGTACATCTGATTAATTATCACCTCCAAAGTTGCACTTTTATTGAGTCAAACACGTCTATTCTCAGTGTGAGATCTACACTCTCCTCAGAGATGTAGCGAAAGAGAGAGAGAAAGAGAGAGAGAGAAAGAGAGAGAGAGAGAGAGAGAGAGAGAGAGAGACAGAGAGAGAGAGAGAGAGAGAGACTTTATACAAAAAAAAAATTACAAAAGCTATAAAATTACTTAGCTACATGAATTTCTTCTTGTGAACTGATGTCTATACACTAATTCATCAAGTAATTATAAATATGTGGTGGCCTGCAGAAACCATTCATATTTTTTAAGACAACCCAATCAGTAACCAACATATATTTTAGTCACGCACCACTGAAAAGCCAAAAACAGTTTAAAGCTTCCACTGTAATCCATCAGTGATGTGTTTTATCGGGAGACAGGAGAGCACAGTTTAAGAGCTTTAAAACACTCTGCTATTGTATTTATGAAACTTTTCAACAAGTATATACACTGTCCCATTTAAACTCCATTGTTGGTCGCATATATCATTTTAAAAGTTAATAAATAATAGATAATAATATTGTGCTACTATCTCTGTTATGCCAACTGGCTTGATATACTCTCACTTTCAGTTTTTGGTCTGTTATGTATCACTTTATGTTAATAAAGTATTAATTTAGATCAGACATTTCAGTTTGATTATGGCGATTCATGTTAAACACTAGGGAGATCATTTAAACAACATGTGACAGCTACTGTTTTGTTGTGAAGCGTGTCAAATGAGGATGGACACACACACACACTCGGATAATTTTACATTGCATATGGATTTATCTGAATGATAACTTTAAGAGTAAGAAAAATGATTGTTGCTTTGCCTCAGTTGCTTTGCCTCAGATAAAAAAAGAAAAAAAAATATTAAAATTAACCTTTTAAGAAATAATGAATCATGTTCCAGATTTATATGTTTTTACTTTTTTGCCTTTTAGGCATGATGGACGTCAGTAACATCCAACGGTTGTCTCCAGACTGCCACACATTTGTGTAAAAACTGGCTCTAATTATAGCTGTGTTGTTTGAGATGAGGCTGTATTGGACTGCCACTCCCTCCATCACTCTCTCCCCACTACTCTCAATCCAACTGGAAATGTCAGCAGAAACAAATGTCAGAATGCCTTATTCCCAGCGGAGCATCTCTGACGACATCTGTCTTTCTCTCTGCTAATGCACACACACACACACACACACACACACACACACACACACACAGCCTTCCTTAATGTGAAATGCCTCATGTCACCTGCATCTTTTAAGTCATGGCCTAGTTACCTCTAAAGCCACTTTGAAAACAGGTTGTGTCTGTGAGGCTGTTATTAGGACATCATTTTTAATATCATATAATCCTTTGTAGTTACAAGCTCTTATGATGTATTAAGTATACATGTTCTTAAACACATGCCATGCTTCTCATAAGCAAAGCCATGGCTAACAGGCTGATGTATGATCTGTAACAAATCTCCTTTCTTCTGCTACTCACTCATCACACAGATTATTTGATTTTGTATTAAAAAACTGTTTATGAAGAAACACTGGCTTCAAATTTCAAATCAGCAATGGAAACACATCCCAGGTTAAAAAGGTCTAATAGCAGATGTATTGCTTGAAAGCTCTGGGTTTTTTTTTCTTTGCCAACTAGTGGGCCAGCCTCTGAGAGTCTGTGTCTCTTATTGTGACACTGACTGAACAATTAATTGACTTGCTGTAACGAGCATGTGTCGCCCAAAATAAGCAGCAGGTGCCAAAATACACCATTAATCGCTGTTCTCTCCCAACACTGCCGAAATAATGCTAATATATAAAAACTTCCATACGATAAGCTGACATGGTGGGTATAATGCTAGCAGAGTTAGCATGTACTCTAGTAGATAGAGTAAAAGTTTTTAAGAAATTGTAAATTTGCTTAATTCTACACACAATACTTTGTTGCTGTAGACACTTGTGTGAATTATTAATTTGCCCAATGAGTTTGCTAAGTTAATATGAGCTAGCTTCAAAGTCATGTTAGTGATATTAGTAGGTATTCTAGTAGCTGGAGAGAGAGTTTTATTTTTTACACACTCAAGAGAAAATGGACATTTTGCTTGACTCTTCACATGATACTGCGTAACTGCAGACATCTGTGAGTGTGTGTGCAAAACAAATCATCTTAGAGACTAGTGATAGACATATTACCAGGCTAATAACACAATCTGATATTATAATTTAGACCTGGTTGGAGGACTATCTAAATCTTCCTTCATGGATTCCATCACAACACAAAAGAAGACCCAATATCATAATACTTAAATAAATGATCAAACGAATCCATGGAGAACAAGGATTTATCTGTTACTGCTACTTTACAGGCATTGGATCTGTATTTTTTTAAATGATAAAGAATTGGAATACTTTTTACATATCAAGTACAAGATTTATGAGACTGCCTCTAGAAACAATTTTACAGAACGTTTTAACATGAAATGGTTACAAATACGCTGCCAGGTGCCTGAGACATAGAATTATAAGGAAAAATTATTTTCCCCATTATCATATTACATTTCCAATTATCATATTTTATTATTACCATTATTATTACAAGTAATAAAACTCAGAAGACATTCTGAGTGGTTCGCTGCTCATTTTGAATGGTAAATAAATGGCTATATTTGCATTGTGGACATTGCAACCCCTGGTTACTATCACCAGCATTGTAAAGGAATTTGAGTCAGTACGTTTTTCTGCATTTCACTTCAGACCACTCTGAATGAGTTTGTTATTTTTTTAAATAATTGAATTATGCAGATATCAGCAGAATTCACCTCTATTTACTTCACTTCAAATATTAATTTGAAGATAGATCAATAAACTAGGCTGAAAAAGTCTGTTTGCTCTCTCATTAGCTCACACAAAGCGATGATGCAGGTCGCTGAATGCACACTTTTAGTTCTGTTTCTGTCCAGCACAGCTTGTTTCTGTGTTAAACCCTGTGATGTTGGCATGGCTGTGTTTGGGTTGAAGCCGCCAGTGCTGCTATTTAAAACCCACGTCAGCAATGGAGTGAGCTTTGCTATGCCCAGGGCCAGCCTCTCTCCCTCTCTTACACGCACACACTCACACACACACACACACACACTGATGATTCAAAAAACACACATTCAAAAGCAGAAGCACACACAGCCACAAGAACATACAAATGCTGCTTCACCCCTCTTTCTTTCTCCACCACACCACACTTTCTCTTTCACACACACAAATGCACACACACACACACACACACACACACACACACACACACACACACACACACACACACAATACTGTTTTGGTGCACATGAGGAAGGAAGCACTCATTCCCTTGCAGGGGGACAAAATATGGTCCATATGAAAAAAAACTGCAGACAAAATATCTGTAAAAAAAATACAGGTACACAGAAATATGAGTTTCCGTATGTAATAATAATAACAACAATAATAATACTTTATCATATTTTATTGCCATTTATGTTAATACCAGCTCCTCGTCAATCTCAGGGAATAAAAATGATTTTGATTCTGTATTTCAAAAACAGACAAAAAAAAGGGCTTAGAGGAAAACTGCTTGTTGGTGTAATACATTAAATAGGGAATAGATACCATGCAATTCAGGAGCGACCTTAGCACAAAGGTAGTGTACTGCTGATGCAGCTGCAAATGATGGTCTGTGTTATGTCGTCTGGACCATTGTGTGGGGTCACCTAGACTTTACATTAGCAGGAACCTTCCCATAAGGTTGTATTAAATCCTCAAAATGGCACAACAGGATGTTTCATCTCTCTCTCTCTCTCTATATATATATATATATTTAATTGAATGACAGTATGTTGGCTGGTGTTGTCTCTTGCCAGGCCAGTGCAGGATTAACTGGTGGAGTTTTAAAAGAAGATTAGATGAGGATTTTTTTTTGACCAGATGAGATCTATTCTGTCCTCTCCATGTTCCATTAACTAATTGTTACATCCTACCTCGCATGCTCACAGAAACATGTGGCACAGCAGAAAGAGAAATAGAGTGTGAGAGTATGTGTGAGCTAAGGCAGCGGGGAGAGAGACAGAGAGAGAGAGAGAGAGAGAGAGAGAATGTGTGTGTGTGTGAGAGAGAGAGAGAGAGAGAGAGAGAGAGAGAGGGAGAGAGAGAGAGAGAGAGAGAGTTAGGCTAAATTTGACCCCAGATTTAGCTAGCAGCCAGCTTGTCTGGAGGCTAAAAGGAACGCTGCTCATATTATGATGCAACTTAAAGAGAACAGGCCTTCTGATGAAGAGAAAAAGAACAAGGACAACAACAAACAACATGCCGATTTTACATAACAGTGCAGTAGCATAATATTATCTCAAATGGGTCTGCAAAAAATGTCTAATTGTGATGGAACAAAACCATAATGCAGCTTCTGCAAACAGTCCATAGAATTTCTGTAAGGTGCATAACCTTCGAGTGGCCTGCGGGTAAAGCACAAGACAGCAGCACATGTGGGCTACTGAGTGAACCAGGCCAGGGTCACGCCATGCACATTAAACATAAATCCTACTTGAAAACCAGGAACCATGTTGGAAATTCTGCACATGTTGGTATAAAAACACAATTTAAAAAATACAACACTTTTAATATTTTATTTATCAAAAGGCGGTTAAATAAATGTTTTTATGTATTCAAGGAAGCATCAACTGTATAAGGTTAAGTGAACTGTACATCTGCTTTAGTTTTCATATGTAAAAACTAAGCCTGAGATCGTTGATCGCAATTATTTAAGATGACTTAGGATGATTTAAGATAAGAATTATTTTTCCACAGTTAGATTTCATGTGAATTAGGTGCAGTTTTACCAGTTGGGTTGAGACAAATAAATCTAACATCATTTTTTTTTGTTTTTTTTACCTTTTCACTAGTTTTAAAATGCCAGCAGCCCCTTAAATTGCTCCTTATGTTTTACGCTCTCTTACAAAGTTAATAATTTGGACATAAATAGTAATTAGGAAAACAAGAAACATATTAACTAAGATACACAGATAATCAGCTAATGGTAATATCTTAGAATGTGTGCTTGTTTTTGCTCATATTTTCATGAATGACTACTGAGAATTACATTTTTACATGATTCTGTGTAACTGCATGCATTGTAGTCACAGCAGTGTAGTCAGTTCATCTTTAATTAAACATAGCAGCCTGTAGTAGCACGGTAGCTACAAAGTAAATACATGAAGTAATAAAGACTGCTAATCAGCCAAGTTAGCCACTTTAGTGTACTGTACAAATTTTATACAATGACCAAAAAAGACAATAAAAAAAAATATATCATGATTGTGACAGGCCTACACACAGTACACTGTAAGCCAGCAGGTTTGATTTTACTTCATAGCTTGGAATTCTAACAGAGAAAGAGCATGATATCTTTTTTCACACCAGTGCTGAAAAATACAAAATGTAACAAAATATATTTGTACGAATGTATTATGCCCATTTCTAATCTTACAAATTGTACTATGTTACCAAAGCACATTTCTTCCCCCCAAATGTTGTGTGACTGTTGTAATTGACACGTGCCATTAACACAATAATGATTTAATGTATTCCTGATTACAGTTTTAATACAATTGAAACTGTAAAGTGACAGTCTCTCCAACATCAGAATGTCATTATGCATACTGTCGAGGGCCTGGGGCAGCAGAACATTGCGGCATATTTTTAACCATAGCAACACTATGGTTGTTTCTTTAACAAGTCTAGCACATTATGACAGTCCACTGAGTTCCATCTGTGATATAAATTCTGTGTGTCAGCTGCACACTGCCATACACTTAACATACCGTATACTACTGTCACAGGGCACAGGTCAAGACAAAGTGTAGCCATTGGTTGCCTCCACACCAGTGAGGATATAATTTACTCACTACCAGCAAGCTGCTCTCTGGGAGAGTCCTGGATTCACTACAAAAGAAACTGCAGGAGAGAGAGACAGAAACTGAGAAAGACAGGTAGTAGATGACATCAAAGAAAAAATATGCAATCACACACACACACACACACACACACACACACACACACACACACACACACACACACACACACACACACACACACACCATGTAGCTCACCACAGCAGTAGCCTACGCAAGTGTGAAGGAGAAAGGTCAATACAAGAGCAAGGTTTAAAATACTTTTATGGCACTGGCCAAATTACTTAAATACCATAGAGGGTTTCAGATTTGTGCATTGTTTAATACTGAAGTGGTCATATCAGCTTCAGTGAACATTTTCCAGACTGCTGATTGGCTGACAAATGTGTTACTATTAAAAAATTTGAGGCTGCTGAGTATGAGTCTATGACTGAATCTTTTGGAATATATATATAAAACCAACTTCCATGCACCTTGGCCTGGATTCAACAAATCTCTGGAATTGTACTAAAAAAAATGTAAAAAAATTCCAAAATCTCCCACAGGCATTTAATTGGCTGAGGTCTGGTAACCGCAAAGGACACAGCATTTGATTTACATAATTTCAAACACATCAAACCATTCAGTGTCCCTCATGCCTTGTGCATGCACTTTTATCCTGGAAGACATCACACGCTTCAGGATAGAAATGTTTCATCACAGAATAAAGGCGATCCACTAAAATAACTTTGTATTTATTTGCAGCTACCAACCCTGGGTACCAATGCTGGAGATCTACCTTCTTGCAGAGAGTCATTTCATCCACAGTCTACCACACTGTCACAAAAGTCAGAAGTACTTTGGGCTTGATCAGATGCATTAATGTTAGGTAAGAGGGCAGCACATTAAATGAAGGTTGGAACTAAATTCTGCAAGAAAGTAAATCTCTAGGAGGAAGGCCTCTACCATTCTCTTTTTGTATACCACACATGCACTCGCCCACTTGTTGAGAATATGGGGAAGGATGATGCAATATCAAGGTCAGCTGGGCCGGCAAGGCTTTTTTATTCATGCCACAGAGATCTTAATTGCTTAAATGTATCATGCAGTACACCTGTTTGGAACCATCCTCATTTGTTGTTTCTAATTTTATTTATCCATGTTTTTCCTTTGTCTGTATCTCTGAAGTGTGTATACACATATTATGATATTCTTTTTCTTAAATGTGTATATCCTCATATTTTTCTCATGATAGCCCCCTGCTCCCATTTGCATATTTGTAGATCTTTGCTAAGAAAGTGCTAAAGCCATTCATTAATTTCCTCAGGTCTATTGTATTTTCCCATTGATTCCTGAAATTCAGGTATTCAGTTCAGTTCACGAAGAGAGCTTATTGATGTGATTTTTAATGTAACTAGCTAGTTCTTATATTCAGGCTAAGATTTTAGCTGGGCAACATTTTCTCCAACCAGTCAGTTTTAGGAATGTAGTTGCACAAGCATCCTCTTTCATCTTCAGCTTTCTTTAAATGATAAAGTTTTGCCTCTGGGCATATTTTAAACCCACAGGCGGTCTTTGGAAAGCAAAACTATGAATGCTTTGACTGTAATGAGCACTTAATCAATGCAAACACATTGCCAAATGCTCAGATTAATTTAGTAACTTCAGTGCTTTTATGGGAGAAAATAGGCCTCCCTACGAGTTGACTGTGGTATCATAAGAATTAGAATTTCTCTTTATTCTAAATCATGTTTGGTTAAACTGAGGACATTGCAGTGCATAAATATTTAAATCAGAGGGAGATAAGCATATTTTCATATTTTTACAAGACGAATAACTCTGCTGTCCTTATTATGCTGCTGAGAGCAGCAAAATCCGAGAGGATGATGAAAGTGAGGCCAAGCCCATTTTCAGGTCAGTGATTAATCTTTAGGGCGAAACAAGTCAAGCTATAGGCTACATGGATTTTCTACCATATACAAAAAATACTTAGTAACTAACTACTGTTATGTAGGCTGACTCATACTCTGAGTGACTGGGGATTTCTCTTTGGTCAAGTATGCCTAGGGGGTAGGTGAATATATATGGAAATATGGCATAAGCAAAGTGGTGTGCTGAAGGTGTTGGCTTGGCCTCCAAACTCCCCAAATTTCCCCTCTGGTACAAACTAGTCTGATCCATGGAGGCCTCACCTTGCAACTTAGAGAACTTTAAGGATCTGCTGCTGACATATTGGTGCCAGATACCACATCACACCTTCAGAGGTCTTGTGGGGTCCATATCTCGATGGATCAGAGCTGTTTAGGCAGCATGGGGACCTACACAATATTAGGCAGATGTTTTTATTGTTATGCAACAGGCGAACATTAAGCCTTTTGGACCTTGTGACATTTAGTTAACTGTGTTTACGTAAGTATGACAATTGAATAAATTGGTATCAAACTGCTAAAACTAGTTAAGAAAAAAGTCATATATTATTATGGGGTGTTATGTCATACTATTTTTAAATAACAGTCATGTATTCTGATGCGGTGGAAATGAAATTGGGTCATTAAGGGTCAGAAGAAATGTCAAATATTGTCAGCTTATCTTGTGATGGCAGTTGGCCTTAAAACTAAGACAAAGAAAGTAATCACAGATGAAATGAGGAGAATTGTCAGCAACTGAGAAACACACTTAGCTTTTTCAGTGAACATTTAGAAAGTTCAGAGAAGGCTTCAGAGTGTGGCATGTTGGGTAAGCAGGGTATACAGCCTAGAAAACTGTGCAGCGAGGAGGTTTCTTCGGGCTGTTCCTTCAGCGCACAGTGTTGACTCCTGTATTGAAATGATATGAAAGAATGTCAAATAAATGAAATGGGGCAGCTTGGTCCTCCCTCTGCCCTAGAAAAACAGTGTGGAGGAAAGAAGTAAACTTGCGCAGACCTTTTTTTTTTTTTTTTATGAGACAACAAAAGATGAGAGAAGTCCCACTTTAACACAGAACTGTGCTGGTACATGCAGGCATGCTGACCTACTTATACATCAGAGTTTTAGGCCAACATCACCCAAGTTAGCTGAAGAACATTGCGGTGTGTCTGGAACTTTGAAACAAATCACAGACGTTGGAGTACCACTGTGATGCTTACAAACTGCAGATCAAAAAATGCTTTTCCGTCACTGCCATCACCATCTGACACTTCTTCAGTGATCATCATCATCATCTTTGCCATGATTTGATCCTTCCTCACCAGGTTTCAACTGTTGTCGTCATCATCATCGTCATCATCTTCTTCTGGGTGCTTGTATTTTATATCCTAACGCAGCCTTCACAGCAACAATACCACAAATACATCACCATGTCTCTTCACACACTGCAGGGCAGTTAAAAAAAATCAGAAAACACCCAGTGTGTGCGCATGTGTGTGTGTGTGGATGCGGGCGCTCTCCCACGGTTCTCTGACCCAAATACAGCAAGCTCCTCTCTCTATCTGACAGACAGGTGGAGGTCTGGCACACACTGCCTCAGAGGGACCATGCCGCAGTGTTCCTCATGTTCTACACCAGCTATATTTGTTCTAAAGAGGACACTATGCTTTCTTCTGGAAACTTCAGATCAGCTGAGCCAGTTCTATGCAGTTCTAAGTGGGAGCTGTGAATTAGGCCGAGTCATGCTGCATTCACACATGCACACCAAAATAGGCTAGAAAATGCCAACATACATTTGAAGGTGTGAGCACTTTAGACGTTGCTCAGTTCAGGCCAAATGTCTCTATTGTCATATAGCTTCCATACAGGACTATCCGCCAACACGATGAATCACTACAGCTATATTCAGACCTAAACAGAGGAATATTTTTAGGCTGAAGGCAGATGATCAGACTGGACCAAACCGCTTCAGCTACACGTGGACAACTGCGCCCTCCAGTGGAAGCAAAAAGGCACTGCAGCAACAAATTCAATTGTAGCCTTGGGCAAAAAACAGAAAAATGAGCAATGGCCTGTTAAAACACGGACATGAACATGGTTGGAAAAATATTGACGGTGACCAGATTGGCCACAGTTTACTGACCCTTTAGCTTGACCCATTAAAATATATAAAAATAAATGTATAAACTTTATATATAAAACTTTAGTTTATAATATAAAGTAGTATTTAACGTTTTGGTCATATTTTATTGACACATTCAAAGATAATGAGCTTATATCCACCACTTACTGTCCATAAAGTTGCAGTGTCCATTATGCTAAGTGTTTTTTTAAATTATTTTTTATTCTATTTGGTGCACTTTAATCATGGCGTAGGTTCACAGGTCCTGACAGTGTGCCGCAACATATGCCATTCACTAGATGCTTGAGATTGTTTAAAAACACAGTTCAAAAAATGTAAAACTAATAAACAGTACTGTTACTTTTGGGAAACGTGGCTTCAGTTTGATTAAGGTTTACCATACTAGCCTATGTGTGGCTATCTGTGCAGCAGAACTTATAGTCACCCGTGAACACACCACAGCACACAGTGTGAAGAGTGTGAAATTCTTTCTCTGCATTTAACCCATTCACCAAGTGAAGCAGCGGGCAGCCAGGAACACAGAGCCTGAGGAACAGTATGTAGGGACGATACCTTGCTCAAGGGTACCTCAGTGGTACCCCTAGCAGCCCTGGGATTTGAACCCACGACCTTTTGATTGCAGGGGCAACTCCCTAACCACCAGGCCACCAGCCGCCACAAAACATAACAAAAAACAAACAAAAAACAGTCCAATCAGGTCAGTTAGAACAGCAGTGCTCTGGGCCTTTCACTAAATAAACTTAAATATCATTTGACAGCGATATATGTTACATTGTGATATACTGAGAAATTGCTGTAATCCTGAATTTAGGTCATCCAGCACAAGTCTTTAGGATGGTTTAGGGCAGCCTGACGAGTCGTCCTGGTCTGGGGCATGAAGGCAGGCTGGGTGAGCAGAACAGCAAGTAGACGGATGGACGGTCTCGGTGAAAACTCAATTAATTTATGGATAAACTGTGCCAGAATCCTACTGTTTACCTTATTTTTAATAATACAGTTCAAAATACCAAATAGTACCATTACTTTTGAGAAACGTGGTTTCGGGTTGGTTAAGGCTTACCATACTAGTCTATATGAGGCTATCTGTGGAGTAGAACAGAACAACAACAACAACAACAAAACAGTCCAATCAGAACCAGCTATATCAGGCCAGTAAGACCATCAGTGCTCAGGAAGGAAACACAGGGCCTGTAACTATATAAACTCATATATTATTGCTATATATTTAACGTTGTGATATATCAGAAAAAATCTGAATTCAGGACTGAATACCAACCAGCACTAGCCTTTAGGTTAGTTTAGGGCTGACATGAGGGTATGAAGACAGGCTGAGCGAGCAGAATTGACAGTCTCAGTCAAAACGATTAATCTATGGATAAATTGTGTTAGCAGTGCTGCTGTTTTCTGTCAGCTCTTTTCTAAAAGGGTGTAAAACATTCTTCTGCACTCACCTCTCTTGTGTGATTTTGTCACGACCTGTGATTCAAACAGGTCATCAAACCGCCCCTACAGTCCTCGACCAATCAGAGGGCGGCGTAGTGTCTCGAGCCCCACACACCTGTTGGCAGCGGCTGTCTCTCGCGGCCCGCTCGCCCCGCGCGCCTGTCAATTAACCTGAGAGCTCAGAGCTCAGAGCGGGTCGCGCGGTCTTGGGAATCTGGAGTAAATTAAAAATAAGGACTGTTTCTGGTAGGTGTGCTTTTATTTCTACTTGTACAAAGCTCCTGCTAGCAAGGCAACAGAGTGTGGTGCCGGTTCTTAGGCTTGTTGAGCAGTGATTAACGTTATGGGTTGTTTATTTATCTATTTATCTATTTATCTATCTATTTATTTATTTAAGTTTTGGCTTACTTCTCTGTCCTTCTTAACCATTTCTTTCATTTTATAGCCAGTAAAACAAGTAAAGGTGGCTATTCACACACAGGAAACTCACTGCCCGAGGTAGCTGTTTCTGTGTTTACTCAAGGCTGAGCTTATTCACATCTTATAATAACTGGTGGAGGCTTGCCAGAGTGAGTAAGCCTTGAAACAAGTGATATATCCGATTTGGCAGAGTCTTGCTTTCTATGGGAAACAGAATAAGACTGTGGTTTGTTCCAACTTCAAAGTCTAGAGACCTTTACAGTTCCCGGTATATCAGAGAGATTGGTGAAAATCTGAAATCCCAGTGAGGAGAGTTTGGAAAACTTTGTCACATGGTGATCTATGCACTGCCATTATTTATTTTTAAGGAAAGAGATTCAATCCCTCCTTCATGGAGAACAGTCCAGGAGAATACAAAAATTCTCTTTGCTGTGACCCTGTTTGTGTCTCAGCTGAATGGCCTTTTGAGAAAGGGCAGAAGCCTATCCAGGCAAGGTCAGCTGAGGCTCTCAACCACAACCTAACCTGGTTTTTCACCCTTTTACAACAAGCATGGACGGGCAGACTGTCACAGACATGAGAAATAACACACGCATGAATTGGAGCTTTGAGTTAGGTGGGAAAAAAGAAAGAAAAAAAGTTACCTAATTCCTTGCCTGTGTCTGAAGAATGCTGAGCTCTGCATTACAGAGTTATAGAGCATTGTCTTGGACCGTTTGGAGAGTAAATGAGCTGTAAGATTGTTTTGGGGAGTTAATGATTAATCTGTAAATCTGTAGTGCCATCATAGTTGAGTCACTCATCCACCAGACTTAAACATAGACTCATTCCTATCTGTGTTTATCTCAGACTTGTGCAGACTAATGTCATGTCTGCTGTGGATGTGTGTTTGGGTTTATGGGACTTACCTGCACTTGTCTTGAATGCGGACTAGTCACTGTTGTTTGACCTGCACTAAATTATTGTTGTCCCAAATGTGGTCATGGTCCATGCTATACCATAGGAAAAAGCTGTGACTTGTTTTGAAGGACTAATTTGTGCTTGCTGGGTCTATGGAAGCAAACCGTAACTAAATCTAGACTGTTCTGTGGTGTTCACGTCGTAAAGTACAGCTGGTATAATATTTGAGGATTATTGCTTCAAACTGGTTAATACAGGATGCACAATTCCTCAGGAATAATAGTGTTGTCTTTTCACAGGCCTACTTTGTAGCTAAAGAATGAGTAAGAACAGTGACCCAGATGGAAAAGTAATGATCTCCTAAACTTTATGACCAAATAAACACACAGGCCACACTACTTCACCTGTTTATTAAAGCGTTGGACATCTGCTACATATATAAGCACCAGCAGTATGTTAATGTGTGTGTGTGCATGGACAGTGCACGCTAGAAAGGCCCGGTCTTGGTGTCCTAAAGCCGTGTTTTAGTGTCCAAAATAGTCTCAACATGAGTTGGCTGGCCTACTGGATTATCTGATGCAATATTGTCTGTTTTTACCTTCGCATTACACAGGACCTTATTGTATTGCTGTCATCATAAAACCTTGCCTCTCCCAAATGGAAACTTTATAGGATAAAGAACAAATGTAACATTCTAAGTCATTTTGGACCTTCTTTATAAGTTCGTTTGTTATGAAATGTTCACACAATGCAAAGTGCAGCTGTTTCCAAGGGTCTGGTGAAAACTTTCAGATGGTTTGGTGAAAATAAAACAAACAAACATTTTGATATTACAGTGACCATGGTTAGTCTGTGTGTGTCACCAAAATCACTGCATGATGAATAATGAGAGAGAGAGAGAGAGAGAGATAAACAGAGAGAATTCATTTTAAATGATTCCATTTCCCAAAGCTGAAATCTGCACAGTCAGAACCATCACTCTCATCACTCTAAGTGCTTCACAAACACAGAGAATTAGGAGGACAGGTGCATTCGGTGGCTCCGTCTGGGGGCGTGCGCACACACACACACACACACAAACACACTCACGCACATACACACACACACACACACACACACACACAAGAGCAGAGCAAACACCAGGGAAAGATCAGGAAAGCAGGTGTGTCTGATGTGTTCACTTTATAGCAAACTCACTCTCTCTGTCTCTCTGTCTCTCTCTCTCTCACTCACTCACACATGCACACACTCACATACTCACTCACACACACACACACACACACACACACACACACACACACACACACACACACACACACACACACACAAAGGTTTTGTTGAACTTCCAAGGATTGTTTTCTCTAGTGATTCAGAATAAACAAATGACAACAAGAGTTTGATGTTTCAAGTCTTGGGTGGAGTTTGAGTGAAATCAGATTTTACTCCTTCTCAGTGTGTGAGTTCTTTACATTCAGAATCAAGACTACGCATAAGACTGACTCACTTTTCGTGTCTGAGTGAAAATCATTTAGAATTTTGGAAGATCCCCTTTTCCTGGTCCAGTAGGGGGCACTTTTTCATTTCTTTCAGAGTGACTCTAGTTGAAAAACCTGTAGAGAACATACATAGAGCTGCTGTAGCAGTCCTGAACTTTTCCTTAGAAATACCACATAACTCCTCCTCCATGTCCCAGACAGGTGTAGACGAAACATGGGTGTGAGTGTGCGTGTTTGTGTTTGTATGTGTGTGTGTGAGAGAAGGAGAAATACTTGAAAAAGCATTTTAATGCTTTTCAAAAAAAAAAAAAAAACTTTAAAAAAGGGGAAGAGTGGGGTGTTATTTTTCTGAAATGGCCCATCACTTTTCACAAGAAGTCAATTCAACAAGTTTGACAACAGAAGTCAATTTAAAGCTTTTGACTGGGAAAAACATGAAAAAATCTGAACAGTAATTATGTAAACCTTATCCAGAACAGCTTGCAGTTCAGTCATGTTATAGATGTCAAATGTAGCGTTTGGAGCCTGGGCCAGTGGTGTATTGTGGTGGGCTTGCCCAGATAAAGAAATGAACTCCAGTCTGGTGTGTGAGGAGCAGTGGTGTAGCCACTTTTCTTCACCAACTGCTACCACTTTGACGCTGCCAGAATTTGGTAAATAATACAGTTATTCACATTATCAGCAGCAGCTGTTAAGCTGTAGATTCTCAGCTTGATGCAACACCCTGGCCCAACACCACAACCGTATCAATGTAGCACTTACTGGGACTAAGGGTAGGGGTAAGTGAAGGAATAACACTTGCAGCCTAAATGTGTGTGTGTGTGTGTTTGTGTGTGTGTGTGTTTGTGTGTGTGTGTGTGTGTGTGTGTGTGTGTGTGTGTGTGTGT
>JBBPCZ010000115.1:18769994-18796589 GCA_037974445.1 Brycinus macrolepidotus | reverse complement strand
ATGCATAAATATGAATAGATCAGCATCGACAGAAACGTATGTGCGAAATATGCATATATACACCATTTGTTAGCTGCATTTTATGTTGTGTGACCGTTTAATTAAAGATAGTATTGGACATTTAATGGTACATTTAAGTTAAGAATGTATTTTCTTCACCTATAAAGTTACCTCAAAAGTTTTATGACAGTGATCATAGTGTTCCTGCTGACTTAGCCTAATAGATACTGCAAATAGATTTTGCTACTTTCAGCAGCAAAGCTCATCTAGATTATAGATCATATACATTATAAATTGTACATTGTACTGCATTGTTTGTCAATGGAGCATTTCATTCAGACACTGATTACTTTAACTTAGCAACATTCTTAGTATTTTAACTGAGTGGTAAAGGCAAGGATGCTCAATCCTGGTCCCCAAAAGCTGAATTTCTCTACTCAAACACACCTGATACAAGTACTCAGTTAATAATAAGGTTTAGTATTTATACTAGTACATGTGTTAGATGAGGGAAATCACCAAACCATGCTAGTCTGTAGGCCTCTAGAGCCAAATTATGGTCATAATTCCCAGTGATTGAAGTATTGCTTTATGACTCCTAGTGATTGAAGTACTGTGTATCCTCCTCCTCCCAGCTGTTGAGGGGCAGATCTCTGCACACTTGTTTTTGCCTGCAGCAGCTGGCTTCTCTGTCTGGCAGCAATGGTCAGTGGAAAAAAACAGCTTCTGGCCAATCCCTGAACACACACTGCTCCAGTGTGTCTTTTATGGCTTCACACAAACCTCAAAAACATTCACGTAAGCATACACCAGACTCAACACACACATACACCTTGCTGTATATCCAGCGATTATAAGAAATGTTTCTATTTATATCAGGACAGCCAAGACTGAAAAACACCACCTGCAAACATTTGCGATGGTAGGGCTATAAACAAGGATTTCAATTAGCTGAACCGGACCAGGTGCCGGCACCCACATCATTGGCATGTCTGCTGAATGTGGCAAAAGTATATAAAATCTGTCTCAAAAGCAAATAAAGCTATTTTCCCATTCCTTCACTAATGGGAGTGTTGGGACAGATTCACCTGATAAAGCTGATGGGTTTCTGCCTGAGAAACTGAAGGGGGAGGAGGAGGCTTCAGTGCTCGGCTGGGTTTGTTTTGTCATGCTAATTGACTCAGTGCAGTACAGCTGTTGGGCAAGTGCCAACCAAGATGCATTAACTAAAGAAAAAAAGAAAAAAAAAAGTGGTTTGGACTGGGGTCTGTTGGGGCAGAAAAAGAGAGAAAACCTATTCTGACTATGTGCAGAAACACTCTCAAACCGAAGCTATCCTATCCAAGTCTCAGACTGTTTTAAATTCTTGCAGAGCGATGTTTATAGAAACATATTTCTGGCTTAGTCAAGACTCGTTTTGCTCATTCAAAACTGGAGATATGTGACAAGATGCAGAGGGACTCTTGTGTGATACAGACGGATTCTTGTGAGTTTTGACCCCGTGAAGGACCTGGGGAGCCACACAGAGGTCACAGTAAAGAGAGTGGTTTGTTTACCATGAGCAGCATGATTCTCTAGCCAGATGTCATTTAAGCTGACAAAACATCTTGCGCTACTTTTTCTTCATCAGTTTCACTCCGGTCTGGGTGCACACTAAATGAGCATACTTGCAGACAGCTGATTTTACATGGGTTCTCCTATTGTTAGATACTAGCTGCAGGCTGCAGAAAGGTGGAGCCAGGTTTGAGGTCTGGAGTTTGCATGTTAAAGCAATGGTCAAAGCTGTGCAAATTCTGCCCATGCTTCTCCAGTCGTGCTCCTTCCATTCCGTTGACAATAGAGCAGGGGCTGAGTTGAATCATCAATTCGTATTAAGGTCTCTCTTGTTGAGGCAGTTACCAACGTTTAAGAAAAATACCAAACAAAAACCTTAACTTTTTGTCACGTATGCTCAAAACATTCAGGTGTCCGAGGAAGTCAAAGCAGTGTAAACATGCCTCTTCATGTTTAAGTATGTTTAGGTTCCACTACGCCAAGCTGAGCTGTTGTGCCAGAAAAAAGGTATTTGTTTTGATAATATGCTCCTTGACCTAAAATCAAAATGTAATGAAATTTAAGACTTAGGAGAATTGCCAGCCCCTCTGTTTGACATTCTTGAATCTCAGCTGGGAGTCACTGAGCCTTTCTTCCTTTAGCAGAGATTTGAGGGAGTAAGACAACAGAGTATGGGACATATAATACATAGTTTATATGGCCTGTCAACCCCGCTGAACCAAAACCCATGAGTCATGTTAGCCTTTAGAAATCTCAAGAGACCGCCTAATGTTAAAGCATTATGAACAATACTGTTATAAAAAGAGAGGGGGACAAATACATTGTGTCAAACAGTACATTTTCAGGAAGCAAATATGAAAACCGAGAGCTTAGAAGTAACATCTGAAGGATCGGATGGTCAGATTAGAAGGCAAATGGGTGAAGGGATGGATGAGTAACCAGACAGATGGTTCTAGATCCCTCTCAGATTTGAGGTGGGAGCACTGTCTTTGTTGGGTTGCAGTTTTTGAAAGATTTCGAATGGGGCTGATGCAGTGTGAATGGGGAGCATTATGCCAAGGCTCCCTCTGTGAGGAATTAAACAAGAGTGGCACTGAGACAAAGACAACACTGTCCCCTTGAAGAAAGAGAGGATGGACAGGAAGAAAGGATGAGAGGAGGGAGAGACCTGCTGAGAACAGAGAGAGTGGGAGAGGGGCTGTTGGAATTTGACAGCTGAAAGTACAAGACTTGTCTTGCTGAGAATTAACACATGTTGGATTAAGGCCTGGTTGAAGACCTGTTTTGTCCACATGGATTTTTTGCCTTGCCTGTCACATCAGCTGTTTTTCTTTTCATTCATGCAGGCACTTTGTGAAGTTCATAGGAAAGTTTAGAGGTTTTTGGCCATTCCTGTCTTGTTTCTTGCCAAATACACAAGTCAAGGCAAAGTCTCCTGTTTGAATTAAACAGGTTTTAAAAGACAGCACATAAAGATTTTTTAGGCATAATCTATTACAGCAGCACAGTGTTTACTTACTGAGATCTGAAAGTAAGGTCTGAATTACAGTGTTGAAAGAATATTATATGCCACTTCACAGTGTG
The DNA here is from genome assembly GCA_037974445.1 of Brycinus macrolepidotus. Taxonomy (NCBI): domain Eukaryota; kingdom Metazoa; phylum Chordata; class Actinopteri; order Characiformes; family Alestidae; genus Brycinus; species Brycinus macrolepidotus. The sequence continues at coordinate 18,793,451 of JBBPCZ010000115.1, read as the reverse complement.
TGATTACAGTGAATCCTAAACAACTGCCTGCTGGCAAGATCCTGTCTAGCAGTAAACACTGAAATCAGTGAAAGGTGTGAAGATTGCTGTACCTTTACTATTATGAGGAAATGAGTCTGCTGTTGCTGGTAACCACTATTGACCCCCCAGAAAATGCCGTCGTAAATTGTCTTTAGATACCTTAAATTCAACTATACAACAAAGGCAGAAATAAGTTTATGAAAGTACTTGGTCAGAGTTTCAGCCAGGCGCTTCCCTAGGCTAAAGATCAGGTGTTGGACTAGAGACTGAGAGGCCACACAAGCAAGCCATTAAAATGGCACCAAAACAGTCTCCTGATTGCAAATAGCAGATAAACAGAAGCATGCCAGGTTACCAGCATTCCTGACCATGGAGCAGCCAGGACCTGCTGAACTGTGTTTGGCCTCCAGAGTGTTTAAAATGCCGGGGTGTGGATGTGCGACCGGAGAGAAGAAGGAATGTACAGACCTTATGGGACCAGAGCCATAGTTAAAGAGGTAGTGGGACAGCGACACAGAAATAGAGTTTGTTTACTGACAGAGGCAGAGACAGGGAATGAGAGTGTACTGAGCAAGAGCGAAGGAGAAAAAGGAAGTGAGAGAAAGGGAGAAAGAGCGAAGGAGTCAGCCAGAGGACCTCGGAGGTTGCACTGCTCTGAAAGGACCACCCTGAAGTAGATGTACGTGCCAGGGAAATAGGTCAACTTTTCATCTCTGTCTATTCACCTGAAATAAATTGTCTCACTACAGCCAACATAAGCACTTTTTAATGCTCTGTCATACCGAGCTATAGAATTTCAGTCATTATTTGTCATACTTTAGAAATTTCACTTGTGCTTCTATGTCTTATAGTGTTTCTCATCTATAGCTGAAAAGGTCCTGAGCTCTATTAGAAGTATGCTTACTTCTCTGGGCTTAAAGGTATATACACTGAGTGTTTGATTGTAAGAACATGTTTAAGAACATGCTATTGCAGTGAATTAATGTAAAGGCATGGGTCTTGATGAAAAGACAAACAGTGGATCATATCTCTTCCTCTGGCTACAGCTGCAATGCATTACAGTCTTCATCACAGTCTCTGGATTCCACTCCCCAGTCTACACATCAACACAGCTCAATGTCCCTCTCTATCAAATAAGCTCATTATGGCTAGAAACGGGCTTAGGGAGAATGCCAATGCAAGCATTCTTCTGAGGTGAGGTGAGGGACTCGCAGACTCTGCTGTCTGCATTACTGTATGACTAATACAATGAACCCCACACTCAAGCCTTGGCTGGGGATGGGGCCTTTGTAGTGGAGAAACTGAAGCTCTTTATCATCTCTCTGTTTTCAATTCAGAATGGCAACCGCAAAATGATAGGTCATGGCAGCCATGAGAGGAAGGGGTATTAGGACTTCAAAACCAGTTAGTGTTATATTTTCACTCTGGTGTCAGGAAATGCACCTTGAAGGGGAAGTTTAGAGGTTTAGGGAGCAAGAATGTATCACATGTAATGCTGTTGTTTGTTCTAGATGCTTGTTTTGTCTGAGGTGAGGGATTTACCACAAGTCTCCCCTTCTATACGACTACAGCGCCAATAATAAAAGACATTGTTGCTTATGTTTTAGTCATTTTCGGTTGTTTGTTTGTGGCCAGTCAAGAATATTCCACTTTTTTTTAGCACAGAAAGACACTATACCTGCTATAAAGTAAAGTAAAGTAAAGTGGCCACTTATAGTCACTCGTGAACACACTACAGCACAGCACACAGTATGAACAATGTGAAATTCTTTCTCTGCATTTAACCCATTCACCAAATGAAGCAGTGGGCAGCCACCAATGGGGAGCAGTGTGTGGGGACAGTACCTTGCTCAAGGGTACCTCAGTGGTGCCACTAGCAGTCCTAAGATTCAAACCACTATAGCTGTGTGTGCTGTTGTTATTGTTCTGCTATAGTGTGAAGCATTACATGTTTTGAGAACACAGATAATTCTTCACACTTCAGAATTTATTCTGACTCTGTCGCAGGCAGTCACATTGTCAACAAAAACGGTTTCTTACTATAACTTGACTTTAATGTTTTTCTGGCTTTCCAGTGTTTTGTACCTATACGTTTAAGATCATGCTGGTATATTCTTCTCTTTATGGTAGTCCTTGAAACACCCATATAGTGTATAGAGCAGTGGTTGTCAGTCGTAGTTCTGGTGTACCTCTACTCTGCATTCTGTTGTGTTTTCCCTGTTCTAACATATCCAGTTCATCTCGGTAAGGCATGAGTAATTAGTTCATTAATTGTATCAAGTGTTTGGGGAGCAGGAGAAACTCTAAAATGTGCAGGGCAGTGGTACTCCTGCACTAGCATAGAAAATCACTGCCCAATAAAGAGGTGTGTTTTAGGGCTAAATACAGGTTTTTGATCATTTGCCACAGTGGTCTTCCATTGTATTCTGAGTAATGTGCCATTTTACTAAATGTATTGACTACATCTCAGATTGATTTATTCTGGTATTTCAGTTGCATTGATGGTCTATTTTTGTAGCTTTGGTACTTTTTTGGTTCTTTGTTACTTTTTTCATGCTGAAAGAGCAGCCGACACCAGATGAAAAGACTATACCTAAGATCAAGTATGAACCTTTTGTTATCTTTTTTGTACATGAACTGATGTGGCCACGACAGCTGAGTAAAAAACTTGGTCAGTCTGCTGTCCAGTTACTTTTGGACATTCTGTTCATAAAACAAATGTAATTTGTGCTTCAAGCATAGTAAATATTCTTGAATTAGTATATTTCTTTGTGTCTATGAGTGTTTCATGAAGATTTCACACAGGTTGGAACCCTCACAATTACTGTGCTGCTAACAGGCTGATGTGGTGCTGGTGTCAGCTGTCTGACCTTTCCCTGTGAGCTTTGCTGTTTATTGCTTTATCTCAGGCAGACAAAGACATTTCGGTATGAAATGTTCTTCAGGGCTAGTAGTGTAGGATCGACTGCAAATGATACATGGCTCTTATCTTTCTAGATAGCTTTAAAGACCCACTGAGGAGCTGCTAGTTACATTACTACTACGGCAAAGAGTTTGGGACCCAAACACAAACCCTCAGTCAGAGGGTGCATTTCATGTCATGATACTATAGTTGATACTACAGTGATCCATCAATGTACTTTCCAGAAATTTTAAGATATTGTCAAGCCGGGGAGCTAAATGTTTATATATGTACACGTATTATCTTATTATGACGTTTTTTAGTACAACATATTATTGTAACTGTTAGAAAAGGTCAGTTACAGTAATTGTTGTGATATGTTTCATTTGCCACATACCTACTGAGCATAAACTAGAGATGAGATGAAGATGAAAATGCTTGAAGGATATGCTGAACCTCTTGAGCAAATATAAGGCATTATGGAAAGATGCAGTTAGAAATTGTGTAGTATAATGCACGGAAACTATGAACAGACACAAGCATTATTAGTATAGTAGTTTTTTCATGAAGATTACAATAATTGGCGTTAGTATTCTGAAAAGTTCAGCATACTATTCACACAGAGTAACACTTAAATCTAAAGTGACCGCTGTATATCAACACAGTTGCAACCGTGTGGTTCAGATCATGTGTTTTCTTTGTTCTCTTTCATCTATTCCAGTCAGATGGTCTCCTGTGCAGTTAGCCATCTCAAATGAGCTGTACCTGGAAAAAGATGCACGTTTCCAAGTACACACTCTTTACGCATGCAGAACCTCAACATCTGCACACCATTCACAGTTTGATAAAGTAAAAAAAAAAAAAAAAAAAAAGATTTTTCATATAATGTATCAGCACTTTTTGTGTCTGTTGCAACCAAAACAGAAGGAGCTGTTTTGAACTTCTGTTTTTGTAGTTCTCTTCTTTTCTCACTTAGGAACTGGTTGTTTTTCCCCAGTAAACAAAGCATTATGGACTTGACTTACAGTCCCAGCTGTCTTGTAACCTTCGTAATACCTTGGACTCATAACTGACAAATTAAACTTTTTTTGTTTCACTCTCTTTTTCTTCTCTGTCTCTCTCTACATTTTGCTTTTTTTCAGAACCCCTCCTCTCTAGACTGGTCCATTCAGAGCGCATTGTCGTCTCTTTTTCCTCCTTTTGAGGCCACTGCCCCAACTGTTCTGAGCCAGCTCTTTCGCACCATCGAGGAGCGTTACCATGGAGATGCACTACAGTGCTTCTTGGACTACCTCATTCCAACCAAACATATTCTAGAGAGTGTGCAACAAGCTGCCTGCGTAAGTACATCTCATTAACTACATCAACTGCAACCCCTACATCACAAAACTTTAAGCCTGCCTCAGCACAATAAGAAATCCACAAATTAAAGGCAAACATCAGACAAATTCACACTACACATGCTTGTAAATTCCTGGTGTGTGAAATATATTTATTTTCTTTATACTATCATAATATTAAAACCAGGTTCAGTATAAGATTACTAGAAAAGCTTCAAGTCATTTTTTGGTGTCTTTTAGTCCTTGTGGATTTCTGTGGCTCAGATCCAAGCACGCTAGTTTCCTTGTCCACTCAGCACAAGATCGTTTTGTTTTATCTTCAAAAGAAGTAGAAGCGCTCCAAGACTGTTCCTCTGAAGAGGATTCAAGAATTTGTCGTACATGCCACAGAGCCCTACTTTTTCCAACTCTACTCTTTCAACTGTGCAACAGTGAAATAATTCTGACCCTTCTTGTAAAAATATACAAAGTTTTAGAATCAATTGTGAAATAAAATGTATAAAATGCTAGGGTAATCACTAACAGTTAAATGTATTTAAGCTAAAAGTTCATGAAAGCTCACTTCTTATCATCCATCCTTCTTATCTCTATATCTCTTTCCCCTTTCTCCTCCCTTCCACTCCCTAGGCTGAGTACTCTGATGTGTTGTTCCGATGTGAAGGTTGGCCACTCTGTTTGAGAGATCGTGTGGTGATCCAGCTAGCCCCCATTAATCCCTTACTGCTGCGTCCTGGGGACTTCTACTTGCAGGTAGAACCCTTTGGAGAACAGTCAGCCCGCATAGTCCTCAAAAACCTCCTTGTGCAGGACGACCTCTTGGCACAGGAGAATCCAGTGTTTCAAGCTGGTTTAAGGGTGCAAGAGGGCCCAACAGTGGAGGAGACTCCCATCCCAGAGACATCCTACCCCTGTATATTTACTGAGGCTTGGTTAAAGGAGGTGAATGAGGGCCGTCATGGTAACCAGCTGTACCGGTGTGTGCTTTCTTCTGATCAGGGGATAGTGAAGGTGCCCTGGACGGAAGTGGTTAACCCGGAATTTCTGGACAAGCCAAAGGCTACAATCAGGTCTGGAGCAATGACATCATGCTCAACTGCAACACTAATTATGCAAGATAACCAGCCTCCTGAGCAAGAGCCTCAGTCACAAATTCCCATAAACATGCCACCTCTCGAAATTGAAACCATGATCCTTCCGGCTAAAGATGGAGTTGCCGTTTCAGTTCGGCTGGTTGACAGTGGCAGCAGACTTGTTAAGGTGGATCAAGGGAAACCTGTGAGCAGTTCTCTGGGCAAACCTGTTGGCTGGGTCTCCCCTAATACCTGGGACAGCAAGCATAATCGAGATCTGGAAGGGGAGTATGTAGATCTCTTGGATTTTGCCAAGGAGAAGGATGCGTTGGCCTTCAACAAAGCTGCTATTCCTACAGTTCCAGTGTCCTTCAGGCCTGCTCCTCTTCCTCCGAAAAGGGACAGCGTACCTTCTGTAGTAAAGGATGAGCTTTGCATTCCATGTTCAAGAAACAAGCAGCTGTCTCAAGACTTACAGAAGGGCTCAGAACACAAGTGTAGGCATCGGCAGTCTTACTTAGCAGCTTTAAGAAACCCTGTAAGTTTTGAAAAAACAAGTGTGATGGCACCCCTAGAGGAAAGCTGGCCAAGTTTAGGTGAGGCAGAACTAGGTTTTGAGGGACAAGAAGTTGACCTTGGAACTGATTCCCTAAGCTGTTCAGTAGTTCAGAGTTCTAACCAGAACCCAGTGCGATCTTGCAAGACTTCAGTTCAACAAGATCACAGCTTAGTTCAGCTTAACATGAACACAAAATATCTTGATCATAACTCACCACTGCCAAGCCCTCACACGGTTCAACAGTCCAAACCTTTGCTTACTGGATGGCTTCCTGAAGATCTTCATAAGACTGTTTCGGACTGTAAGATAGTTCCTGAGAAAGGACATCACTGCCTGAGTGAAACCCCACGCCAAGAACCCTGTCAAATGCGGGCCTGTGGCCAGAAACATGTTAAAAGCCAACACTTACCCAAAATGGGACTTAGGGCTTTGCCTGATCACAGCAGTCACCGACAAGAAGCTAATGCCTACAAATATCAGGGTGTAGGAAGAAAACAAATTATGGTTCCTTATGGTCCAACATCCCCGCATAAAGATCTGCCACAATCCACAGAAGAGAGACCTTCTCTTTTTCATCATGCACTTCTTCAACATCAAAACAATCCTATGAACCACAAGCCTTTCTTTGACAACAAATCATGTGGTGGAAGCGCTGGCTCACCTGTACAGGTGTTAAAGGTTTCAGGTAAAAGCAGATCCAAAGTACGCTCTATATCTTCAGTGTCAGAGACAGCTAGAGAATGTATGCAGGTGGAAAAGATGACCAACAGGAGTCGCAGTGACGTCTGTCCAGAGATCATACCCATGGTTCCTGCAATCCACGCCATGCAGAGCAAGAAGTACACTCCCTTTTTACTAGCATCCCCAAAACTGGACAGACGGAAAGGAGCTAAAAATGGTATAAACCTTTATGAATTATTGATTGGTAAATTAAAAAAAATGATCTTTTTTTGTCATAAGCCCCTTTCACACTATTAAATTACTTTTACTGGTAATGTTCATGCTTTGTGTTATTCACACACACACAGGACACACATAATCGCATTTACCATGACAGTCCCAATAAACAGGCTGTGGTGTCCTAAGCGTGTATCTGACAGCTCCTTATATTCTGAATAAAATACACTTGCAAAAACTGAAGACTTGACTGTAAAAACAAAACACGTGAATTCCTGAATAATGGTGTATGTGTGAGAAGCTATAGATGCTTAGAGCTCTTGTTGAGTGTTATTTAAAATCAGACAGCTCCCAACTATTATGTTTTAGACTCTGACATTACTTGTAAGCTGATGCAAGCATGATTAATGTGAGTGATTGTTTGAAGAGAAAACAAGTCTGCCTCGTAGACTAGTTGTGTTGGGGAGGCTCGTCTGAACAGCATCCGGCGATAAGGTCCTCACAGTGTCACTTTACATGCTCATGAAAACTAGTCCTTTACAAATGCACTGATTTAATGACGACCTTGACCCATGTCCTCCACAAAGAGAAGAATGTGCTGGGATGACAGTTGAAAAGGTCATCCAAAAAGAGCACATAATGACTTAGGGGTCAAGAGTCAAAGGCCAGGAGCATGTCCAGCGTTCCAGCAGAGAATTCTTTTACTCCTCTTCTCACTTCAGCAGAATGAGGCCATTTATGCAGAACCAAACGTCAGTGTGAAGGGATGGAAATAACAGTGCCCCCACTTATTTTTAGAGGAGGGACTGTTTGATGTCTTTTTTAAACTGGAAGACAAGAAGTGCTCAGTTTTATGCAGTGTCTTTTACTCAGAGACAGACAGACCACGCTCAAGTGCACCACCTAGTGTAGATGAACTATCATAACATCAGTCTTGTAATAGTAGACTGATAGTAACTCTCAGTGTGCTTACTAAATGGAGACTTTCTGGAGTTTTAGAGTAATGTACAGGGTGTATTTGGTTAAGCCTTCAAGTAAAAAAACAGAGTTTCATTGTTATGAATCTAAGACAGGCCAAAGATGTCAGCTTAAAGTTATTGTTTGGAAAAAACATCAGATTTTCTACTTACTCCAAACAGTTAATCAGCCATAATGTGTTTGGTGTCCATAGTTTGCTTCTTTTGCTTTGCACTGGAGCGATAAGTATTATGTAGCTAACAAGTAAAGGAAGGTTCTACCTTTTAAATTAGCATTGCGTAAACTGCATGCCAATATAATCATACACTTCATATCAAAACACATCAAGTTAAAAATCTCTGATAGACTCAATTTACGTTTATGGCATTTGGCAGCTCCTATACAGAGGGATGTATGTGAGTGCTTTGCAGTCTACGGATTGGACTACACTACTACTACTATGCAATGCACTTTTGTCCATTTTTACAGATTGCAGTATGTCATAGTGTTATACATATTTTTTTCCCTGCCATACTGTATCTTTAATGCTTAAGGATTACATTGTTACATGGAAACCAGTTAACACTTTTTTTCTTTTTAAGATATGTCCACTTCTAGTACCGTCGAACTTCATATTCGTCCACCTCTGAATGGGGTAGTGCTCCAAAGCCCCAGCGCTGAGCTCCTCTCTGCAAGCCAAGCAAAAAACATGTCTCCTGGACATGGAAATCAGCTTACTCCTCTTTCACAAGACCCTTCCATCAAAAGCCTTCTCCAGCTGGGCATCATCAGTCTGCCAGGTGAACCGTCCAGGACATCTACCTCCAATTAAAATGTGTAATGTGTAATATTCTTACGCTTGTTGTCACTTCTGACAGCAAAACACAGTGTCACCAGTAAGTTCTTATGCAGACACTTTTGCAAAGGCCTTGTTCAGTTTAACTTAGAGGAAATTGGGGCCTTTTTTGTTAAAAACAAAAAATAACAGCTGAACCAGAATACATCATTGTTGTATGTGTGTGTGTGGTGGTGGGGGGAGTGATACTTTTTCTGCTGTGTAAATCTAGGTAGTCGTGACAGAGCAGGTCGTGCGGTGCTCGAGGTCTATGCAGGAAACAAAGGCTGGGCCTCCCCTTTGCTTTTTCCTATGGAGCTCTGCAGACTGCTGCTGTATCTGCACTCCGTACCCAGGTACCACACTCTCTGCTTTCGAGGAGCTCATTCACACTTCAACCTAACAAACACAATTTACTGTTACCTATCTTAACACTTACAATTAGGAAACGGGACACATTTGCAGTGCAACAAAACAACAAGTGGATTTAGGTCTCAAAGTGATTTTGAATCTGATTTCAATGCAAAGACAGTCATTTGAACTAGGGTGATCTTATAGAGGACACTGGGGGCGGTTGGACAGCACAGGTCAATCTGTAGAAAACAAATGTCAACATGAAAGCAAAGCCAAATCCTGGACATTTTAGGCAATTTAGAAGTCCCAGGCCATACCCATTTTTAGTTCCCTAAAAGGGGACGTGTCTGGGGAAAAAGAGGATGTATGGTCACCCCATTTGAACCTAGATTTCATGAGCCGTAACAAGCTAACTTATTCCAAACGCAGTATCATGCTTTGGCCACTAGGGAGCAGTAAGATTCAGCTCAAAAAAAGTTAGAAAAAACTGCCAAATGGGCCTGAATTATTTCAGCCATTATCCATTGTCCAACTTGTTATCCATTATATTTTTGCCAGGGTGTTTCAAAGACTACTTTAATGCCTAGGTTTGAATCTGTTCAGTCTGAATCTGTATAATAAATGCCTGCATTTAGCTGAATGCCCTTTTGTTTGCAAGAGTTTTATTGAACACTGTTTAAGTATGTATACTCAAGAATTTAGAGGAAAGTTCCTGTAGTAAATTCCTTATCATAAGCTGAACATGAACAATTTTGATTCTAATTTTTAGTAAGAATGGTAGTGCAAAAAAGCTGACTCCAAAGCAACATTCAGAGCTCTGTCTAAAATGTATTAGAACAACAGAATTTTCAGCACTTTTCTGTGATGTAATAGCATGTGAAATAACACTATCAATTACAGTTTTGAAAGCAGGAGTAAACTTGCATGTACCTGTGGACAAAGGCTGTGCATCATTAGACACTCTTCTACATTCCTATAAAAGATAGCAAGTAAAGACTTTTTCTTTGAACTGTATGTCCATGCCAGTACATATTTAAGAACCTTTATGTTTTAGAGTACAGAGCAGTTTTAACAGCCCAGTAATCAAAATGTCATTTTATTGCTAAGTGCTATTGCATGTTCTGGCCACTAGAGAGCAGTAAGTTACAGCTCAAAATAAGTTTGGAAAAAAAACCCCATATGTGTCTCATTTTATTGCGGATTTTATAAAGTACTATTGCTATATGAAACATACCACCTCACAGGATTTCAGCATTCTTTCATGTCTGACTCAGAGTGACAAAAAGCAGTATGTGGAATGCTAGCTTTTTAAATCAGCCATTGAAACAAGATGATCAATACTATTCACTTTACCTGTCAGTGGTTTTAATGTTTTGGTTGATTGGTGTATATTATAGTGATATAGCAATAATATTTGTTAGCATGTTTACAAAAGCATATAAAGAGGCAAACTGTCACTATCTTGTTCTTTTTAGTCATTTTGGACTACTTTTATTGGTCCATTTGTTATGAAATACTCACCCAATGTAAAGTATTGTTTTCAGACTGTGTTGAGATGAAACATTTAAGATAACATGCCTCTAGTGCTAAGTTAGACTTACACTCTATTGGGTCACTTGGATGACATTGTCTGTTGTGAGATTCGAAACACCATGACTCCAGGGTACAACAATGATGACGTGTCCAAATTTATGTATTAGAAGATGTATGGAGAAAAACTGTGTACTCTGTTGTAGGAGAGAGGCCAGAGATCTAGGATTGACAGTTGTGATTGACAGCAGGAAGGGACCGCCTCCCTCAGTGCTGTACAAAGCTCTGTTTATGGTACAGGTGAGTTCAGAATCTCCACAGCTTCAATAAACATGTGACGATCAAATAATGCAGTTATACCAAATGTACAAAAGTAGACCACCAGGGGGCAGTAAAACTTACTTAACAACATAGACCCTAAACTCTCTGTATCACAATAAGCAAACTTCTCGAATTTGATTTCAGTGTGGTGTTTATAGCTAGACTTTCAGTGAGGTAAAAGAGCACGTGCACAAACACACATACTGACCTATCTTACAGGAGCAGGCCCTCAATGCTGTGCACACTGTTTTGTTGTTGGTGGATAAAGACCAGAATCCTCGACCAGAGAGACAGCCAGGATTACAGGTAACAGAGATTTATTAGTGTCGGTTTACAAATGTCTACGCTGGAAATTGTTCTTTAATATGTGGTCAATTTCAGCTTTTTTGGGATTCTTTTTAACACATATACATCCCTAAGCACCTTGATATCTTAGCTTTAATCAACAATGGTTTTATTTCAAAAACTCATTATCATAACCCTTTTTCAGATGGATATTGTTACATCACTGAAAGCTCTTCATAAGATCATTGATGGACAGCAACTGACTTCTGAACTCGAAGGAACTTTCCCTTATAATCACGCTGATTGGCTGCAGTTCCACCAAGTAAGGAAATACAATGAATCACTTTTTTTCTCTGTGCTCTTGACAGGGACTAGCATGTTACATTTCATGTTGTACTCTAGGAGAGTCATCCGCAGTAACCGCAGCGATGACTCCTATATGTTGCAACTAATCAATTAGACTCTACATATCTAAATTACTGGCCATAGAACAAAAAAAAGTAAGATGTCATGAGTGTATGTGTAAGTGGAATTTAGCAATAGGTGTTCTAGCAAAAGATATTCAAGGCATAATCCATAATCATTAACAAAGAGTGGCAGAATGTCTAGAGAAACCATGGGTATTTAAATTAATGTTAAATTACCCATAGATGAATCACCACAAAGTGCTATTTAATGAAACCGTAAGCATTTGGCTCAGTTGTTTATTGACCAACTTGTCTTTCCTCTTGTCACTACTTCATGCACTGGTGAGCTGATAAAAAATCTAGAGCAGCACTAAAACTGCTCTTTCTTCCTAGGACCCAAAAGAGAAAACTGATAACCAGTGCGGATCCAACTAGAAAAATGTTGCTATACTTTTAATACACATACACAGCTATTACATATGTAGTTGTTGCATTTCTCAACAGATGTTAATTTAGATGTTGATGTTGATGTTGATGTTTAGAAGTCCCCGATAGGCTGGAGTGTTAAGTAATGGTGGAGGGCAGCATACTCAGTGCAGGTTGGAGCTAAACTTGGCATGAAAGTAGATCTCCAGGATGAGGGCTGGTGACCACTAGTTTAGAGCATTTCTATTTATGCCGTTTTTCTTTATCTAAAGTTGCTGTTGTTACTCAACAAGTGAATCAGTAAGACAATAATGCAAAGAAAAAGACATTGTGAGGCCAAAAATGAGAATAAATCAATGAGACACAGTCAAAAAACAAGTGTATCAAAATTAATTGTTGTTAAGAAACAAGAGTACACTAGTGGACTTAAGCAATAGCAAACAAGCCGGCAAACGGAAGAAAGCAATTGTTGTGAATGAAGAGTAGGTTACTTTCAGTCATGAAGAAAAACTGTTGAAAAGGTCAAGAACAGTATTCAAGATTCAAACACTAACAAAACAATAACACACGCATGGCTTTACAGTGTTTACCACAAGATGAAAATCTCAAGGAACTAAAGAAAAGAAAGCCAGGTTACAATTTGCTGTAACATAAACAAAACTACCTCATTTGTCTCACTTGTCTTTATTGATGTTTCAACTGCCAACAGCAGTAGCAGGATAAATTATGAAGTGCTCAGGATCACTATAAGTACTCTGATACAAACAAATGTGTGGATACAAGTGGATGAACTTTCACCCAGTAACAGGACAATCACATGTAGCACACTACTGAAACAACAATGAAGTTTTTTAGGGCCAAAATGTTGAATTCTCTTGACTGGCCAAGTCAATAATACAGTCTGAACTGCACTTTACTGGGTTAGGACTGAAGGCAAAAGCTCCCAAATAAGCAGAAACTGAAAATGGCTGCATCACTAACCTATCAGAACATCACTGGGCATTGTACAGGAAGAATGTATTTAATAGGCAGAATTAGGAGCTGATCCTGCATACAGCCATACATACATAAGCCTTTGGATAAGCGTTTCAGGACAGTCCCATAAGGTGACTGTTGGGTGCTTCAGTGATTACATGTGTGTGAGTAAGAAGGAGCACAGGATAGCATAGATTTGGGGAGTAAGAATTCTTCTCTGCATTAATATAGCTGGATGTATAAGTGAAGTACTGGACATATGGGTATCTGTAGATATGAGGAGTATGTAGGTATATGCAGTTGCTCTTATGGACACTCACAAACCAGAAAGGAACAGGCAGCAAATACCAGTGTTGACAGCATGCCATTCTTTGCCATTCTTTGCTGACTAATGACAGTTTCATTGGCCACTGAGGGTCTGCATGATGCCACCTGTTTTTGTTGTGTAAAATCAGAGGCTCAACTGTTGCAATGGCCACCAACTCTCCTTCTGAAGATATATTTTCCTGCATGGTTCATTTCTAATCTTCACTAAACCTGCTGACCCACCTCCCCCTTACCTAAAACTAAAACATCTGAAAATCAAGAGGTTAATCAGCTGGAGCAGGTGGGGCAGATTATGGTTGGAACTAGACTCCGCACTAGGACCAGGGTTGGTGACCATTGGTCTATGAGTTGGCCCTATCACTGGGAAATTGCGAGTTAAATCTCCCCGACGATACCACAGCCATCCATGGTAAGGAGTTCAAAGCAATAACCTGGAACACCATAGCAATCTTCTAGCAAAGCTTTATCAACCCCCAAAGATATCAGAGGAACCACATAAAACATCCTACTAACCACGTAGTAACAACCTAGGCATCACCTGGAATAACATGAACTACTTAGCAATACCCTAGAGACCATCTAAGATACATTAACAACGATTTAGCAACACCATAGAAATCACCTGGATTACCATAGCAACCACTAAGCAACAACCTAGCTACCACCCAGAGTACCACAGAATAGCAATTCTCAGCCCACATGTATTGGATACGTCATTATAGTTGGAATTACCCTATTACTAAAGCCAGAGAAAAACTAACAACGTGACATTACATGGTTAATAGAACACACTAGTACTGCTTTTTAAGAATTGCTTGACAGACAGAGCTTTCTTAAAGCAGCTCCTGCTCCCACTGTAGCTGATGTAAACATATAGATAACTCTGACTGGTGCTTTGGCAGATCTGATGTCATATACTTTACTTAATAGAAGACAATAATGGACAGACGCTTTAAGCAGTGCAGTCACTCTGTTGTGTCAATTATTTGTGGATTGCATTGCTGCTGAGTTGAATGGGAACAGGTGAGACTGTTACTGAGCTGAGTGGAGCCAGTGATCAGAAGCCAAATTCCTGTGACAGGATATCGATTTATATTAACAGTATGAACAATTCCATTACCGATACCGAAGAATATAATAGCTTCTGTCACCCCTGCATGGGTTAAGGAGTATATTATGTTTTTATCTTATTGAGGCTGTGCTTATGTTGATGTGAGTTTCTGTTATCACCACAGAAACTGTCCCTCTTTGAGCTGGACTTGCAAGGAGCGGCCTTGTTACTGCAGAGAGCTATAAAGAAACTGGACAGCATCAAGAAAACTGACACTACAGAGGTAAAACAGATTTAGTCTTTCTCTTAAACTTCACTTGGAACATGCTAAATGCTATATCTAGTATATCTAGTTGACCAACCCAATGCTACAGGATGTAAAGAACTGTATACAAGAACAGAAGAGCTCCATGAAAGAGGTACTAGAAGACACACGAATGGTGGCACTTCAAAGGGAGGGTGGAGCCATTCTTGCCAGAATGCGGAAAGAAGAACCTAAATTTACTCAGTCAGAAGACTACAAGTAAGCTTCTGTAATCATATTAATCAGTTTTATAGAGTGGAGGTTTATTTTGGAAGTATTGCTATCATGTTATATCATCACTATCTTATGTAAAATGCTAATGTAACAAAAAAAATCTTGTTACATTAATGTTCATTAATGTTAAGAATGCTGTTTCCTATAAAGTTGCCACTTTTTGTCCTTCAACTCTTTCTCTCTCTCTCTCTCTTTCTCTCAGGTACTCTATTGAGGCTGTGACTTGTCTGTATAACCAGGTGGAGGAGGGAGTTCACACTCTGGTGATGAGGTCCAACCTGTCACTGCAGCACCTTGACCATTTGCTCCTACTGAGAGAAACAGAGGACCAGCTTAAGACAGTAGGACCATCATAACACAGAATAAAACAAAATAACTCATATATTACACGTGATTAATTATCTAGGCTGTGTAAATTCTCGTGGGCTTACTCGGTGGGTACTCTTACTTTAAAAATAAGATCGTGGTTAGATAAATTCCTGAGGCAGAATTATACTGTAACATTTCAGTGATTGTTCTTTGAGAAGCACACATAAGCATATGGAGCAAATGTTGAATGTATATTCTCAGTTAGAATTAATGTTATTAACAGAGCAGTGAGTGGTGTGAAGTGGAGAAACAGAGATGGCAGAGGGACATTGACCTAACAGAAGAAACCCGAAATGGACTGGAGCAAAGACTAACAGACATTCATGCTGTCCTCACTCAGGCTAAGGTAGAAAACAAGAGTTTGATTCTGCACACACACACACACACACACACACATACATACATACATACATACATACATACATATATGTATATGAAAATAAGTACAGTTTCTTCAAAGAGAACACACTTCTGCAGTTAATGTCTTTGGCTGAATATTGGGAGAAAAAAATAATGGCCTGCACATTTATTTCATTTCCAATTTGTAAACTTGCAGAAAAAATATCAAGGTAATTGCATCAAAGCGCTTTATAAAGTGCCCCTACTTTGTATCTACGCTCATCAGCCGAATTTAGGTACACTTTATAGTTTATAGTTACAGACTGCATGTCATCTATTCCTCTGCATCATTTGTTAGCCCTCTTTACCCTGTTCATAAGTGGTCAGGACCCTCACAGGACCACCAGTGAGAAGGTATTATTTGGGTGAATGATCATTCTCAGCACAGCAGTGACACCGACATGGTGGTGGAATGTTAGTGTGTGTGTGGAGCACAGAGTGGATCACACTACAACTGCAGGAATTTTTTAAAATATGTGAATGTAAGGTCAATGTGCATTTAATTTATGCAAGAAAAATTACCCCATGTTCATAAGTGTTTTCAGATCATTCTGATACTAGATTGAGTGGAATTCCAAGTGCTTTCACATATTTTGCAGTTTCTGAGAAGCTATGAAGGCACATTTAAGGAAGCCGAAACTTATTAGCTTCTCTTATCCACAGGAGAGAAAAGAGAAAGGAATGTCAGTGATGAAAGAAGTTGAGAGAAAGATCCAGGTGGCGAGTTGTCCTGAGACTGACAGTTTTCACATTAACATGACAAAGTTTAAAACCAACATGGCTGCTCTTCTGCTACAAGGCGAGCAGCATAAATCGGACCTGGAGGCATTAATTCGTCTGTATGGTTTCTGTGAACAGGTTAGCACACAAGCTTTTGTACTGTTATTGCATTCTCAAAGAACCTCAGAATTCTTATCTAGAAGCAATATACACTAAGTAGCTGAACTAAATATCAGTTGATATAAGTTTATGAAATAACATTCATCTTTGTTTGTCAGGTTTTATCTTTAACCAAAGAATGCAGTCACTGCCTGGAGCATATGGGCTGCTACCCGGTCAAGGGCAATATAAGCAAACTGAAGACCTTTCAAGAGAGATTTAAAGCCTTTTTGCCTCAGCGCTTTGAGGAGGAAAAGAGTAATGTTGTGGCTGTGAAACATCGAGGAGATCTGTGTGTGTGGAAGGCGGCCTGGGCGGAGTGCCAGGATGTCAAGCAAAAACTGGAGGAGAAGCTGCGGGAGTTTGATGGGATCCAGAAGCCTCAGAGATCTTCACAGGAAGATGTCAGGGTGCTGGGAAATGCTGATAATTCTTTTCAAGCTCCTTCACCCAGCATAACCAACCCCTCCTGGGGTGATGTGGAGGCCAACCCTGAAAGTGAAGCTGACAGTCAGACGCAGAGCCAAGACAGTCATGCCAGAAGGAACAGTGAAGCTGTAAGCTGTTTAAACCTCCATTATAAGCCTGAGGGGAAAGCCATCAAGGAAGGCAATGTACTCCTGGTGGTCCCAGAAGTATGTTCAATCATAACTAAAAACTGTAAAGAGGAGTTCTCAGCTGAACTTTTATCTCAAACACAAACAGAGGAAACCCAAACAAAGTCACAGCCCATAAGGTCATCCAGTGAGCAAAACTCTCCCAGTGTGCTCCAAAACCAGTTGAAAGAACCCAACCATCCTCCCTCTGTCGCAGCATCAAGCACTGATAATGGTTCAGCATTACAGAGTGCCTTAACAGTAAATTTAAGGACATTTCTTCGCAAACACCACAGTGAGACTGACCTCAAGGCTGTTCACAGGAATAACGGGTTGCCATGGAAACAAGTCTTAGGCCGATCGCACAGTGAGGGCACATGTATAAGTTCTAATTCCATACCAACCTGTTGCCCCCTACCAATGTACAAAAAACACACTACAGACAAACCCAATGTGTTTCTAGATGACCGGGACTCTCATAAAGACAGACTGTGTTCTAAATGTTCCAACATAAAAGCAGAGCGGACCAAATTTGGTAATAGAGACGAACACAGAATTTCTCGGGATGACCAACACTCTCCGATATCTCGACATGAAAGCTTCTGCTCCAGCGTGTCCAGCCCAAGACAGGGCTGGGTGAAAGAAGAGGAAAACATTGGATTCCCCTTGGCTGAGAGATCCACAGCCTCCTTCCCAGTAGAACCTATTTCTCCAGACAGGCTAGAACTGGAAAACAGCAGCAATTTACTGTGAGTAATCAGGCGAGACTAGAAAGCTGAACATGTGCAGACACTTACAGCCCACTGATTATTTGTTTTCCTGAAATGCTGAACACTGTGCTCTATTTTCATTTATCTTGATAGGAGATGATGTCAACTAGGCATCTGGGGCAAACATATGCTAATGATTAAATGTGTTGCATGTGTGTGATAAATCCTGCCCTTAATCAGACATTATGAAAAGCAAAGTTTGATTTCTCAATTTAGGACTCACCATAACATTTGGAAGCACCATAACATTTGATTTAGATAATCATTCATCTGTTTATTTAAAAAATGATTAATACAAAAACTAGATTTAGAGTACCATCTTGTGTCAGTGCTTAATCATGTGACTTTTTTCTAGCTTTTAAAACCAGTAGAAAGTCTTGGAAAGATACTGAAATGTTTCACCACATATTCCACAAGCCTTAGTGTGCAGTGTTAGATAAGACCAGCGAACAGTTGCAGTAGATTGCCATTCACCGTGCTGTGCAAAGCTATGCTGTGCTATGCACTTCTCTAAACATTGATGTTACTGTGAAGGAGTTCTTTGAATATACCTCTAATTCAATCCTTTAAAACTGATTAGAAAGTATTTTGCAATAAAGTAATGCAGTAAAGTAAAAATGATTGATTCTTCTTGTCGTTGTGTTGTCCTGGCAGTAAGCTGCAGCACATCATGGAGGAGTTGCTGCGGACTGAAAGAGAATATGTGAAAGCACTGGGCTATGTCATGGAGCACTACTTCACAGAGCTGGAGCGTCCTGATGTCCCGCAGGACCTTAGGGGCCAGAGGGGAAGCATCTTTGGAAACCTGGAAAAGCTGAGAGACTTTCATCAACACCACTTTCTTCAAGAGCTAGAACTTTGCCTTAAAGAACCTTTCCGTGTTGGACGTTGTTTTCTTAGACATGTAAGTTCTTTGCATTTAGGGAATTCAATAAAGAATTTTCAGATTATTAATTTTGTGTGTCTATGACCGTAACACCAACAAGATTACCACAGGACTTGTCATCCAAACCTATAGCACCATCATTTTCCTTTTTCCTCCTCTGTGTCTTCTGACTTCCTCTTCCAAACCCAGAAAGAAAGTTTCGGTCTCTACGCTCTCTACAGCAAGAATAAACCTCACTCAGACAACCTACTTATTCACCATGGAAAAGAGTTCTTTAAGGTAAGGCCTATGTCTAAACAGGTGGACATGATGCAGACTTCTTCTTGATGTATTTCTGAGCCATTTCTACAAGAGGAAAGCCTCAAATTGTCTTTATTTTTCAGACTATCTCTCAGTAATTCCAACATGGTATACTTCTTTGATGCTTTTGCAGCAGAAACAGCAACAGCTGGGGGATAAGATGGACCTGTTGTCATACCTGCTGAAGCCAGTGCAGCGCATCAGTAAATACAGCTTGCTACTGCAGGACATGCTGAGAGAGTGTGATTCGGAGTCACACAGAGGTCGCGAGCGAGTCGAGATACAGGGTGCACTCGAGGTCATCCAGTTCCAGCTTCGCCATGGCAACAATCTTCTTGCCATGGATGACATCCAGGAATGTGATGTGAGTTGGAGTCTGGAGAGTAAATCTTTAAAACTTAGAGGATTAAACAAATTTTTGGCTTGGACATTGCCAAAGGCAGCGCATTGCAAATAAATTTGTTCCACTGTGACACAGTTTGTTCCCACTTGTTCTCACAGCTTTGTACCAGCCAAAAATGACAGGATGTCATACCACATTTCTGTCAAAAAAATGGAAACTAGAAATAGGGTCTTCTCTCATTAGCCCTGGCATGAATTTTGAAACAAAGATAACATGGGTTTAGTGAGCAGGAGGTTGACTTGACCGCTGAACAGCTCACATTTCTGTTTTAAATATCAATCTAACACATAGGTTTACCAAGTTCGTCTATGGCCAGTTACATCAGAATGGTCTTGACACCATGTTCAACCATTTCATTTACATAAAGAATTGTAAGAATTACCCTGAATAAGCTCATGACACAGCTTGTTTATATGGGTTATTCTGCATTTGTTTCTTAGCAGGTAAATTGTGACGCATGTGTACAAATGGCGTGCGACAATAACCTTTTTGCTATTTAGAGGCCATAATGACTATTAAGATCTGGAAAAGTTCAGATGGTTTCTGTTGCTCGTTTCTATACCCTGTATTACTACAGTATGTATGGGGTTTATTCTGCAGATTTTCCAACTGAGTCAAGTGTATCTACGCAGGTGAACCTGAAGGAACAAGGGCAGCTGATTCGCCAAGATGAGTTCTTGGTTTCGTTTAGGAAGAAGAAATGTTACCGCCACATTTTCCTCTTTCAAGATCTTATCCTTTTTAGCAAGACCAGGAAGACAGATGTTGGAAATGACACATATATCTACAAGCAGTCGTTTAAGGTAATCTCCTTACACACAGATATTTCCACAGCAGCACTTAAAAAGCATGCGTAGTGCACCAAGTCCTGATTTACCGTAAAATGTAAGAGTATAAAGCATGACAACACATTAGTCAGTCTCTGATGTGATGTGGTCAAACTTTGGCATGCATTTGTTTTGCCCAAAATGATTTATATTTGCTGGATCCTGAGAATGCTTTGATCCACCCAAACACCTACAGAAATGCTCATCTGCACACTCTTCTGTCAGGATGCTCTCAGCAAGCATTAAAATGCAGCGAATTGTTAGATCCTTATTTACATATGCCAAAGTTCTGCAATAGTAGTACTGCAGAAGGCAATATCATGATAACAGTTACCAGTCATTATATTAGATATATGTAATATATAAACTAACACTGTGTTTGAGAAGTTGCTCTATAAAGAAATGCATTGATCTGTCCCAGTTCAAATGTATTGAGTTCTTCTTTTTATTTTCATTGTTATCTCCTTGTACTCTGCTAGACTTCAGACATTGGGATGACACATAACTATGGTGATTCTGGACTGTGCTTTGAAATCTGGTTTCGGAGGCGAAAGTCCCAGGACACATACACGCTTCAGGCAGGAACTCGGGAGATGAAGGAAGCCTGGACCAAAGACTTGGAGAGGATACTGTGGGAGCAGGCTGTCCACAACAAGGGTTAGCACGCGGTGCTTTTCTGCCTTTACCTGAATCTGCATATAGTTTTCATCTCATTCATTTGCTCATTATCATATAGAAACTCATTTTGTTTCCAGTGGCATAAGAGCAGGATGAAACACTGAAAGAATTTTTGTTTTACTGGGCAGTGAAATAAGGACCTTTAAATCAAAAGTCACCTGTATCACCACTTTGCAAATGCTATGAAGATCTTAATATGGAAGCAGTGAAATCAAAAAGAGCTAGTTTTTGGTGCCTAACTGAACTTGATTTAATGTTAACAGATGTACAGATGTAACACAATATACTGGGGTGGAGCTCAGAAATATTACATTACTAGACAGCTCATCTCCCAAGTGAACCACAACCTTTTCGTCTGTGTTAACACCCTGTTAGTGTTCTTCTTCCTTCTCATGTGCCACAAAAACATACATGACTTATGCCATAAAGTTACATGGCTTACAAAAGTGTCTGTCTAACCTTTTAGTTAGAGTATTCAAGGTTCTGCAAGGTTCTTTAGAAAAAGCAGTAGTTATAATTAGAACTATGAACACTTGAATGCACAGTTAAAAATAGCACAGTTAAATGGTTCTTCTCTGTACTGAGAACCCTATTGTATACTGTCCTTTAAAAAAC
This sequence comes from Brycinus macrolepidotus, assembly GCA_037974445.1. NCBI lineage: Eukaryota > Metazoa > Chordata > Actinopteri > Characiformes > Alestidae > Brycinus > Brycinus macrolepidotus. Next base: position 18,771,934 of record JBBPCZ010000115.1, on the reverse strand, counting down.
CTTTTTAAAATGGTTCCATATATCAAGCTTCCAATGTTGCTACAAGTTAAAGATCAGTTTTGAGTGCTGTTTAGAGCCCTTTTTGCTAAGGGCATTAGTCACTATTCCAGTTTAAGCAATTTTTGTGACACTAACCATGTTAAGGTCAAATAGGTGACCAAATATTGTAAAGAAAAATGTTTTCCAGTAATGCAGAAACATCTCCAATTCCCCAGCAATAGTATTTATTGTTTTATGTTAGATTTATGTTTTCTGTTAGTTATGTTTTAGATGATTAATGCAAAAACAAACAAATGACTATTTCATTGACTGATTCACAGAGATCCGTATGCAAGAGAGGGTGTTCATGGGAATTGGGTACAAGCCTTTCATGGACATTAAGCCCAGCGAAGCTGCCATCTGTGACCGTGCTATCAACTGTGCTCTACGAGGTAAAGTACTTGAAAAATATGGCTCTTGGACTAACAATGACAGTTTAAATTCATGAAGAAGGTGATGATATTACCCTGCATTAACACATTCATACTTCATTGTCTTCAGTTCTTAAACAGCAATCAAAGCTCAGCTGTTACATATAATTCCCTGTGTGTAATGGCATGCTTGTGATCATTTACTGAGTTCAGTAACGTGGATGTGTGTTTCTTTCATGTTGACAGATTGTAAAGCAGCTGCCTCCTCTGGGATAGCTGACCCACAGGGTGGATATCCAGTCCAGTGGCCAAACTCTACTGGTTCAGCCAGCTGTGCGTCATCCTCCTCTTCCTCGTCTGGGCGGGGCTCCATGTCTCCTGTGGGCTACCTGATCGGTCCCAATAAAAGAGGAGTTTCTGTGTCAGCATTTACCTGTCCTGGAGTCTTAGAAGAGTATGACTTAGAGCAGGAAAATGGCAGCCAAAGTCTGCTTGGTGAGGCCTTGTTATCACATATGATACATAAGTGTGTCATATGTAATCTCTGTCTACATACTGACTAATGGCCATGTTTGTTTTATCTTTATACATAAAAAACAGAATGTCAGAAAATCTGTATGGAATGGAATTTTTTTGCTCAGTGCCATTTTTATCTGCTGTGTTTCAGTGGACAGTTCAGAATCTTCAGGCGAGAGTATAAGTGGCTTCAGCAGCTCTGGCTACAGCTGTCAGTCTGTGACTGTGAAAGAACGTGAAGAAAATCCTCCAGAGACGCCTGTCACAGGTGTGAGGAAAGCAAGCACCAAGAAAGTGGAGAAGAAACATCAGGAACCCAATGACAAACCCCAAAAAGCTCCTAAACCTCAAAGCCAAAAAAGGGACAAACCACTCAGTAAGGTATGAGCATGAGTATGACATCAGCAGGTTCTTAGCTTTTAGGATTTGAATGGCATAGTACAGACATGATTTGTAATCAGTCACAGTTTATATCATTTGTACAGGGACGTTAACTAATACATGTCTTTTCTTCACAATGCAGGTACAAGGGAAAAATCACCTGGGAAAATCAACTGAAGTTTAACTGTGAATATTAGTTGAATTTTCTGCTCTCTGGACCACAGTGAGAACCTAAAAATGTTAAAATGTCTACAAGTGCCTCTCAGCATCACAAATTTCAGAAAATGCTGTCTAGGAGACTGTGACAACTTCAAGATGTGCATAACCACGCAACATACTATTTATTATTTTTGAGGATCTTTGTGAATGCTCGCAGTTTCTGTGGACTCTTTTGCAGTGCATTGCTTTTATACTGTACTGGTTAATCAAATTTAAAATTAATCTTCATTTCATAACCTATGCATAGGTTGTGGTTACATTGTTGGTTACTGTGTGTGCGTGTCTGTGTTAATGTGTGAGTATGTGTGCGTGCGTGTGTGTGTGTGTGTGTGTGTGTGCGTATGTATCTCAGTTGTGTGGAGGGCCTTTTGGCTTTCATCAAAGAGCATTTTTATCATTTCTTGATTAGCTTTT